>CM074502.1:25531323-25969085 GCA_037389245.1 Oryzias sinensis | reverse complement strand
GTGGCAAGTTGGTTGGAAAACAGGTTGGACACCGGCCCTCGATTCCTCCATGGGCTTCCTACAGACATAGTGTCTGACAGAGGGCCGCAGTTTACCTTTCAGCCACTCTATTGGTGCCCTTGTGAGCTTGTCTTCAGGTTTTCATCCTCAAACCAATGCCTAGGCTGAGAGGGCAAACCAAGATCTGAAGACGGCTTTGTGGTGTGTGGCGGAAGCAAACAGGTTAACAGGTCAGAGACGACCCCCTGCTCCACACTGCTCAAAACAGTGCCCCCACCTTCAAGGGACCCCACCCGGTGGCTGACCAGGCCAATCAGGATGACTAGAATAAAAGTCATCAAGGAAAGCAGGGTCCAGGATGAAGGAGCAGGGAACCCAGGAACACTCCTCCATATTCGCTGGATGTCTAGAATGTGGCAAACAGGAAATGCCGGATGATCATCCTGCAGGAGACAGGCTTCAGAAAAAACACGTGGAAGGACAGGTGGATGCACAAGGAGGTAGGCAGCTACAAACGGACCACAGAGGGTTTGATGACCCCGTTGGAGACAACTTCCTGGACAGCAAAACCTTCTGTTTGGGTTTGTAGCCCAGGGCTCGGACCCTGTGGAGGTCCGCCAGAGTGCAGTTCCGAGAGGCAGTGCGGGAGAGGGCTGCTCGGACGTCATGCCAAACAGCCCTCTGGAAATGGTTGTGGACGGAGGGCATGGCCACTGTTCTCTCCTGAGAGGAGAAGAGGGGAGGCTGAGGCAGAGGAGTTATGCGAGTACTCAATCGATAAATCGACAAAGTCGCTCAGTTCTAACAAAAATACAAGCTAAAGCTCGTCTTTAGTGGTGTAGTTTTCCACAGAATCCGGTGTCAGACCGTGGAACAAGTGAACAAAACAATGAAGCTCAGAGAGTCTTTCTGCATTTGGCAGCTTTTTGAACTACTTCTCCCATGATGCATTGGGTTAAAGTGACCGTCTCGGCGCATAATGAGTCTCTCCTCTTAACGTCTGGAAACAACAACGAACACACATCAAACAGTTTTAAATCTTTTGACTTAACTTTTATTACATCTTTTAGAAAAAACAGCTGCAGCTTCCAGATTTTTCTGCCACAATTATCGCAAAAATGAACGTGAGATTGCAGAGGGGCTGTAGATCAATAAAGAATGAGTTTCTGCTTTTTTCTTTTAATTTTTGGATGCCGTTGTGCCGCAGGATTTTTGTCTAGGTCAAAGTGTGCCGTGGCTCTAAAAAGGTTGAAAAAAACGGCATTAATTAGTCCAAAAGGCATCACCAAATACTCAAAATGTCCCAGAGGAGTATTGAAAGCTGTCTTCCATTCCTCACCTTCCTGGATTCTCACTAAATCACCTAAATTGTCACGGTGCCTCTGTCAGCCCCGCCCCCCTCTGCTCTGCTCTGCTCCTGACTCCACCAGCTGTGGCCACTTCACCCTCATCAACCAGCCTGCTCTTAAGGAGATCCAGCTCAATCATTCAACGCCAGTTCGTTACCCCTTATGGTGACTATGTCTGGTCTAGTTCTGCCCATGCCTTGCTTTTTCCTTGCCTTGCCTCGGACTAACGTTATATCTCCTTGTCACAGGATTCATCAACTCGAAGGTCACCTGTGTGGAAGTCACCTGTTTCTCACCTGCTGCCTCTGAGGCTATCAGGAATTATCAGCCGCAATATTACCTCCAGCCACGTCACGAGCCTCCTTCCAGTCTGGAATGCCATCCTGTCAAAATAATCCAGTTATCTCCAGTGAGATTAAAATCTACTTACCAAGCCACTGATCATTCTGGGTTTCAGCGTCTGGGTCTGTCCTGCCTGAGAAATATGACATAAATCACACTAAAGTGTTTCAGAGGTTGAGCTTGGGGAAGACAGATGCAGTCTGGAGGGATCTGAAAGCAGAGTCCATGAGTGGGAAAGGATATTTTTTTTACAGTTATATCATTCAGACTTCTGTAATAAATGCATGGGCAATGGACTTATCCTTTTTATCCACAAAGAAAAATCCTGCTCTAACAGGGGAAGAAAATGGGAGGATACGTCAAGCAGCAAAACTCTCAGTGATATGGGTCTCTTAGGTTTGGAGAGGTTGTACAATTTACTAAAGGGTAGCGAAGCACCATATATCAACTCTATCTCACAGTTGTAGGATCGTTGAGGGGCAGAGAGAAGGCGCAGTCCTTAGAGAAAATTTCCTTGAGGTCATGATACTCTGATGATACACAAGAAAGGTCAACAGGTTTAGGAGGCTCAGGAGAGGTAGAAACAGGTGGTACAGCAGCATGCAAACAGTGAGAGTGGCAAAAAAGGCTCCAATTAACTATGGATTGTGAAGACCAATCTATGTGTGGATTATGAAGTGTGAGCCAGGGTAGACTCAACACAAGCAGAGTGGATGGAGATGGAACACTGTTAAAACTAGTGAATTCACGGTGGTTGCCAGAAAGCAGCAGGGACACAGGACGTCTACGGTGAGTTACACAGGCCAACAGTCTACCATCCAAAGCAAACATTTCCTTAGGGCTAGGTAAAGGTTCAGTGGGGATGTTGGATTGGGACACAAACTGAGAGTCAATAAAGTTGTCGTCTGCACCAGAACCATTAAAGCCTGGATCTGTAATGCTGTTGTGTCACAAGAGATAGTACCTTTAAGATGGACGCGTCTGGAGGAGGGATCCATACGGGTACACCTACCCAGTGCCCCTCCTGAGCCTGAGGAGCCCGGTCTTTTGACCATACAGTTGGGCGGCCGTGGTGCAGCAGTAGGGCGGTCGATCCATGATCGTAATATTGCAGGTTGGATTTCCGCCTTGCACATCCATGTATCGAAGTATCCTTGGGCAAGAAACTGAACCCCACCTTGCCTCTGGTGGGAGGTTGGCGCCAGTGTTTGACAGCGGAGTGCGGAGTGTGTGAATGTGTGTGTGCATGGGTGAATGGGACTGTGACTGTAAAGCGGTTTGGGCCTTCGAAAGAGGGTAGAAAGCTCTATATAAGTATACGCCATTTACCATACAGGGCAGTTGGGCTGGAAATGGCCAGACTGGCCACAGTAGATGCAGGGCAGCTGGTAGAACCGGTGCTAGTGTTCCTCAGTACAATACTGCAGAGTGCAGGGTGCTCTGTTCTTGGGGAAGCGTGGTCACGGTGTCCCGCTGAGTTGCAGGTGGAGGAAACACTGGCAGATGATGGGGCGTGAACGCGGAGGAGCTGGCTGGGCAAGCGTGTCTAGTTACTCTTTCTCTGCGTCTCTCCCAAAGGTGGTTATCCAGTCTCATGGAGAGGGACATTAACTCCCCTAGAATCAATGTTTCATCAAGAGCTGCTAATTCACGAGTCTCCCCTCTTGAGAATATTCAAGTAAGCCCCCTTCCATCCCACCCACACTATGCAGTGGAAATACGGAAGTCAATTGAATATTACGAAACTGAACCGGGACCTTGGTGTAAGAAGAGCAGGCGATTTCCAGTCACTTTGTCCTGCAGAGGATGGTCAAAAACGTTTGAAATGAACCATCTTTACATAGATGATTATGTTAAAGAAAGCACTGTTCTTTTTGTACCACAGAAGAAATTGGTCAGTCCTAAACTCTACCTACTTTTTAGATGCCATTTACACACCTTTAGGGACCCTTAACAGGCTGACTAGCTCTCTCCCCAAAACATGGCTGCTGTCGTGGCCTTGTAGGGACACGGTGGCCATCAACCAGCCACCCACTACTCCATCAATGCGGACCATCCAGGGATGATGATCACACTTCAGTTTTCCTGACATAACTAAGGTTTTCATACCTTGTCCAAAGCATTTAACTATTTGCAAAAACTACAGGTTTTCAGCAGCAGAAAGAGCCTTGTTCTTTCCCATATTGCTTGAAAATGTTGGTCTGCTTAATAATGTGGAACGTCCTTCTTTAGTAGTTTTTCCTTTAATCACCTGCCAAGCTATTTATTACGGGTGTCTGAGATTGATGTCAGTGATCCAAAGGGTTCAAAGACACAATATCATCCATGAGTTTAATTGAAAAACGAAGACTTTCCTCTTTCTGACACTTAAATACAATTTGCATAACAACTTGGAAAGCACTGAAGAAGCCAATATAGCCATTTAAATAAATGATTTGACAGTTTTAACCTCCCTGACCAGTTTGTGCATGTTTTCACCTCTTACAAGCATCAAGATGAACAAAAATGCTAGTGATGGGTAGATGACACACAGTGGCTGTATTTTCCTGAAGTGATACACGCACCGAGACAGGTTTCAATTTGAGAGCTTGACACGTGAAACGACACGTTAGTGTTGCCTAAGGCCATCACTAGAAAATGCAGCAGAACTAGTTTGAAATAACCACTAAAATGTTGGAGATCAATAGGTCTTTGCAGGAGGGTGTGGAGGAGCGGGTATAAAAGGCCAGAGGATCAGACGGCTGCATCTTCTGCTTGGAGATCCTGTGGGTGAGTTTCATGACAAAGAAACATTTTCCATTGCATAAATACCACTGTGCTCATGCTGTTTACTTGTTTGTCCAAATCAGGTTAAAAAGGAAACTTTTGTTTCTGCAACCATGATCAAACTGGTAATCTTTGCTTTTTATTTTACCCTTTGTCTTTCATCTACTGGAGATCTTTGGGACTTGTTGGTTTTTCATCATTTATCAACATTATATTAAATAAAGTAGATCCCTTTAAGAACATGTTGGAAAATGCTCCGTTGCACTCTCTCAACTATTTTTGTTTCCGTTAACAGTGGACCATTGCTCTGGTGGTGACCTTTGTCTCACCATCCTTTGGAGGTCGACCTAAAGAAGATTCAATTCCCCTGACCAGTGAGGCCCCTGAAGGTGGTGTTTGCTGATCAATCCAAGAACCTGCTGTAACACTCAAGACCTTTTCTGGAATCAAAGTCAAACTGTTGATGCTAACAGCCTGTTCTTTATTTTCTCACAGTTGTCAGAGAAACAAAGTCTGTTCTTTCCTCTGAATACTGTAAGCATATTTTTTAAATCTTTTATAGACTTTTCATCTGTTTTTAGACATGATGATTGACTTGTCATATACAGTCGTGTTCTGACTAAAAAAAATATAACAGGGTTCTGTGTTCAAATCATTTAATCTTAAGAACTTTTCTTCCAGACTGTTGGACCCAGTGGTTTGACCGAGACGATCCCTCAGGAACTGGAGACTGGGAGACTCTTTCAGACCTTCTGAAGCAGTACCCCAAGGAAATCTGCCCAAATCCTGTAGATGTTGAAGCCACAACTCTGTCTGGGACTCCTGCAAAACAGACAGGAGAAGTCTTCTATAAGTAAGTATTGAATGCAGGGCTCTCTGTTTAGGCAGCTTCATCCCCTGTGAATGATTTAGATCTTTCGTTTTTCCCAAGGAGTTGAAACGTTGAGTTTATTTTCTTTCAGGTATGACAAAACATCAGGATTCGTCTGCAGAAATGAAGACCAAAAACAAGGGATGTGCAAGGATTATAGAGTTCGCTTCAGCTGCCCCTCTGCTTACTGTTCTAAAAAAGGTACTGTTACAGATCATTTGTGGAGCTTTTGCCAACTTTCATGTCCACTTTCCTCACATGTGTCCAGAAATACATTGAGAAATTGTGTTTGTTTTGGCTGCAGTGTGCTGGACCAAGTGGTTCGATAGAGACGATCCCTCTGGAACTGGAGACTGGGAGCTCTTGAGCGACCTGAGGACAGAAAACCCAGGGAAGATCTGTGAAACTCCTCAGCACATCCAGGCTAAACCCAAGTCCCCATTATCCTCCTTCATAGGGGATAACATCTACATGTGAGTATCCATTCGCTGATAAACAAGTGCAAATTTAGAGGCTTGCTGACATTTCCGAGTTTTCAGTTTTGTCCCTGGAGCTTAAAAAACTCCCCTAAGTTGACAAAAATACAGCGCTGCAACAACCTGAACACATTATAACTACTTCATGACTTTAAATCAAAAAACTTTTATAAATATGATACTGAAACTTGGTTTTCAATTGATGTGTCTGAATCACATGTAAAGGAAAATGGAAGATATAATATTATAATGACACTGTACAGATTAAAACTGCTGTACTTAAACAGCTCAAAGCAGTCTGGGAATTTCTTCTCTGAAGAAACACAAGTAATGATTGTCAAAAGTTACCTTCAAGTCAACATCAAGGACAAAAACATTTACTAAACCGTTATTGTTGCTTCCATTGTTTTAGCTATAACCCAACCCAGGGCTTTGTTTGCCGCAATGAAGACCAAACGTTCAAGAAGTGCCGGGACTACAAGGTCCGGTTTGGATGCTGCTAGTGAGCCTTGACTCCAGGCTGATGAGGAGAGCATGAAGGATCCTCTCTGTTCTCTCTGTCCATCCTTGAAGCAGACATCTCTTTTAGTGATTTTTTTCCAACTATTGATTGACTATTAATTTGGGTAAAAAGGTTAATTTCTTCTGTTTTCTTCCCTCTGTGTGTTAAAAATCAGAAAAATAAACGTGATTGAAGAGCATAAACTATGTAGTGGTTTTGTTCTGCCCTGAATGATGTATTAAAAGAATAAGGTCGATGCCCGAACTGCAGGAAAGTGGAAACTTCTGGAGGGATTTGGATGAAATTTCTCCCTTTTGGGTCTGGGAATGCAAAACCTTCCCACACAAGTTCTTTTCCACATCAGATCAAATCAAACTTTATTCATATAGCACTTTTCCTATTAAAATATAAAACAAAATGCTTTACATTAAGACAAAACAAAATAAATAATAAACACGAGCACAAAAATTTAAATAGAGCCTTCTCCCCAGACATTAACACAACCCACCACCCATTTCCCTCCTCCCACCCCTTAACTGATGTGGATAGACAATGGGAAGGAAATAGGTTGAGCACGAAACAAAAAGTTGGTTGTTGGAAATGCTAATATTTGGGACCTCCCTCTCTGTGAAAAGGTGCATAGCCAGCCAAATGCAGCAGCGCAGGCGGGGACCAGCTGAGTGAAGCTCAGTGCGAAACATTGTTTGTGCCACTCTGTCTTCATTACCGAGCATTATATGTGGGCTTGATCTTCCGTCTCGTGATCCTGTATCTGGCTCTCTTTGCCTGCCGCCTGTCCCAACTCCACTCTGGATCTTGACTACCCTGTCTCATCTCTGATCATCTTATGGCTGTTATCGACTCCTGCCTGCCTGACCTTGATTTAGCTTTGTGGACTTTTAGCTGAGCTAAAAATCCTGCTGCACTTGGATCCAGCCGTCTCCCTGTTCTTGTGACAATGGGGAGCCAATGCAGGAAATAAAATTGGGGTGATGTGAACCCGCCTCCTGGTCTTGGTGAGAACTTGTGCAGCAGAGTTCTAGAGAAGCTGAAGGTTCTTAATGTTAGTTTTTGGAAGACCAGCAATCAGAGCATTACAATAATCTATTTTAGTCATGATAAAAGCATGCATTAGCATCTCCATATTAGCAAGAGAGAGTAGTCGGCCGACCCTAGACAAATTTCTAAGGTGAATAAAAACCAGTTTTAACCGCATGTTTAATATGCATGTTTATGAGGGATGAAAGTTAGCTTGGAGTCAAAAATAAAACCCAGGTTTCTGAATGTCTAATTAAACATTGTGGTATCGGGTCAAGATGACCATTGACGTGTTCTTCCTACCATGGCAAAGGTAGATAAAGGTGGAAAGAATTCATGTAATCCATGGACACCAGTGAAGATCACAAATCATTGAAGAAAAAAGGTTCAGCGCACTGTCTAGTGGGGTCTAGATGACCCCACTCCCAATGTTAAAGTGCCTAGGATAGCACAAAAGTTAAAAGTTCTTTTAGCTTGAAAAATTGATTCTGTCCCTTAGCTTCAGGACCAATAACTAAACTTTTTATATTTTTCCTGGTTTAGCTGCAGAAAATGATTTGCCATCCATGATTTTAAATATAAAGTGCAGTTAAGTGCTTTTATTGGCCTTTGTCATCAGGAGACATAGCCATGTTCAGCTGGGTATCATCAGCATAGCTATGAAAGCTGATATTGTGGCTTCGGATGACATTCCCCAGTGGAAACATGTCAATGTTAAAAAGCAAGGGGCCAAGGATGGAACCTTGAGGCACACCACAATTAATTTCGTGGACTTTAGAAAAGCGTGTGTCCATGCTTACCACAAATCTCTCCATGAGATACGAATCAAACCACTTAAGAACTGTCCCTGAAAGGCCAAAGCTTTTAAGTTTCTTTACAAGGATCAGGTGATCAACACTTTTAAAAGCTGCACTTAGATTGCCTTCAAAACCTGTTCATCATTTTTAAAACAGCATTTTAAAATATTCATTTTAATCACGTTGAACATTATTATAATTCAATGGCTTTTTTCAGAACCTCTGATTTCAAAATCAATATTTTCCAAAGTAGCTTTGTTTCTATTTCACATTGCTGTTTTTCAGAATGACTTATTTATTTCATAATGACCTTTTTCAGCAGAAAGTTGGACACTGGTCTGTAGTTATTAAAAACCAAAGGGTCTAAAGAGTGGATTTTAATTTACTGTTAAAACTTTCTACAAGTAGACCGCAGGGGACTGGTAAGACAACTGGAGAGTTGGAGCGAACAGATGTAATACATTTTTCGACCACTTCAGGAGGCAAGCAGGGTTTTTTCACCGTTCACCGTTGGCCATCTCTGGTTGAAAGAAATTTAACAAAAGTTGGGTGGACAGGCCTATGTGAGAACAGTTTCATTTATAATAAAAATGTTGATAGATAAAGGCCAAATGTTAAAAAGTGTCATGTTTCCTCAGGCTTTGGTGCTTCCTTTAGTGGACAAAGGCAATGGTTATGTCACGGTGCCTCTGTCAGGTTCCTCCCCCCTCCCCTCTCTGCTTGGCCTAATTCTCCGCAGCTGCCGCCACTCATCTCATCAGCCTGCCAGACCTTCATAAGGAGCTCCAGGACCAGTATTCAACGCGAGTTCGTTGCCTCTAATGGTGCATGTTCTAGCCTCCTGTGATCCATGTTTGATTACCCTCTACTTCTCGCCTCACGCCTCTTTGTTCTGTTCCAGGAAAACCCTAGTTCACGAGTGAGCGGTCAAGCGGACGTGCTGAGAAGTTACCATCCACACTCACCTCCTGCAGTGGAGCACTGTTGGATTCCTCGTCAACTCTCACGCCACGGCCGGTTCCTCGAGCTGAGCCTCCTGTCCTCGTCTCGTCTCGGATCATCGGACCCCCTCCAGCCACGTCGCCTCCCTGCCGTATCAAAACATCACCAGCCGAACCAATAAACCCACTATTTACCATTACTCACCTCCTGTCATCCTTCCGGGTTCCAGCATCTGGGTCTGTCTAGCCTAGTCAGTCATGACAGGTTATTTGGTTTTCTCCCAGCACATCTCGTCAAAGAAGACCTGTCTGTGATAAAGGTCTGGGGGGGGGGGGCATGCATTTGAGAGGAAGCAGTGTTGATGATTAAAGCAGCTGTTTGTTGTGGTTGGGGAATATTGGAGGAAGATACTGAATCCACTCAGTGACTTCCACAAACAGATGTCTGCAAAGATGAAGAGGTTTGGATTGGTGTGAAAATGATGGGGGCAGGAGATATCTGAACAGAGTGTCTGATGTTTAACAGGTTCAAATTGTCAATCCATTTTTACAATAAAAAGGATTGGAAATTATTTTCTCATTTCTGAGATTCATTCAGATATAAGATCAGGGTAATTAGAGCAGAGCTAAAGAAGGTAATGCTACCTGCTAATGTGTCCTCCACTTCCCTTCATCTTCTCTTCCCACTTTGTCCTGGGGTCACGGGGGTTAATGGGGTTTTTCAAAGCCACTTCTGGGTGAAGGAGGGTCATACTTTCATGAGAGAGTCCTGTAGCAACAGTAGGGCTAAGACTAGGAGTGAGTTGGTTTCCGGTGATCTGTTCCCGCCTCACTGCCACCAGGACACTCAGCCACCCGGCACGGTCCTACTCCAGGGTGACGGACGCCGCTGCAGCTCAGACCCCAGGGGCAGTGGGGGGAATCTTGCCAGCTGGTCAGGCTAAGCCACTAAATTAAATACGCCATTATAAAGACTCTGTTTTGTTTGTATTTTGATGATTTTATTGGGAGGGCTCCATCTGTGGCTGGGAGGTTAGTCAGGCAAAGACTTCAGTTCCCTTTTTTCTGACTGAGTTTGGATGCAGTTCTCTGTGCCTCAGATAGACGTTTTACTGTTTGCTGTGAAGCTGAAGTCAGCCCCAATGTTTTTCAGTGTCACTGTTGGTTTTACCAAACTCTTCTTATTCTACAGTTTACCCTCTTCCACAGTGTATTGCTTTTTTATAATTGTTTAAAGACCCACTCCAATGAAAATTGTGGATTTTTTTCACATGTTCTTTTAGCAACTTTCTGATGATGGAGGACAATATAAAAGAATTTCATATTAAAACAGCGTTTCTGAGAACTTCTGTATTTAAATCCTGGTACATCAAGAGCAGATGAAAACTGCAGTTTGACTAACTGTCAGTTTTGACGTAAAAAAATGAAATGGGTGGGGCCAAAGTCTCCCTGCCGCTCCATTCTGATGACTGTCAGACAAATAGATTCATGAAGGCCTTGGTTTACCTCGTCTGAGCTGGAATCTCGATTAAAACCCAACAGCTGGATAGCTCCAATATTGCTTGCAATTTTTCTTGCACAACTAATGTTAGCTTAGCGGTTTTAAGGGGCTGTTAACTTGCGGAAGAGCATGTAAACAGACAGCTCTCAGTGACAGGGAAAGGGGGGGGGGGGGTTGCTCTGTGCCAAAGGTCCCACCCACAAGTTGGAGCCAAATTTCTGTAGAACTACTGCTGCTCTGCAGAAACTATGTCCTAGTAAATGACACAAGTTTATTGACTGAAAACAGCATAATCATAACTAAAAGAGCACTGGGAATGCTTGGAACAAGCACTAGCACAGAGAATAGAAAATCACTCCTCACATAATTCACTTCACTAAACTGGATTCATCAAAGGCAGACACTCGGATGATAATGTCCGTAGACTAGTTAATTTAATAGACTTTGCCACCATTGAAAACCAGGAAATGACTGTACTATCGCTGGATGCTGGAAAAGCTTTTTGACAGAGTAAATTGGAAGTTCCTCATATCTGCCCTCCATAAGTTTGGTTTTGGAGAATCATTTATCAATTGGATAAAAATATTATATCACAACCCCAATGCATCAGTTAGAACTAATAAACAGACTTCCAACAGTTTTTTTCTTGGAAGAGGAACCAGACAGGGTTGCCCACTCTCTCCTCTCTTTTTGCTATATTCATTGAGCCTCTAGCTGCAGCAATAAGACATAATGAGAGCATTAAAGGAATTAAAACCAAACACAGCCATCATAAAATTAGTTTATGCAGATGACATTTTACTGTTTTTAAGTAATTTATATTCTGTAAATGAAACAGCAAATAATCATTAATGACTTTCCTCCATATCAGACTATTCATTAATTGGAATAAGTCTGTTTTATTAACACTGAACAGTAATGCGTGAACAAAAGACTCACAATACCAGGCCAAACTGTGAAATATCAACATCTAGGTATCAATTTCTCCCCCAAACTATCAGAACTGGTGCAGCTAAATTACACCCCATTTCTGAAAAGCATACAGGACGATCTAACACGCTGGACCAACCTGCCTGTGTCCCTTATGGGCAAGGTAGCCACGGTTAAAATGAAAATCTTACCCAAAGTTAATTATCTCTTCAATGATTCCCACACAACCGCCACTAAAATGGTTCAAAACATTAGACTCATCCATATCAAGCTATGGAACAATAGACTCCAAGAATTAGTCTAAAACTTTGTAAATCTGCAAAAAGCTGTGGAGGATTAGAATTACCTAACTTCCACAAGTACTTTCTTGCAAATAGATTACACTACATCTTAAAATGGTTAAAAAGTAATCCAGAAACCAACTCATGGTTAGACTTGGAACAGGCGCAGTGTGGAAAGATCAACCTGTCAGAGCTTACCATTTATTAGCCAAACAGTTAAAAACAGGATTGTTTCAAACTATTATTATAAACACCACTTTAACACCCTGGTGGGAATTTTCTCAAAATATTAAAATCATCAATTCAACTGCAAAATGACAACATCTGGAACAACCCGACATCCTTATAAACAAAAATGATTCACTTCCAGCTTGGCAAGCAGGGGCATAAAAACTAGAGCATCGAATTATTGATAGAAGATTCATAACTCCCCAGGAACTTCAAGACAAACATGGAATAAATAAACTTCTTTGGAATATCAGCAACTTAAATCAGCATTACTAAAAGTATAAATATAAGACTGGCTCGCCGGTGCCTCCGCAAACCTCTTCCTCCTCATCAGCTCCACTCGATGCCTCCAGCTGCGCTCTCCTCATCCCTTTCATCAGCCAGCAGACTCTTACGGAGACCACGGATCTGTAACCGACGCCAGTTCGCTGTGTACCCTATGGTGCATCTCCTGGCCTCTCACAGATTCTGCCTGCCTGTCTCTTGCCTACGACTAAACTGCTTTGTCTTCACATTCATTCCAGACCTCGCCATCGAGGAACATACCTGATCACGGTTCACTCCTCGCTGGCCTCGCCGGACGCTTCTCCAACCCCAGTTTCGATCACGCGGTTGCTGCCAGCAAGACCTCCAACCACCTTGACAATCTGGAAGGATACTGAGCTCAAGTCTATCCTGACCTTTTCTAATTAAAACCTCATTATACTCACCGCATTTCGCGCCTGCCGAGCCTCCTTCTTCCGGTTCCAGCACCTGAGTCGACCACGCTTGCTAATCATGACAGAACGAATTAGCCATTCCTCCGACTCAGCTGACCCGGAGGACTCATTTCGCTATCAAGCCAACAAGGTATGTTGCTCAGTCGTCAGTCCGACGCCTTCACAAATGTCCGCTGCTCAACAGGAGTTATTCCGTCATTCGACAGCATCACTCATTCCTAGCCGGATTTTCGCCCAAGCTTCTGCAGCCCCATCGCCAAGTTACACCTCCCACTCGGATGACATCAACACCGCTACCTGTCTCCTCGGAGGAAAACATCCGGTCGCAACCGGAACCATTTCATGGTGACGTAGAAGCATGCGGTGTTTTTTTATTACAGTGCCAACTGCTCTTCCAACAAGCACCAGCGGGTATTATCATTCATATCAGCTAAGATTTCCTTAGTTGTCAATTCTCTCCGCAGCAAAGCTCTTCAGTGGGCCCAGGCCTTTTTGGCCACCCATCCACTCTCACATCTCCCCTTTGACCGCCTCATAGGTGAATTTCAACTAGTTTTCGACCAACAACGTAAACAGGAGGAAGCGACCCGGCGGTTACTCAGCCTTAAGCAGCGTAACCGTCCGGTGAGCGACCACATTATAGACTTCCGGATTTTGGCGGTTGAAGCGGCCGGGGCGACATTGCCCCCTCATGCGTTTTCCCATCAACTCTGGAATGAAAAAATCAAAAGATCACTTATGTAGCCAACCCAAGCGGATAACTTTGAGGAACTTTAGACTGTCGCATTCCGCTTTCTGACATGTACGCTCCGTGAGCTAGGCAGAATGGAGTTTAACTACACGCCGGATTCTCTCTGACGCTCTCACCGTTTCCTTTCTGTTCACCATCCTACGCACGCTGACGCCTGGCAGGTTCGCTGACTTAACCCATGCAGATAGGATATCTGAAACTCTTCCTGCTGAAAGGCATAAACGCCGCAACGAGGGATTATGTTTTTATGGCGGAGATGCCAGCCACACTGTTTCACATTGTCCCATCCGTTTAAACTCCCGAATCCCTCTTCGCGCAGCGACAGGTCGCGAGGGGACTCTGGGTCGGAAAAGCATCACCGAGCCTTTCCTGTTCATGCTCGTCAAGTTTTCATGTTTAAATCATGTCCATGAATGTAACGTTTAATTGACTCTGAGCTGAACACAGCCTTCATAGACTTAATTCGTTCGTCAACTTCAACTACCGGTTGAAGCTCTAGTCACCCCCATTAAGGCTGCCGGGGTGGGGGGTAAATTACTCACGAAAATCACTCAACGCACGTGAACCTATTCAGCTGATTTCTGGCCCGTAATCATGAAGTACCACTGCCTTTATTACCAACTCTCCTCAAACCCCGGTTATTTTAGGGTTTTCCTGGTTACGCCAACATAATCCCCAAATAGACTGGTCTAAATCCCGGTTAGTTAACTGGAGTACTTCTGCATGGCTAATTGTTTACATTCTGCTCTTCCCTCCTCAGTCGCTGCCAAATTCCCAGAACAGGAGGATGTTGACTTGTCTAAGGTTCCGTCCTGTTATCATGACCTCAAGACCGTGTTCAGTAAGTCTACGGCCTGTGCCTTACCACCTCATAGGCCTTATGACTGTGCCATTGAACTCATCAGTGGAGCCCCCCTTCCCAAGGGAAGGTTATTTAATCTGTCTGGACCTGAGAAACTCTCCATGGAGAGTTACATTCAGGAGGCGCTCTCTCTCGGTCACATCCGCCCTTCCACATCTCCTGTTGGAGCTGGATTTTTCTTCGTTGAGAAAAAGGATAAGACCCTCAGACCCTGTATTGACTACCGAGAGCTAAACCAAATAACGGTAGCGATAAATACTTTCCCTTATTTTTCCGTCTTCGACTCAAAGGCCCAGGAGCCAACATTTTCACGAAACTAGATCTGCGTAACGCATACCATCTCGTTAGGGTTCGAGAGGGGGACGAGTGGAAGACCGCCTTTAATACCCCTCTCGGACACTATGAATACTTAGTCATGCCATTTGGTCTCACCAACGCCCCTGCCATCTTTCGTAAACGACGTCCTGCGGGACTTTCTAAACCGCTTTGTCTTCATCTATCTGGATGATATTCTCATCTACACCAATAACTCCGCGGAATATCGCTTAATACGTCCGCTTGTCCTCTCTAGCCGCTATTGGAGAATGCTTTTGTTAATCCGAAAATGCGAGTTCCATGTTGATTCTGTAGCTTTTTAGGTTACATTCTAGAGGCTGGCCAAATCAAACCAGACCCTTCAAAACTACGAGCCGTGTCTGATTGGGAAGTTCCCCAGTCTCGCAAAAAACTACAACAGTTTCTGGGTTTCGCCAACTTTTTATATAGGAGATTCATAAGAACATAGTAGCATCGCAGCCCCCACTCACTCAACTGACCTCCATCAAAGTTCCCTATGTTTGGAACAAAGCCGCTGACTCTGCCTTCCATAAATTTAAAGAACTGTTTACTTCAGCTCATCCTCATACAACCTGATCCTCATAAGCAATTTACTGCTGAAGCAGATGCCTGACCTGGGGTAGGGGCTGTATTATCCCAGCGTGAATCACCTTCCGCAAACTCCATACCCTGTGCTTTTTTTTTCAAGAAAACTCAACTCTGCAGAGCGTAATTACTTACGCCGCAACCGGGAACCTGGCCATCAAATTGGCACTGAGGAATGGAGACATTGGCTGAGGGGGCAGAACAACCGCTTATTGTGTGGGATCGACCACAGAACTCCGGCCTACCTCCGCCTGTAGCCAAGAGACTCAACTCCAGACAGGCCCGCTGGTGTCTGTTTTTCACAGGTTTAATTTTTACTATCACCTATCGTCCAGGCAGCAAAAACGGCAAACCCGATGCCCTGTCCCGAAAATACAGCACCACCGACAGATCTGCTACACCACCCATTATTCGACTCTATTTGTGGGCAACCTCAGGTGGGGACAAGAAGCGAGAGTGCAACAGGCCCAAGGTGAGAAACCAGATAAAACTAACTGCCCGCCTGGTACCCTGTTTGTACCCGATAGGCTCAGGTCTGATGTCACCTGGGGCTACTCTGCCTAAGATCGCTGCCACGTGGGTTCACCGCACACTCATGCTCCTAAGCGCCGCTCTGGCCTTCCATGAAAACGACATACGCCGAACACGTCTCTGCCTGTACCACCTGTGCCAGGGCCAAGTCATCCAACTCACCTCCTGCTGGTCATCTCCTTCCTCTCTCTACGCCCAGCCGACCCTGGTCACACCCAGGTTATTATAGTTAACGAAAACGAACCAAAAAACTAAAACTAGAACTGAAAAAACATTTTCAAGTAACTGAAATAAAAATAAAAAACGAGTTTAAAAAAAAACGAAAACTAACTAAAACTGTTTGTTGTGTGTATAAACTAACTGAAACTAAATAATATTAACCCCAAAAAATACTTCGTTTTCACTTTGTTAATACATAAATCTTTTTGCTGAAATAAAGTCTATTTACTTCAATCTCTGCTAGTTTTACTGTGTATCTGAACTAGAGGGCTGCATTGATTGGTCCCGCCTCTCAAGGACCCAACCCAACCAAGTGATTGGGCGTGTCGGAATTGTGCTGCGGGCGGAGCGGGCGGTGAAAAACCCCGCTGGATCAGTGTTGCCAAGGAATATTCAGTGAATATATTAGCGATCACGCAGCTGAGCGGTTGCTGGATTCTTATGCACTGAAGGTCCGTTAAGGCACCAGGCAGAGACACCCAATGGCCTCTGTCATCTAATCTGTTGTTGGGGGTGTACCGCCTGCCCCGGCCTTCCATTAAGAGCGCTTCAATCTGTCTGTTCGCGCTACAAGACACACACACATTTTTAATCAACGGGATTTGTGAAAATATATTTAATAATTGTTGGTAAAATTACACAAAAGAGGAATGCATGAAAAGATGAGGCTGAGGAGGACTTGAATCTATTTAATAATATCAATACAACACGGTTTTTTCCTGCAGTGTGGACGAGACGTATACAAAATCAATGCATCTCTATTACTGTAGCGGGACTAAATTCTATGAGTTTTGGCGGGTGCGGGCGGAGTGGGATATACATATTATGGTGCGGGCGGGAGTGTAACGACACGCTATGGAGCGCGGATTGGTCAGAAAATCAGCGAAGGGGAGGATGAAGAAAATAGTTCCGCGCAGGGCTTTAATCTGAACTTTACGGCATCACTTTAGTCTGTGACGCTTTCACATTGATGTCTGTCAGACACCGTCGGGCGGCGTTGTCATAGACTTTACATGAGCGTGATAATGCATTAAAAGTTGGGAGAAAGCGGAGAGTCCTATTTTCTAAATTTGTGCATTTGAATATAACAGCGCTAAAACTACAAAGGTGCTCTGTAGTTCACAGGAGACAAAATTTGTGGAACGCCTCCTCAAAGGGAAAACCTCCCTAACGTAATCTGGGGTAAGCATTTGTAAGTTAAAGACACAACAACGTGCAAATCAATAACAGTAATTTCAGACAAGCTAGCCTGTCAGCCCGCCTCCCAAAAAGAAGTAGAGCAGATAACGAATGCTGTTATCGGCTGTTGTATTTTAATTTAAGATACATCCTTGTGTCCTCTGAATAATAAGTGTTTCAAATGTATCTTTGATTTAGTTTTATCATACAATATTTATTCTGGTACTTTGAATCATGCACTGACAAATATCCTAATTTACAAAAAAAGAAAAACTAAAACTAACACTAAAACTAATAAAACTAAACTAAAACGGCAATTTCAAAAAATAAAACTAATAAAACTAGTGCTACGCCTCTAAAAAATAATTGAAACTAAATAAATTTTAAAACAAAAATTCAAAACGAAATAAAAACTAAAACTAATAAAAAATCCGAAACTATTATAACCTTGGGTCACACATCACTGCTGATTTTGTCACTGACTACTCTCTTCTCATGGTTACATAGTAGTCATTTTTACCATCATTGACCGTTTTTCTAAATCTGCTCATTTCATTCCCCTCTCTCAACTGCCCACAGCCACCGAAACAGCCCAGATCCTGATTAATTCTGTTTTCCATCATCATGGCATACCATCCGACATTGTGTCTGACCGAGGGTCCACAGTTCACGTCCCAGGTCTGGAAGGCTTTGCTCAGCCCTCGGGAGCCTCCGTCAGCCTCTAGTCGGGGTATCATCCCCAATCTAACGGCCAGGCCGAAGGGCCAATCAAGAACTTGAGGTTTCACGCCGTCTGCGGCCCAGAATCAAGGGGATTGGTCGGATCACCCCGTATGGGTGGAATACGCCAAAGACAACAGCCATCCTTCTCGCAGCGACGGTATGTCAATTGAGGCATCGCTGGGCTTACTCACCACCCTTGTTCCCTACCCAGGAGCTCGATCTGGCAGTGCCCTCCGGACAGCTCCATCTCCAGCGCTGCCAGGAGGTTTGGCACCAGGCTCGGACTGCTCTCCTGCGTTCCAAGGAGAGTAACCGCCAGATCGCCAATCGTCACAGGGTGGTGAGCCCTCTTACCAGCCAGGGCAGCAGGTGTGGCTCTGCCTAGGAACATTCGGCTCTGCCAACCTCTCGTAAATTAGCTCGCTACATCAAACCTTCCCCATCGATCAGCCATCAACCCCACCTGTGTCCGCCTGCTACCTGCCGTCTCTCAAAATCCATCCTTCATTTCATGTGTCCCAGATCAAGCCCGCCCGCCAAAGCTCCCTTTGCCCGCCGTCCGCTTCCCCACCACCCGCCCGGCTCATCGATGGCGCCCCCGCCTTTACTGTTAGCCGGATTCTGGATGTGCGGCGCCGGGGTCGCGGCTTCCAATATCTGGTGGATTGGGAGGGTTACGGCCCGGAGGAGCGATCGTGGGTGTCTCGTTCCCTCATATTGGACCACTCTCTCATCGACGACTTCTCGGTCGTTGGGGTACTGTCACGGTGCCTCCGGCAAACCCCTCCTCATCAGCTCCACCTGATGCCTCCAGCTGCGCCTCCTCATCTCTCATCAGCCAGCAGATTCCCAGGAGACCACGGACCTGTAACCGACGCCAGTTCGCTGTACTCCCATGGTGCATCTCCTGGCTCTCATAGATTCTTGCCCTTGCCTGTCTCTTGCCTACGACTAAACTGCTTTTGTCTTCACATTCATTCCAGGATCTCGCCTACCGGAGGAACCTACGTGATCACGGTTCACCTCCCGCCGTCTCGCTCGGACGTTCTCCAACCCCAGTCTCGGATCACGCGGTTGCTGCCAGCAAGACCCTCCAACCACTCCTTGGACAATCTGGAAGGATACTTTTCTACTTTTCTAATTAAAACCTCATTATACTCACCGTACTGCCTGCCGAGCCTCCTTCCGGGTTCCAGCACCTGAGTCGACCACGCTTGCTAATCATGACAAAGACGACGATTTAAAGCTACCAGATGTCGTTACCACTCTGATTAATTTTTCAATGAATAAAACTCTCTCCAAAATATACAAACTTTTATGTAATTTAGATAACAATATTGCCCTTCCAACAACAAAATGGGATGCAGATTTGAGCATCAGCACAGATGAAAGCTTCTGGTCAGAACTCTGTCTAAACACCTTTAAACTGACAAAAAGTCCAAATTTGCAGCTAATCCATTTCAAAACTCTTCACAGAATTTATTACACTGGACAGAGGATGTCTAAGATGGGTCTCAGTAACTCAGATACTTCATGGAAAGACTGCGATAGTAATCTACCCAACAGCTACATGCACGCACTGTGGTTCTGCACACTGTCCAGGCTCTCTGGCAGCAGGTATGTACGCATTTTTATCAGTCTGGCTTAAGGTTTCAATCACGCCTCACTGTCACTTTGTGTGCTTGGTGACATGAGTGCCATCGATATAGAAGAAGGATTAGCATCTATCATTTTCATAACTCTTTGTATTGCCAAAAAAACTATTTTAATAAATTGGAAAAACAAGAAAAATATAAACATAAGTCAACACAGAAATCTGCTGTTTGATCATATCAGCTTGGAAAAATTGTCAGCCCAAAGTTCAAGTAACTTTGAAAGAATTCGCCCTGGTCTCCTGTGGTTGACTCATGACTTAGGGCAGAGGTTCCTCAACAAGAGCACTCTCTAGGGGGCGCGCAGGTTGCAGGGGCATGGAGTTTTTTTCCCCCCATACTTTATTGACAAACAAAATAATACAATAACAATGTGAATGTCTCAGGGGAATTGAAATGTGTACATATTGCAGAAAAATATAAGAAATAAAACAAAAGTATATAAATATATACACATACATATACAATATAAGACAAAAGACTATTACTTCAAAAATCTTTTGGGGTTTAATAAAATCTAAATCTTTCAAATATTAAATTAGTTAGAATTGCTTTTTGGTTTTTGCAGATGTTTGATAATGGTACATTACTGATTGATTTCACTCAAAAACTGCTGGAATTTAGGTTTGGAGTTTGACCATTTGGCTTTACTGATATGGAATTTTGCCAATAATAAAACAATTGTGTAATGAAGATACAATCTTTGTCTACTGACATTAATGTAACTAGAATAATGTCTTTTATCTAAAATGTAACAGTTTGTTTAGTTATACTTCCAATATAGTTTCCTACTTCAAACTCAAAAATTATTGTATTTCTGCAGTCCACAAACAGATGATAAATAGTTTCCCCCCTGAGTTCCAAAGAATGAACAAACAGGTCCATGTCCACAACAAATCTAATCAAAGTTTTTTTGCAGGATATACAATGCAATATCTTAGCGACACGCCTTTTATGTTGTTATTTAGACAGTATTTATTAATAATAGTCCAAGCATAAATCCATTTTATGTCCACAAATTTGATTCCCACAAAACCTCCCAGCAGGTAAGGTTGTGGTCTGTAAAAGATTTCTTATTTGTTTATTGGAAACTGAATCAACACAAATATCCACATTGTCCAAAAATTTCTTGGTTCTTAATTGACTTGTGTTCTAAATCCCTTTAAACAGTTGAAGTAGACTGGTTGGAACGGCATCTAACACTATTGCATATTCTCTGGGTGGAACAGGAATACCGAATTTTAAAAAGTAATTTTTCATACGTCAGAAGATGTCCATGAGAATTGAAAAGTTGTCTGATTAAAACAATATCATTATCATATCATGTAGGAAAAAAGTGATTTATCTCTGTATTGTACATTACTGTTATTCCAAATAAAACAAGTTGTTGGAGAAAAATTATGTTTATAAAGGAGTTTCCAGGCCAGCAGGGTTGAGTTTAGAAACAAAGGATTTGTATGGTTTGAAGGTGTGGGGGGTCCTCGAAAAATATCTCTAATCTTGTGCTGGGGCCTGCATGAAAGTTTGGGAACCACTGACTTAGTGGGGCCGGTCGCCGCTGCTCCTTGCCCTTCTGCCGTGGTTTGGGGTGGGGTCGCCCCGTGCCTGGCGTGTGGGGCCTGGTCGGGGTCGGGTCCGGTGCCTGGGTATGGCTGGGGCGCCACGTGTCCTCTGGGCTTGGGGTGGGGGTGCGTGGTTGGGGGCTGTCTGGCTTGGCTTGGGGGGTGGTCCCTTTGCCTGTGCTGGGGGTTGACGGGGTCCTCTCGGGGCAGTGGCATGGCTGCCCATCTGCAGCTGGGCTGGGATCGGGCCTTCCTGGCTCTTGGGACGGGACGGACAACCTCCCTTCAGGGCCCCGGCCCGCCTAGGGGGTGTCATCCGCTCGCTGCGCCCTGGTGTGTGGGGCCTGTCGGCCCTGTCCTGTGGGGGGCGCTCTGGGGGAGGGGGCGCCCACTGTATTGGTACTGGGTGGGGGCTGATCGGTCGGGTCTCCGCGAGGCAATCGCCAAGGTTCCGGCCGGTTATTGCCTTGTCCCGCAAGGGCCTGACCAGGGCCCGGGCCCGGGGGACGGCGATTTCTGGCTCCTCTCTTTCTGTGTGGGGTGGGTGGTGCCGGGCCTGGGGTGTCTGTGCCTCTGGGTGGGGGCCCTGGGCTGTACCTTGCCCCTTTGCTGGGATGGTCACGATCACTGGGCGTGTCTACCAGCTGTCTCAACTTACCCCCTGCCTCATAACCTCACATAAGGTCGAGGGGTGGGGGTGTAGCCCACATGCGCCTTGGGGGGGAGCTCCTTAGCATTGGTCCCCCTCCTATGGTTGCCGAATGGAGAGGGCCCCCCCCCCCTTTCGGTTTTATTTGCACCTTAGACATGTAGGGTCCTTGCAGTAAGTGCTTGGACATCACTGCCAGCAAGCAGCAGATGTCCTCCTAGCACCCTACCCGCCAATTTTAACCGCACCTTAGACATTTAGGGCCCCTTGGTGGGGAGGGTGAGGGGACATCACTGTGAGTAATCAGATGTCCCCTTAGTGCCCTACTTGCCAATTTTAACTGCACCCCCCTTAGTACACACACCCCTCCCCCTTCAATATATACATTCCAACATAAACACACACACATGCACACACACACACCCTCTTAAACACACATACACGCACACACATTTTGCAAGGAAGGTGGGACCTGTCCATCTGTCCCCTACCCCTTCCCTGGTGGGGTGCGGGGCTCTTTGGCAACGGCGGCCGTGTCTCTGGGTGCTGGTTTCTGCTCCGGCGGTGCTCTCTCCGCGCGGTGGGGGGTTCACATTACACCTGAGCCGGGGTGTTCGTGTCCCTGGTGGTGGTCCTGTCCTGCTCTTGAGCGCTGGGCCCCGCCAACCCAATAGTGGCCTTCTAGCCTGGTCGGCCATATTTACAACATCCCTTGTGGGCCCCCTTTTTCCCCGGGGTTCCCCCCTCCTGGGCGGGGGCGGCGGGCCCCTGCCTTGCTCTCCCTGACCAACCGTGGGCTGGGTGGTGGCTGCCTGGAGTGCGAGCGAAGCCCCTGGGGGTCCTGGCTCGCACTTGGGGTTGAGCAGGGGATGCCCGAACTCCTGGGTGGTGGGGTGCACGCTCAGCTGTGGGCATCCTTGGTGGGGCTCTGCCTCTTCCGGCGCGCAGAGGGGGGCTGCTTTCTGGCTGGGCTGGGGCGCGCCTTCTCCCTCCTCCGTGCTTCCCTGCTCTATGGCTCTGGGGGCCTCGCGGCGGTCCTGCTGGCCCTGGCCTGGGTGGCGGTCTTGGTCGCCCGGGGGGCGGTTGTTCCCTGCCTGTTCCCGTGTGGCGTTGGGGGGATTGGGGGTCTGGGTGTGGGGGTGGCTGGGTGCTCCTCCTCCTTCTTTTCACATTCCACCATCCATTTTAGAAGAACAAACACTCACATGAGCACAGGTGTTAGTGTTATGGTGCCGCCAGGATTCCCCTCCTTCCCTTCTGCAGATTGATCCAGCTGTCGTCTCCTCCTCATCATCACGCACCTGTATTTAAAAGATAGCCCGTCTACCACTCACCACAGCTCGTCTCTGGCGGTGCATTCATGGTCATCAAGCTCTTGCCTAGTTTTGTGTTTGCCTTCGACTTATCCACACTCGCTTCCGCCTACAGGATCACGCCACCCTGGTGCCGACCTGACCTAATCATCCGATCCTCACCAAGTCCTCAAGATTCCAAGCCACGATCTCACTCAAACTTCTTCCAGCAACCACGTCAAGCCGCTTCGCCCAACACCGCGACTCGCAAGCCACATCACGCCCGGCGAAGGAACCTCCGAAGGAACTCACCTCTCTCTACGCTCACGTCTCCAGTGACGGCTCCTCAGCCAGCCTCTCGTTTGATCCATAGACTCTGTATTAAATCCTGAACTCTCCTCCGTTTGTCTTTCCGGGTTTCCAGCACTTGGGTCTGTTCGCATCTCTAGCTAAGCATGCAGTTAGCCTTACCTTTGCACTAACAGTTTGAAGGATTGAAATGAATTAAAGATTTCACGCTAAGTATGGGAAGTAGGGTGGCGGGGTGAACACCATCTGCCAGTCCATGCCGGGACATGGACATTTTCTTGCAGCCAGCGTGCCCATAACATCCGTGTGTGACGTCTTTTGCAGCCAAGGCTGAACACACTGTAATGATAAAACAACCAGTAAACCTTCTGCTCTATGCTGCTTCATGGTCTTAATACCCCTCTCACTATCACCTCATCTAACATCCCTCTCTTCTTCCTCTTCTTCTTTCCTTTTCCGGGTCCGGGTCCAACACCCAAAAATTTTCAAACATGGTTGAAATTAATAAAGTTTGGCCTCAATTAAAGGCTTATTCAGACATACCTTTGGTTTGTCTGAAGATTAATAACCCTCTTGTTAAAGTAAATGTAATCCAACACAAGAGGCCTTCATTTCATCTGCCTGCCCAGCTGTTGGACAGAGGTTAGAAAAATAAAATAAAAATTAAGAAAATAGATCCAAGAAGGCCTGGTTTACTCCCGTCTGAGCTGAAGCTCGATTAAAACCTCAACAGCTGGATAGCTCCAATATTGCTTGCGATTTTTCTTGCACAACTAATGTTAGCTTAGCGGTATTGAGGGGCTGTTAACTTGCGGTAGAGCATGTAAACAGACAGCTCTCAGTGACAGGGAGGGGTTGCTCTGTGCCAAAGGTCCCACCCACAAGTTGGAGCCAAATTTCTGTAGAACTACTGCTGCTCTGCAGAAACTATGTCCTAGTAAATGACACAGGGTTTATTGACTGAAAACAGCATAATCATAACTAAAAGAGCACTGGGAATGCTTGGAAAAAAGATCAGAAGATCATCAGAGTGGGTCTTAGTTACTGCATCCTGCTGACTGAGAAGGTTTGTCAGTTCAGGTTCAACTCAGTGGATCCACATAGTCATCTTTATAAACTGATGATGTCAAAAAGACGTCTCCATTTCTTACTGAAACAATCCATTTCATCTTTAATACAAACACAAACTCAAACAATCAGCACAATACTAATAATAAAATAAACAGTAATAAAAATAGAGATCTGATCAGTGCTGAATATTACATGCAGTGTTCAGAAAGCTTCCGTATGCTGCGTGTTCAGAATCTGAAACCTCGTTTTTTTACAGCCTGCTTCTCATCTCCAGAGCAGAAAACATCTGATCAGTCCTGTCCTGATGTGATGAGACACAGCACAGGTAAAGGATGCTGAGGGAGCTTTTCAGAGGCACACTGAGGGGCTGAAATGAAGTCTGTCTTTGTTAGTAGTGCTTTGTCAAAGGGACACTGAGGCCGCCTGCCTGCACGAGTGAAAAGATGCTGCTACAGCAGCTGTTATTAAAACATACTAGCAACACAGATGCTTCTCCTTTCAGTCAGAATATAAAACAGTGAAAGATTACAAAAAGATAAGAAGAGGATCTGCTGTGGAGTGATACAAGAAGGTAAAACGGGTCCCAGGTTCAAGTCTGACTTCATTCACTGCCTGGCTCCTGCAGCTCGGAGGAGGGACTATCTCTGGCAGGAAGGAGGTCATAGTGGCAGGGGATGTGGCTATGTTTTGGTAGATCGTATGGCTCCTGTCCAAACTGCAGGACGCTGCTACTGTCTCCACAGGACTGGCTGGTGCTGGTTGTTGGCTCTGAAAACAAAAACAAGCTAGTTTACAGCTGAAGAAAGAAGAAAAAGCACCACAATGCAGCCTGTTCTGCCATAGAATCATAGTCTCTGTGGGATGTGGAAAACTGAATAAACATTGTCATCAGAACTCCAACAATTTGTTTTTTGTAACAACATGCCAACAAAGAGAATGAATTTCCTTTGCTGTTCCCATTCTTCCTGTAGGAATTTCGTGGCTGGCTACACAGTGAAATCCAGTGTAAGAGCTGACTCAGTTGAACTCAGTGGTTTCCTAGCAGATATTCTAGCATGAAGGCCTGATCCACACAGTCTCCTTTTAAAAGTTGTAGTAGAGATGTGTCTGCCGCTAGAACTCTGTGTGCCAGTTGAAATTTGACACACTGGAAGTTACACCCAGAAGGATGTCACTTTAGCCAAACTCAGCAAAAATGCAGTTTGGACTGCAGTAGGATCCGTGTATAGCCCTTCCTACACCAGGTGCAACCAGCAGATATGCCTACGTATGAATGAAAAATGTATTCAAAGAGAACTAACCAAACAAGGAGGAGCTCACTCACCAACTTCATAGACATTACGATTGTTGGACAAGCTGCTGTTGCTTATTTCAGCATACGCTGAATCCCTTCTGGCTGGAGATTTCATCTCCACATAGCCACATTCTGTCCCTTTGGCTGTCAGCAGAGGGGGGTCCTTGATTGTGGCATATGGATTTTCCGAGCTGCTTAGGGAGCATGTGCTGGCATGATAGGCGGCACCTTTCACCAGGTCTGGATAAGAGAAACCAATAGGAAGTGAATGAGCTATCAACGTGAGAAGTGCAGCTTCTATATTCATCCCCACCTCTTAAAGACTTTCCAGGGTGTCCTCTGTGCACTCCATAAGCTCCTAGCACAAAAGAAAATGGCCATCACAAGATGGAAGGATGATAATCCTGTAAATGAACACCTCCAAGCAAAGTTACAAAACTCCAAGTTTGTAAGTGAAACAAATTAAATCAAATGAAAGACACAGTGATGTCACCTGCTCTTGACCTGTGTGTCAGCTGTGTCACACTGTGACACTTGTTTAATCCACTGTTTACCTTTGTGACCCATGTGTGTCACGTGTGTGTGACTATTGTGAGACTTGAGTTTAACCTGTATGTCACCTGCTTGACACCAGTGTGAAATGGGTTTTAGCTGTGTTTCACCACTGACCCAGGTCATCCATGTAGTCCCCTTGATTCCACTCAGCACTCAGAAGGCCAGTGGGAGCCACATACTGGACTGGCTTTCTCTGGTCCAGGCTCTTTGTGCCGGCAGATGGCTGGCCAAATTTGGTCTGAAAACAATACTGAGATTTGCAGAGAAGTTCTGCTACAGACCCGTCTGTGTTTTTACGAAAGAACATTCATACCTTCCCATACGCTGCACTGGTGACGTACGGCGGGCCCATGCACTGAGTCAGCGTGTGATAACTGGGATTGGAGAAGTAACTCGGATGGACCTCGCTGGTCGGGGCGTCTGGAAAATGGCAAAACATGGAAAGAGAATGAAGCTGTCATCCTGCTTCCATTTTTCTTTTACGTTTTATCATTTCAACCATCAAAACTTGACTTTATAATGAAGATTAAGGTCCTGGATTTATGCCAAAGGGGAGTTTGAATCAAAGTTTACAGACTCCAAAAATATAGAATTTGTTTTACTTAACTCTGTCTGATGACACTCAGCAGTTAATAAGAAGGAAAGAAGAAGAAGAAAGTGCTACTTTCTGTCACACACCTAGGTGTGTGAAAGTTGTTCTCCGCATTTGACCCATCCCCTGGGGGAGCGGTGAGCTGCAGACAAGCCGCGCCCGGGAGGCAGTAGCGTTAAGGGTCTTGCCTAAGAACCCTCACTGGGTGAATTGCTCGCCATTGATATGGTAATTGCCCCCAGTACCATTGCTTATTCCCCTCCGGGAATTGAACCCTGGATTCCTGCATTGTAGCCCTTTACCTTACCAACCAAGCTACCCAGCCGCAACCAAGCTACCCAGCATTGGGTAGCATTAAGAGAAGAAACAACAAGTGTAGTTGGGATTTTACAATTGTTGTTAATGACTAAAATCATGAAGGAAAGCTTTTTGTGAGCAAAGTCTGAGGAAAATAAAGGAATCTTGGAGATAAAGTCATCAGAACTTCTTGTTAATCGTCATTCAACATGGTGTTCAAATGAATGTTTCTACTTTAAATATTAAAGGGCCTATATACCATGTATACCTGTATATACTCAAGCCTTTCAGATTAAACTATATCCATGTATTTAATCATATATTACCTTTGCCGCACCGAAGAAAGACTTTTTTATTGAAATCAGTTATTTTAGCAAGTTCATTTTCCAACCCGGAAGTGAGACGATCCAATCTCTGAGGCCCCGCCTTTCTCTCCTTGTGGGTGCCGCCCATTTTATGACGTCAACCTAGAGCCGGCCTGCGTTTCACCCAAAAAACCAACAACATCCACACTTTTGCAAAGATGGATGTGCCTATTGTTTAAAGCAGAGGGAAAGCGTTTTTGCCGAACATAGCTAGCTCCATGAAGAAACTGGGTGTGTGTGTTAGCCTGGGGGCGGGGCTGGCAGCGCAGACTCTTCCTGGAAGGGGCTGCTCTCATTGGTCTATGTCGGATCATGAGAACCCTCTTGTTCTCATGATTTGGAAGGGGCTGGTGTTCAGAGAACAGGTTTTTAAAGGAACATTTATTTTGTTAAGTAGTGCAAGTTTTGAGGACAGAAATCAGTATAGAGTATAAATGTTATAAACTTCAAATGTTAAAAATGAGAAAATGAATGAAATGAAATTTGTAAGCCTCACACACCACTGTGAACTTTACACACGTGGGATGGCCAGCACTGCAGATTTGTATATTCACTCAGTGGTATATGCTTATTTATAAGAGTTTTTGCATCTGCCCCCCCCCCCCCCCATAACTGTGTAAGTGGCTGGACAGTACCAAGTGTTCACACTGAGGCTAGAAAAGTGGAATTTCAATTATGTCCCCCTACAACCTGGAATAGGATTACGTTTTAAATAATTTTTGAATTGCATTTTATTGGTCTTTTATTGGAATTGATCAGTCCTGCTGTCTGGGCCAGGACTCCCTTTGGAAAAAAAGAGTAATATTCTCAATGGGGCTTATCCTGGTTAAATAAAAGTAAATAAATTAATATAATCTCTGCAAACTTCAAGGAAACTTGTGGGATCAATCAATGAGATGATCCACCAGAATCATGAATACCATGTTTGAAATCAAAATAGAACTTATCAAGCCACATACCCCAAATCTTCGGTCAGGCATGGTGGTGGAATAATAGTCTCAATAATCCTAAAGTAGATTAAGGATTTTTGTTGACTTACAAAATGTGTAATTCAGATTTCTTCATTGGTGGGGTGTCTCTGCGTCCTGCTGTGACAATTGTAACCATGCATTAGAGGTGTCTTGAATCCTGAAGTACCTGCCACTAGATGATCAGTGGTGACCCTGGCTGCTGATGTGTAGCTGACAGGCGGCATGGTAGGCTCTTTGCTCTTCTGCTTCTTTCGATACATGATGAAGAGGAGCAGGAGGAGGAGCACCAGCAGAACCAGGACAATGATTCCTGTGATGACTCCTATCTGGTAGGTGTCCATGTGCATGGCTACACTGGTCAAACTGTTGAGGTCGCCCACCACCACTGCAGCAGCTGCAGACAGAAGAACATGCAGAGTCAGAGGCTCTCGATTCATGTCAGGTAATGCAGTTAGATATGAAAACATATAAGAACACAGTTAATTCCAGGTGAAAGGATCCTCTGACCTTGGTCGCATCGAGCGCCTCTCCAGCCGGGACTGCAGTAGCACGTTCCACTCATGTGGTCACATGTGGAGTTATTGAGGCAGTCACAGACATGGCGGCAGCCATAACCATAGGAGCCAGGAGGACACTCTAATGAAGAAACAGAGGAAGACAGTGGTCTCAGGGTTTAATTTCAAAAAGCAGCCACCCAATTCATTCGTCCAGCTGTTGTCTTGTAATCCACTGTTGGATTGTGGGAGCAGCAGGGATGAAACCGCCGCTCCTTCACACAAGATAGGGCTGCACGATATGAGGAAAACTTGCAATTTGTGATGTTAGTGATCAATATTGCAATGATGATATAAATTGCGATAAATGAACAAATAGCAAAACAACTAAAAACATTATTTCCATTTCAGTGCAACAGTTTAACTTAAATAAGAGTCAACATAACTTAAATTATACTCCAAATGACCCTCATCTACATGGGAGGCAATCATCTAACATAAAAGGGCTCCATCGGATTGGCAAATGATGTAAAGGAGTCCATCGGATTGGTCAAATGCATGAATCATTTATTTGATTTGTTTAATACTTCAAGCTGCCATAAGGTTGTGGGAGGTGGCCCAGTAGGGGAAAACCCCAGGACAGGCTGGAGGGGCTGTGTCTCTTGGCTGTTCCAGGGGGGTATTCCAGCTCCAACTCGTGCTCTGAACATAACCTGGTCTGCAGGTTTAGTTGAAGGTTAGTTTGTTCTCAGAGAGGTGAAGCAGCATGGCGTGTCCATTTGAAGATGATTTAGTGGATGAAGAAGCTCAAATAATACTTTTTCCACTGTGAGAGGGTGATAAGACCACATATGGATGTTGGAAAGATAAACTATTTTACTTCGATCTAACTTAATTGTTTGCTTCAGTTAAGATAAATCATTTTTTTAGTTAAGTCAACTTAAAAATAACACATAGTTATCAGACATTTATTTTACTTTCATTCAAATTGATTCAATTAAGTAGGTGTAACTTTTTGTCTAAATATGTTTAGTTGTAGCTGTTTTACTGTGTTTTGCCGAGTTATTTTGGCCTACTATGTTTTGTTCTATCTGCACCATGAGTGAGAGGGAGGGAGAGGATGATGAATTTATATAGCACCCCTACTGCAAGCTCTTGTATGACAGTGTTGGAAAATTCTTAGATGAATGAATGCATGCTGTATATATTGTTTCTTTTTTATTGTTATACAAATGAGTATATCTGCCAGCTCAAACTTAGACATATGACAGTTCAAGAATTGTAATTAATTAGATAAATATGTAAATGTGAGTTGTATAAAAGATTATTGAGTTTTATAAACGTAAGAAATTAGGTTGAATACATTTAACTTAATTAATTGTTACCAATTGAAGTAATTCATTTAAGTTGGCAAAATTGGATAAGTTATATATATATATATATGTGTCACAAGGAAAATGGAAATAAGATCAGAAACTCGTACGTTTACTTTGTCTGTTCTTCTACTACAAGCAGAAACTCTTTCTTTTGCTGATGATGCAGCCGTGTTACTTTTTTTATGGGTTTATAATCTTCATACGCCGTCATTAAAATCTCAGACTTTGTCTCACTGAAGTATAGCACTCTCTTTTTTTTCTCCACTCGTTTCCATGGTGACTCCAGAAATCGGTGATCCATTGAGAATGTCTTACTTTACCTGTTGTGCACGTGCATTAACCCAGGGTTACTAAGTCGAGCATAATTACGCTAACTCATATCCTGCCTTTAGGAACCGACATACCCAGAGTAAGCAAGTGCAGGCGGATTTCAGCCAGAGTTCAGGATTAAAGTCAGGCTAGTTTAAACATGCTTCCTGGAATACCCCCCAGATGCACATTGGGATTGAACCACTGACTGTATATGAGAACAGGACCGAGTGACTGTGCCACTATGAGGTTCCATTTGTGCCAAAAATCTGTTTTTGTGTCCACTGTCTATGTCTTTGGTCGTCTCACTTTGTCGTCAGGACTTAGCAACCGTTGCTACTGTCGATAGCTACTGTCGTTAGCTACTGTCGTTAGCTACTGTCATTAGCTACTGTCGTTAGCTACTGTCGATAGCTACTGTCGTTAGCTACGGTGTTTGCTACTGTGGTTAGCTACGACGTTTCCCCGTGTTTTGTCGTTAGATGTTCTCGTTTTTCAAATTTTCCAAAGTCGTCAGAAAAGTCCTTTGTACGGCCGGTAAATTTTTTCCTGTACTACCACGGAACGAAAAAGAAATGTTTATCAAAGCAGACGTCAGGGTTAACCATGACAACACGTTTTTAAGATGAACTTTATTTTGATATTCCCTCAAACGCGTATTGCCAGAAAGGGGGGGGGGGGGGGCATGCATACAACGCTTGACACGAAAACAAAGTGGCGCATTACCGCCACCACCTGATATGGAGGCGAACTACTTCTTATTTATGAATGTGCTGTGTTCTGATCATGAAAAATGTGGCTGATTTATTAATAATAAAATTACAAACACATTGGTGTTGATTTAATGTATTTGTTCAGAAATAAACCCTCAAGTCATTAGTCCATGGCGATATTTATTTTTTTGCCGCTGAACGATTTACGGGGGCCTTGCAAGGAGGCCTTTAAAATATCTTCGATGAGTTACCTTCTCAAATTTTAGTGGGTCGAGTCACTAATTATGAATATAACAGTCGAAAACTGACTGGTTTTGAGCTTTTCTTTTTAATCTATTTATGTGACCATGAGATGGCGCTCTCGGGACCAGTATAAGGCTCTTATTAGCCCGTCTGATCCTCATTTATCCATCAGATTTGTAACAACATATTTTATAAAGATCAGTCATTTTTCAAAATAATTTGAAATAATAGTTTCATCACAAGATTAAATTAAAGCCATACTCTAAATAACTTTAAACGGGAACGTGAAACCGTTGTACGCATGCACCCCCCCCCCTTTCTGGCAGTGCGCGTTTGCAGGATTGTCAATAAAGGTTTTTTTTTTTTTTAAGTGTTTTGTTCCGTGATAATATGGGAAACAATTTATCAACCGTACAAAAGACTTCTCTGACGACCTTTGCAAAATTTGAAATACAACAAGATCTAAGGACACGACATGGTGAGAGAACGTAGCAAACGACACTAGCAACGGTTGCTAAGGATCTTCCTGATGCCGTAGTTAGACGACATGGGATAAGGACAATGACAAAGATAAAGTTTAAGGATAAAGCAAGCATATACATCACAAAGTTAATACAAAGTAATAATCAAAGAATCATGGGCATGCAGAAGATATTGCTTAGTAATACATAGACATGAACCAATGTAAAATGAACTCGTTCAATAGACATAGACAATGAGCCCAAAGCATAGACAGTGGACGCAAAAACACGATCAGTAGACATAGACAATGGACCAAAGACATAACAGTGGACGAAAAAACACATTTTGATATTTTTGGCACAAATGGAACCTCATATGCCACCACCCATTGAAAATTACAAACTGTCGGATCTAACCAAATGAAGTTTATTTAGTTGGCTATTTTGTTTAGTTGCCAGTTTTCATATACAGGCACTGGGTTAAGCCTGCAGAACTTCAATACGTTTTTGTGAAGAAGGAGGTCTGGGCATTGTTGCTTAGGATGTTGCTCCCATGACCTGGCTCCAGATAGATGGATGGATAGATGGATTCCAACTGAGAGATAAAGTTGATGATTGCAGCAGAAATACTCCAGGAAAGAGTCAAAAACAAAACATTTGAATTGAGATACATTTGAAAAACAATTGAAAACTGCAACAGTGAGAGAGCGGTTGGTGTTTCACTGAGTGGGGGAAAACAGTCATAGAGAATTGTGCTTGAATGGATACGTTGAATCTTACTTTGTTCACAGTGTAGTCCCATGAAGCCGATGCGACACGTGCACTGTCCAGATATGTGGTCACAGTCTGCACCGTTTCTGCACCTGCAGCTCTGAGAGCATTCCTTCCCATAGAAACCCAAAGGACAGCCTGAAACAGAGGTCTTTATCACAACAGGATCTTCCCATACCTGTTCTCTCACCAGAAAGGTTAGTCCAGTTTTGGAAGACCAGAAGACAGATACAAACCATGTTAAAAATTAAAACAAGGGATTACCTAAGGATCCAGTAGAAAGTTACAGATTTACAGAGTTCCGAAACACATTTATGACTTATGTGAGTTTATTAAGGTCTAAAATCGGGACTTCATCAACCGACCTCAGTCACCTGCATGACATTCTAGTGCTCACTTCTGTGCTTCTCTCCCAAGCCTCTGCCAAGCTTTACCCAAACTGCCTCACAGAAACTCTCTGGGTTTTCTCTTTGTCTTCCAGCACCCAGTGACTTTTTACAGTTTCCGTCTGAGATTTAGTTAGACTGTTCTCATGGCAAGTTTTCCCCATTTGTCCTCGCTGGTTTGTGCATATGAAGTCTGAACGGAAAGATTTTTACAGTTTCCCTTTAGTTGAAAAATTCCAAAACCAATCATGATATTTTCTCCCAATGACCAAGCTCAATAATTAATCTGGTTAAATATCAGTAAAGCCAGAAAAAGATGATGAAACATCTGATCTCATAAAAGTCTCCAGACTACAGAAGTGAGTGTTCAGGTCATTGTAATGCTTGAAAACTGACTCATGAGATGACTCATGCCTGCCTTGACCTCCATCAGCAGATAAAGAGTATTTGTTTTTTTCTCAGAGTTGTCTTAAATTTATCCTCAACAATATCTTTTCTGTTGGTGTTTTGCTTAAAGTCTCCCATGACATTTAAAAAAAAACGTTCCCAGTGGTGTTTCATTTATGATATGGAGTTTTTTAACCAAAATATCACAACCTAAATGCCTTAAAAGGCCATATTTCATGTCTATCTGAAACCTCTATTTGAAAGTGAATGATTCTTTATTTCATGTATTTATACTTTACATAAAAGATCATTCCCTTTGTAGGTGTCTTCCCTGTGAGGATTCTTTCTCAAACATTTCCCAGACATCAGAGCTCAATACAACTGGCTGAGAGATCCATTTAACGCAGCTGCTGGTTTGAGCTCTGCTGAGGAGGATCAGTTCACTGAAATCACGTCAGACTCCACCCTGAGGAAGAGGTTTACAGCACAGACACTGACTTCTGCTGGGTGTGGAGAAGGAGCATCCGCTCATGGGGCAGAAGGCTGGGGGCCTTCTACTTCCAATCTACGTCTTTGTGAGATATTCTGCTGTTTCCACTTTGAAAACAAAGAACAGAGCTAGGCTCAGTATTGACAAGACTTGAGGGTTGCAGTAACAAACCTGCAACCTTGTTTTGAAAAGATAAGTAGCACAAAGCAGGCACATTGCAGCCATTAACACAACTTTTTGTGTTAACATGTTATATTGTTCTTAAGTGAATGATCCTTTATTTCATTTTTTTTTCTAGTCTCTAGCAGCAGGAATGTTTAAGATTTTGATATGTTATTAAAGTTGAACGTTTTTGGCTTATTTTGTCACAGGGTTTTTTAGCAGTGGGGTTAGAGGGGTCCTGGTTAGGGGGGTGTCAAAGCTCTCCTGGGTGGGCCTGTGTGTTAAGTCACTCACGCTGAGTGCAGTAGAGACCCGTCCACCCAGGGGTACACTTGCACTCTCCATCATAGGCACTGCAGCCCGCGGCATTGTGGCAGGTGCAGGTGTGGATGCAGTTGGGGCCCCAGGATCCGGGCGGACAGGCTGCAGCACAGACATTCAGACTGAGTTTCATCGTTGTTTCCATGGAAACAACATCCAATGAGTGTACTAGTTAAACTCACACTGGGAACAGTCGCTGCCAATCCACCCTGGGTAGCACTGGCAGGAGCCGTCGATGGGGTTGCAGGTGCCGTTGTTGGTGCAGTGGCAGGTCGAGGCGCAGTTTTTCCCAAAGTGGCCACTGGGACACACTGCAGACACCAGCAAACATCAGAGCGCTTCTGCAGCAACCTTGTCCCTCTCTGCACAAGCTCCATTCAGCTTTAGGTCACGTGGAACACGACTTTTCCAAAGTGTTCATAAAGGGCAGAGAAAACACTCACCCTCATTGCACAGCGCCCCCCTGAAACCGGGCAGACAGTCACAGTGTCCACTGACGTGGTGGCACGGCCCGTTACTGTGGACGCACTGAGGACAGGTCTGACTGCAGCGGTGACCAAAGTAACCTGGAGAGCAGACTGCAGAACACAGGGCAGAGGAGCAAAGGCCTCCAATGAAGCTTAGAAAAGCGTGTAAGAAGCGTTTCAGCTGTGTTAAAATAAACATTCTATGGCCCCATGGCTGCCGCCTGGTACGGCTAAGCGCTCCTGTCTTGTGGCCTGGGGGCCGGACACTGGGTTCGCTTGTGCCTCTGGGCACTGGGGGGGGCCCCTGTAGGGGGGCCCTCTCTGTGCCTGGCCGGTGGGGTGGGCGGTCCCCTCCTCCTCTCCTCCCGGGCTGCCTGGGTGCGGATGCTCGGGGGGCTCCTGGCCTGGGGGGCTCTCCTCCCTTCTCCTGGTCTGGCTGGTCTGGCTGGGTAGGATCTGGTTCCCCTTATGAACACACGGTTCACGTCGGCTGCATGCATGTATCCCCACCCACACGTGCACGTGCACACTGCTACACTGCTCCCTGTCTGCTTCATCCCTCCTCCTTACCCACAGTGTATTGATGGACAGATATTTTTCCCTCATCTTAGTGTCAGATTTTCATCTTTGATGTAACATTTTTCTTTCCGGCAGATCTGGTAGAATTGTAACAGCTTAAAATAATAACTTATTCAAATCAGTGCTTGTATCCCCCACCTTTTCACCTCTTCCTTTTACTCTCTTCCACCCCCCCTCCCCTCACATTCTCCCCTCTCCCTCCCCACACACACTAAATGTAACAAATAAATAAAAACTAATACAACAAAAAGGGGTTTATACAAAGCTACACTCTAGTTTCTCGAAGCTACATAACCTCTTTTTGTGATAGTAAAACCTGTCCAACACAAAAAGCCTTCAGCTCTAATCTGTTTGCTAAGCTGTAGGACAGAACAAGTTCAAAAAAAAAAATAAAAAATAAAAAAATAAATAAAAAAAAAAAATAAACATTCTAACAAATAAACAGTTGAAACCTTTTTTCTGTTAGAAAACACAACAATCGTTACTTTATATTTGTCCGTGACTCAGCGGTTCCTTCATTCCTTCTCTGTTTACGTCTGCTACAATAGCCGTTTGGTTCAGTTGGTCCGCTCCAAGGTCGGATTGTATTAGGACTGAGAAATCACACAGCGAACCGAAGCTTAGTCTGATTGGAAACACACGGAGACCACCCCCAAAGATGGGTCCGAGAGCCGTTCCTAGTCCTGGACCAGGGTCTGCTTGGGTGTATTCAGACTGAAGATTTGTTCCGGATTATTGGGGGAAACAAACTCTGGTTCACTTTAAGCGGACCAAATTTCTCCAGTCAGTCCCAACTTGCCTTGATTTTAGGTAATTGTTCATATTTGCTTTTATCTTTCTATCTATTTATTGTGTTTTCTATTTGTTTTAGGAATGCTTGTGTTTTTAAGTGTTTTAAGTTGACCCATCCATCCATCCATCCGTCCATCCGTCCGTCCATCCATCCATCCATCCATCCATCCATCCATCCACCAACCCGTCCGTCCATCCGTCCATCCATCCATCCGTCCATCCATCCATCCATCCAAATACACCCTAATTATGATGATGCTGTTTTCAATGACATAGTTTCTGCAGAGCAGCAGGACTTCATTAGAAAGCTTGTAGTCGTGATGTGGAGAATTCGCTGGGCGGGGCACAAGCTCCCTGCTCTGCTCCATTCTGATGTATCCACTTGCAGATAGGACTGTTGGTGTGGAGCAAGTTTAAATTCTTTCCCACAAGCTTACAGACCCTCACAACCTCCAACCTAACAGTACTGGTGCAATAAAAATAGTGATCAATTTCAGAGCTATCCAGCCGAACAGGTAAGATCCAGATTCCAGTTCAGACGAGGAAAACAAAGACGTTCATGGATCTATTTGTCTGCAGGTTGATGCAATAACAGACCTATATCAAGTCTCACCTGTTATTCTGTTTTTTTTTCTTTTTAGAAATAGTTTGTAGATCACCTCTTTGGAAATGTAACCAAAAAATAATATCCTAGGTGTTTGATTCAGGATTTAGAGCCCATCATAGTGCTTAGCATAACAAGGATCTCCTCATGGCTGCAGACAGCAAAACACCTTTGATATCACAGGACAGGCTTTTGTAACACAGAGCACAGGTCTGCTTCAGGACTTACTCCTCTGACAGGTGGTGCCTCTGAATCCTGGAGCACACTCGCAGGTTCCTTCATCTGGGGAGCAGGATGCTCCGTTCTTACAATTGCAGGGGGTGGAGCAGTTGGGCCCCCAGCGGCCCTCGGCGCACACGCTGTCACAGTGGATCCCTGCTCCAAGAACACACACATTGAACCACAGGTGTTGAACTGCTTCCAGCTGCCCCCACCTTTGCAGCTTCTTAACACCAAGGTACACCTGATAGAGCGGGGATGTCAAAACGGTAAGACCCTGGCACCTTCAAGGCGAGGATAACTCATCGTCCTTCCTGACCTTTATCAGTTATCAATAAAACTAGAAGACCTCTGTTTGAGTACTTCACCCAAACCCTCGACTGCAGTCCTTTCCCAGCCCACTGGGTGGTCCTCATGAAGTCACAGGCTGGGAATCAGCCCTTGATAGCTTCAAACTGTGTCTTAAAGCTCAAACCCGACTTAGGACACTACCTGTTAGAGTCAAGTCCTAGTCCCTGTCTGCTCTCGGAGCTCCAAAAGCCAGAACGCTGTTCACAACAATGTAAAGGTCATGTTTGAAAAAGACAGTAAAATAAAACGCTTCATTCTCAAGCAGATGATCAAATCATCTAAAACCATCATCTGTTTCTTTTCCTAGGTTTCTGAAAAAGAACACATCTGCTCGTCTCAGTGATCAGGTTTAACAGGTGATTCTGGTGGCGTACCGGTCCATCCGGGCAGACAGCGGCAGTGGCCGGTTGAATGGTGACACCCGTCAGAATGGCTGCAGTCGCAGCGCCCCCTGCAGTCCAGACCATAGGTGCCGTCCTGAGGAGGGAGGGATGAAGCATGTATGAGGTGAAGTGTAAGCATGACACAACACGAGAAGACCAGAAGAGATGTGTGTGTGTGTGGGGGGGGGGGACTAACTCTAACCCCAACCCGAGCCGAACAAACAGATGAAAGCATGTGGTGACTGATGCAGGAACAATAAAGGTTAGCATCACTGGACATTGTATTTAAATAGAGACCTCTTTCTTGTTGAACAATAAGCAGATTTTTATGGGCCACCGTTTGTAAAGTGACAAATAGCAATATATCGGGTTATTTATTTATTCTGTTTCAAAGGTAAACAGGTTTCATTTTTTAAATGCATATTTTCACCTTCGTGTATTTACAAAAGTTGCATTTAAACTGTAACTTTAAATTAAATATTTATCTTGCTAACTAAATATTTAGTTAGCAAGATAAATATTTAATTTACAGTTACATATTTTTTAAAGGTCTAAATGTTTAGTTTTTTATAAAATGAAACTTTTAGTTTGCAAATTAAATATTAAGATGTGACCTAAATAAATATTTTCCAAACTAAATATGTAAGCAATGTAGCTAAATATTTAATTGTTAAATAAAGGCAGTGGCTCAGGTGGTTGAGCAGGTCGTCCAATGATCGAAGGGTCGGCAGTTCTAACCCCCCTCTACTCCCCCCCCAGTCGTTGTGTCCTTGGGCAAGACACTTCACCCCCCCTGTCTCCAGTGTGGCTCCACTGTGTGAATGTGCATGAATGAATGATTGATCTAATTTAGGAAGGTGGTAGGCCCCGCTCTGATGAACGTCTGACAGTTTACATTTCAATTTTGACACCCATAAAGCGCCACGCTACGCAAATAAAAAAAACATTACTCCAGGGGGCGCTGTTCTGCAATGTCATTTGAATTTTGACACAAAAACAGCATGGCATTTTACAATGCAATAGATTTGAAGTTACTCTAAAATAAATTTAATAAATAAATTTGTTTTTAAAATATTGAATTGTAAATTGCAGAATGTTTTTTTTATTTGAATTATGACATTAAAAACCTGTCAATGTAAAATGCCATTGTTTTCATTGTATTTACTATTTTATTTTCAAAATTATCTTATTGAATTGTAAATTTAAATATTTAACTGTCAATTGAATAAATACGTTTTTTAATTGCATGATCAAATTTCAAATTGCATTTACCAATTTGCATAATACTTTGAATTATGACTTCAAAACTTCCATACTCGTCCTCTCACCTGACAGCGCAGGTCACACCTCTCTCCTCTCCAGCCAGCAGCACAGGTGCAGCGGCCGTCCAACGCGCTGCAGGAGCCCCCGTTGGCACATGCACAGGTGAGGTTGCAGCCCAGCCCCCATGTCCCGCTGGGGCAGCTGATGGAGCAGTCCACCCCATGCCAGCCTGATCCAGACACACAAGAAAGCAGATTCTTTTTTATTAAATCAAAGCTGCCACATCTATACTTGCTTTTCCCTGTCCAGAGTCCCAGCCTGCTGGAGCCTCGTTAATAAACACACTAGAAAAATATTTAAAAACCCGCTCCAGTCATCTTTTTCAGAAGGTAATTCCATGGAGACAACAAATATTAGTAAAATTCAGCTCCCATCCTCCTTTTCTTTTTTTCCTTTGACCTTGGGTGACCTGAAAGGTGCTTGAAATAAAATGTATTGCTATTATTATTTTTCCTCACGTCCTCCTTTCACCCCCCCCCCCTCAGCTCACCTGGTGCACAGGAGCAGGATCCATCCACAGGTGAGCAGCGAGCTCCGTTCTTACAAGAGCATCTGGATGAGCAGCTCAGTCCATAGGAGCCCGCCGGGCATGGAGTGGAACACCTGTGACCCTGGGGGGTCAGAGGGCACAGGTTGGACATCTACAGCTCCAAGCAGCTGAACTTTTTCTGGCTGCAACACTTCATGCATGAAGATGTTTCATTTATGTGTTTTTTTACCAAAAAAAGCACGAGCAAGACGAAAAAGGCTGCAGTCACTCCAGACTTCTGCCACTAGATGGAAGTAGTGTAGGCAGATGTTCTAAGGCTGTAAAAGTCCTCACTACACACTGTATCCTCTTTTCTCAGACAGACAAAACATTTTGACACTTTTCTCTCTTGTTTAAACTCTCAAAGTTTAAGAGAAAAATACATCCAGTACTACAGAATTAAAAAAAAGATCTGATCAGGATCAAAAATTTGTGTAAATGTGGCAAACTGAACGCATTCTGTACAGGAGACACGGCACAGAGGAGATTGATTGACAAGGTCAACAGCCAATCAGGTCACAGAACACAATTTACTGTGTAAAATATTAATTATAAAATAATGCAAAACTGCACTAAAAATTGTGAAACAGTGAAAAGTGAACCGTGATAAAGTGAGGGCCCACTGGACAGTTATTTGTTTTCTTTCTGCCTCCTTAAAGAGTTCTGGGTCCATAAAGCAGCCAGTTCTTTCTGGGCTTCTGCTGCTAATTGTCGGATTTCCTTCACCTGTGCCTGCTCCTCTAAATCTCTGCCTCAGTCCATCACCCTCTGCTGGATTGTTGCACTGCAACCATTCAGTCAACTCACCGGCGCTGTTCTATGCCACCTTGTCTCCCTGTCTGCTCGCCATTCAGCCTTATTTCCAGCTAACCGGGGGGGTATTCCAGAAAGCAGGTTATGTTATCTCCCACGATAAGTTTGAGGCTAAGGAAGTTGATAACCTCAGCTTTCGGTTCCAGAAATGGAGGTATGTTTCAGGGTAGGTCAAGTTGCCATGGCAACTCATGCTCTGAACATAACCTGGTCTGGAGCAGGTTTAGTTGAAGGTTAGTTTGTTTACAGAGAGGTGAAGCAGCATGGTGTGTCCATTTGAAGATGATTTAGTGGATGAAAAAGCTCAGATAAGACTTTTTCCTCCATGAGAGGGTGATAAGACCACATATGGATGTTGGAAAAATAAATTTTTTACATTGATCTAACTTAATTATTTGCTTGAGTTAAGATAAATCATTTGTTTGTTAGGTCACCTTAAAAATAACACGTAGTTTTCAGACAATTTTGCTTTCATTCAAATTAATTCAATTAAGTAGGTGTAACTTTGGTGCTGCTGTTAGAGCGGCACCGCAAGGGATTCTGGGATATCATTCCCTTTGCCTGTCTGGACGGATTTGGGTTTAAGTGTGGGTTTTTGACAAAATGTGTCTAGTTGTTTTACTGTGTTTTGCCGAGTTATTTTGTTCTACTATGCTTACGTTTCTGCACCATAAGTGAGAGTAAAGGAGAGGATGATGAGTTTTATAGCACCCCTACAAGTACATCATGTAATGACAATGATGGAAAATTCTTTAATGAATTTTTTTTCCCCGTTCTTTTTATTGTTATAAAAATGAGCACATCTGCCGGCTCAAACTTAGACATATGAGAGTTCAAGAAATATAAGTAATTGAGATGATAAAAAGATTAATGGAGTAATGTGACATTTAGTTAGATAAATACGTAAATTTGAGTTGTATAAACAATTATTGAGTTTTATAGACGTAAGAAATTAGGTTGAATAAATGTAACTAAATTATTTGTTACCAATAGAAGTAATTCATTTAAGTTGGCAAAATTGGATACGTTATATATATATATAAGCGTCACAAGGAAAATGGAAATAAGATCAGAAACTCGTGCGTTTACTTTGTTGTTTTTCTCCAAGCAGAAACTCTTTTTTTTGCTGATGCAGCCGTGTTACTTTTTTGATGGACGTATAATCTTTATACGCCATCATTAAAATCTCAGACTTTGCCTCACTGAAGTATAGCACTCTCTTTTTTTCTCCACACGTTTCCATGGTGACTTCAGAAATCGGCGATCTATTGAGAATGCCTTTATGTACCTGCCGTGCACGTGCATTAACCCAGGGTTACCAAGTCGAGCGTAATTACGCTGACTAAAATCCGGTCTTTTGGAACCGACATACCCAGAGTAAGCAAGTTCAGGCGGATTTCAGCCAGAGTTCGGGCTTTAACTCAGGCTAGTTTAAACATGCTTCCTTGAATACCCCCCTGCTCAACCATGCTCTCTGCTTCATGTTGCTATTGCCATTGTCTGCTCCTGCTTCCCTGCCTAACTGTTCTGACCACGCCTTATAAGTCCCAGCACCACTGCAATTGTTGGAACTTTTTCCCAGAGACCCTTCTGGAGATTATTTGGATTGCAAAGTCAAGGGTGCTAGTGACTCAGCCCCAGGCTCCTTAGTTCTACCACACTGCAACAAGCATCCCTCCCTTTTCCAACTTCTGTGTCTGGAGCCACACCTCCATCCATTTGCTGTGCCGAGGACTTCACTCCGCCCCTCTTCTCTACCTGCTGATCATCCCGGAAAGCTCATTTTTGCTCATACTAAAGATCATTCAGAATCGCTAACACTCTACTATCTCCTTGTCATCCGTAAATTGGCTGAATTTCTCCAGGACCTGGGCTCCTTCAAGTTGAATAAAATAAATCTGGTTTCTTGCACTCCAGATTTTGTCCTGTTTTTCATCCCAGATATGATGCGTGACAAGTTCAGCTCAAAATGAAATAAACCCTATTTACCTAACAATCTTGTATAAAAAAAAGAGGTCATATGTATGTAATCAGGATATGATTAAAGACTTTTGGGGAATTTTACTAGCACTAAACCTAGAGACTCCGTTGTTTCTCATCAACTCATTCTGTTTAGATGTGTAGTTTTGTGCTTAAGCCATGATGTTCACATGCGCAGTGTCTGTTCTGTCCTAACCGATCCAGGTCCCTGTTCTTTTGATTTCCCTCAGAGTAAATGTTCATGTTTTCATCACCAAGACTCCAGTTTTCCCAAATCCATAATTCGTTTTTATGACAGGGACTCTGAAGAAAACGTGCAGCTAAAACCAGCAAAAAAGTTAGAAAGATCCTCAAATTCAGAAAGGTTAAAGATTGAAATTATTTGATTCATTTCATGTTTCAGAAATGATGGCCTTAGGGTGTTACAGTGGTCCTGCATCCTACTGATCATAAGCTCTCTAACTCTAAAAATGAATGCCCAGGAGACAGGGAGAGTTGCAATTACGCAGCGTCACGATGACAAGCATGGCCGCAGTACCGTAAAGCCTGGAGCACAGGTACACTCCCCGGTCACGCTGTGGCAGTCGGCTCCGTTCTGGCACTGGCACGTTTCTTTGCAGGACTCGCCGTAGAATCCCAGAGAACACGTCTCGTTGCAGTACAGACCCGACCAACCGGGTCTGCACGTGCACTCCCCAGTCATCGGGTGGCAGCTGGTGAAGAAAAAGAAATGCGTTGTCATCACCACCACCACAACTTTACACAGGAACTGCTTAAAGCCCAGACAGGTCTGGGTCCAAACTGACAACAGATTATTACGTAATAATCAGATCCAAATTCCATTCAGCATGGTTATGATTTGATTGTTAAATAATATAGATATTGTTAAAAAATGTTCCAACCAAATCAACTAAACTCTGAGCTTGACCCTCATTGAAAATGACTCTATGGAGCCCTGACCCTCCTCTCTGATCAGTTTGGGTTTATAGTTTTGAGGTACAGCAGCAATTTCCAGTAATTACTGAGAGAAAACAGTGGGATCAGGGCTGCAGTTACACCAAACACCAACTTTCTGTTTGAAATCCTCAAAAATCTTCAGAGATCATGCCTGATTACTTCATAGTACCCGTATGCTGTCCTGTGGAAAAACCTTGTGGCTGCAGGCCAGATCTCTAAAGACAGGTACCTGCGAGTGTTCGGGAGGTGGCACGGACACTTCCTGTCACAGTGCAGGCCAAAGTGGCCTTCGGGACAAAGACGCACGTGGCAGGATTCTCCCATGAAGCCCGGCTCACAAAGACATGATCCCGTCTTGTGGTCGCACTTGCTGTTGTTCTCACAGCGACATGACTTTGTGCAGCCGGCACCGTAGGTCCCCACAGGGCACTGGTCCTGACACCTGTGTGCAGCACAGACATGCAACAAGCTTTCTATACATCATAGAAACAGAGCCTCTGTTTGTCTTTGTCCTGGCTAAACGGTCCCCAGATAACCAGGATGGTGTTGAACATTTAGATGAGGAGGTTGGTCTTTTTGTTCTGTGTTTTTGTTGTTGTTCTTGCTGTGAAACCACAGATTAAGGTCCAGAACCTGCAGTAGCAGAGCTGATGTTCTAAACCAGGACTGCTGGTCCTCCAAATATACCACCCTGACTGTTTTCTAGATTTCCAAGCCCTGCTAGCTGCTGATTAGCAGCTACCTGTGTGAATCAGTGAACCCAGCAGTGATCAGCAGCAAGCAGTGTAGGGAGAGCTGGAAAACAGGCAGGGTGGTAGATCTTGAGGACCAGGAATGAGCAGCCCTGTTCTAAACCATGTGTGGGTGTGTCACTGCTCGCTCAACGTCACCATGGATTTTCCCCACAAGAGCTGCTGGTTGGGGAGGTTAACTCACACATCCTCACTGGACCTCATGATACGTTTGCTGTCATCTTCATGATGCTGCAAAGAACAGTCTAACCAGAACCTCAGTCCAAATACAGCCATGACTGTTTGACACCAAGAGGAGGCCCTGGGGGTAAACCCCACCCTCCAAGGTACCGTACATCTGATGGGTGATTGACAGACTCAGAAGCATGTGCTCTTCCAACAGAAACATGTGCTCTTCCTAAATCATGGATGGACAAGTGACAGACATCAGCAAAAGACACTTAAGTAACAGATCAAATGTGATCCTACACTCCCCCCACCCCCAAATAACCCCAGTATAACTATTGAGAATGAGCACTAAAAATTATCCAACAGGTATGCATTCCTCTCACAAATATTCCGAACCCAGATAAACCTGCAAACAGACTCAAACTGGAATTCAAATTTAAAGACGTGAGCTGGCAGTTAAAAAGCTTGGACCATTTGTCTCACCGCTCTCCGGTGTATCCCTCACGGCACAGACACTCCCCGGTTGCCGACAAACAAACGGCATCATTGTGGCACTGGCATTCCTGGGAGCAGCCCAGACCAAACCGTCCCTCTGGACACGGTTGACCACACACCGTCCCCTGAGGACCATCAAAAGGTTGGATTTTTCTGTCACTGTGGCAAAGTTTCTAGTTTGCCTGCTTCTTCCATGTCTGTGTTTACAGGAGGAGAGAGACGGTGGAGACACATGACATCAGACGAGTAAAGACGTACGTACCCTCCATCCGGCAGGACAGGAGCAGTCTCCAGTCACGTGATGACACACTCCCCCATTCTGACAGGGACATCTCTCCTCGCACTGCTGTCCATGTTTACCAGGAGGACACAGGTCCTCACAGCTGGAACAAAACAGCAGCAGAAAGGGCATTTTCTTTTCATTTATTCATCCTTCACATGATCTTTAACTGGCACTTTATAAATACACTAAGCTGAATGCTAAAAAAAAGCCCAGAGTACAATAAAAACAGCAATATCTTCCCTAACAGTGCTGTTTGGTTACATGGCACCCTGTCTTGAACTGTGACCAGGTTTCTCTCTAACTTGTGAGTCAACAGACTGCATTCCATCACTGAGAGACAGGATGCAGCATCCCAAGGCTTCACGCTTTTACTTTGAAATATTCCAGCGGGTCTGACTCACAAAGCTCCGGTGTATCCAGCTGAGCACGTGCACTCTCCGGTCACATGGTGACAGGATGCTCCGTTCTGGCACTGACACTTCTGCTGGCAGCCATTTCCGTAGGTGCCGGTTCCACAGTGGGACTCGCAGCGCCAGCCTCTGTAACCCGGGCTGCAGACACACGCTCCAGTAATGGGGTTGCAAAGCGCTCCATGCTGGCACTGACATCTGTTGCTGCAGTGTGGACCCCAGTGACTGCTATCACAGGCTGAGGGCAGAAAGGGCACAAGGAGAATGTCACACCCCCTTGAGAAAAACATGAGGCTAAAGCTAAAGGACCAGATCATGACGTAAGTGAACCGAACCATCAATCCTTCCTGTGAAAACACAAATGATTTAAAATAGCATGACTTCACCTTCATATTTCTTACTAAGACACCACAGTTTGTACAGTCTGGGTTTCATTCAAAAAGGATCAAAGGCAAAACTAAAGTGCAGCATTACAAAGCGTAACAAATCAGGGACTTTTAGACGTGTTTTCAGGCTATTTAGTAAACAGTAAAAATGTGTTCATAGTCTTGATGGTGATTTTGCTTTTAGAAAGGTTGCAGATAACGTCTCTGAGGCTCACAGGGTTAATGCCTGTGGGCGCACAGCACTGCAGTTTACAGCTTAGTTTAAACTAGTTCTAGCCAGGTTAATCAGACCTTTGACAGTTCTCTATACTCTTTCAATGATTCCCATTAATTCAGTACATTTTTAGGATTACCGTAGGTTTTCTTGCCGTGGTTTCTGTGGGACACATTTATGAAGCTGATCCAAACTTCTCACATGAGTCTTCATACCATGTCCTGCCACCTTCCTGGAGTGATAATGCTGCCTTCCTGTTAGCTGATCAAAAGCCCGTCTTTAAAGACAGCGGCTTTACCAGCTATCAGCTGAGTGATATTCTCACTCTTTCTGCACATCCCTGGTGCACTCGGTTTGCAGATGGTGATGTTAGGGTTTTCCTATTTACCAACATGAGTTGTACCTCCAAATGAAGAGAACATGACTGGGACAAAGGGAGAGAAAGCCAGGTTGGCTCTCTCACTGGATTGTGGAAGCATTTCTGCTTTCTTTGTGTTTCTCAGGCCGTCATTGGTCTGTGGGTTCACTCTACTAGAATCTTGGCTGCCTCTTGAGTTTTACCCGATTGAGCTTTTATGTGTGAAACAGTGAGTTTGTCTTCACCTTTGTTTGTTTTTATAAACTAGATATGTCTAATGTGAGTCAGGCTTTACTTGTCTATGGGATTATACATGGTCAGAGAGACAGTTCCTGATGGTAGGTTTCTGCTTGAGAAAAGATTCTCAGGAGTCTCCATACCTCATAGAGAGACATCTCACTCATTCTGCTCAGAGAGTCAAGGTTTCGCAAGTATCCTTACATTTTTAAAGCTACTTCTTCAGAAGCTATTCAAGTTATAAAATTGTTCCACACATGAAATCAATGTATTAATATTCTGGGCGGGGTACATCCGGCATGGTTTGTCACTCCATTGCAGGGCCACACTGAGACCATCAACCACTCATATATCCAACTATGGGACCATCTTAGAGTCGCCAAGTAAGCATGTTTTTGAACTGTGAGAGGAAACCGAAGTGCCCAATCAAAAACCCACACATGGACAACACAGAAAGGTCCTCTTTGGGATTTGAACCAAGGTCTTCTCACCGTGAGACCCTTGATGAGTCCTCACAGACAACTGCAGTTAGGACCATGAACCCATAACTCTACTATTAGAAATCCATTGACGTCAAAGACAATAAATCAAAAATAGTGACAACGTGCTTCAGTCAGGACATTTTCTGAATCCCGGATTGATGATGACCCTCAGCTCCGTCACCAAACTGTCATGGTCCATCAGACTGTTGCTGCTTAGAGCGGCTAAACTTTTGGATGGAGTCAACGGGAAAAAGTGTTTGTTTTAGTAAACAAAAAGGAAAGAGTGAAGGTAACTGTCATAATATTAGTCCCTGCCCCTCTGCTGCCGACCTGACACCAGGACATCACCTGATTCCGCCATCTGCTCCCCCTCACCCAATCAGCTTCCCTCACACACTCTGGATTTAATCATCTTTCCTCCCACTCAGCAGTCTCTCCTCCTCCTCTGATCATGACAGAAGGACGAAGGTGAAGACGAATTGCACATTCATCTGTTTTCTTCTTCAGCTGAAATTCCGACTACTGAGGAAAAGAACAAAAACCCGTCTTTGCTGAGGCTCCTGCAGGCTGTGGTTTAGGTTTCACTGATTAAAACACACAGATGACCGCTGAGTAATGATGGCATCCCTGTGGCTTCAGACTGGTTGGATTTAAAGCAGAGTTTTTCTGTATCCTTGTATTTCACATCTCCAGTTTGGTCATGAAAGTCTGCCTAAAATACTCGCTCGGTTTTGAACAGTCACATGATCCACCAAGTTCAGCAGCTGGTCTTGATGGTTTATCAGCTGTTGCCAGCAATGCAGAGACATCACTCATGTCAGTGAAGGCAGCCGCCTTTCAGTCCAACTCAATGATTACCAGAACCACACCGACCTAGAGTCTCATTCTGATCATCTTTTGATCTATTTTCAAATTGTTCCCCGTGGTCTCTTGATTACACTGGGTAGCTCAGCACACTGGGTAGCTCAGTTGGTAAGGTAAAGGGCTACAACGCAGGAATCCAGGGTTCGATTCCCGGAGGGGAATAAGCAATGGTACTGGGGGCAATTACCATATCAATGGCGAGCAATTCACATCACCCAGTGGGGGTTCTTGGGCAAGACCCCTAACGCTACTGCCTCCCGGGCGCAGCTCGCCTGCTGCTCACTGCTCCCCCAGGGGATGGGTCAAATGCGGAGAACAAATTTCGCACACCAAGGTGTGTGACAGAAAGTAGCACTTTCACTTGATTATGATTATTCCATTTTTAGGCAAAGTTTCAGATCATAGTTTGTGCAGAGCAGCAGCTCATCACTGACTGTTGGCGTAGAAGTAAGCCTCAGCTGATATCCCATCATCCCTTTGTTTACGTTCTCTCCCGCTAGCTTACAGCCCCTCACATCCCCAACCTAACATCACCGGTACAACACAAATGGTGAGCAATACTAGATCCATCCAGCTGTACAGTTTAGATCTAGATTCCAGCTCAAACGAGGAAAACAAAGACATTCATGGGTCAATTTGTCTGCAAGTGGATTGGCAGAATGGAGCGGAGCAGGAAGACTGTGCCCCGTCCACTTGCTGCATCATAAAATAAAGCTTTTTTCTACTGCATTTTTTCATCTGCTGTAGATTCATCCCAATTTAAACAAAGAAATACAGTACTCGGAAATGCTATTTTAATCTTGATTTTTTTTTATATTTGTCCTCCATCATGAGAAAAATCCTACAAGAACATGTTAAAAGCACCAAAAACAAACTTTTCATTGGAGTAACTAAACTCTTAGAAACTGATCCCCATCAGTCTGGGACAGGTTGGGAGACCATTTCTAACAGCAGTATCTCAACCTGACTCAGATGCTGTGGTGAACCTGTAGACAGTCTGTCATGAAGATAAATCTCCAACAACTTTTGGTGGAAATTTAGAGAAAACTGTAATGGTCCTTAGACCTTTACATTTTGTGGTAAACCTTCAGAAAGTTTTTCATAACAGTAGACCTTGAGAAGCTGCATTGGGCCTTCAACAAACTCAGATATAAAGTCAGAGGACAGTTTCACCTCCTTGCACAATCCTGTCTAGTATTCGGGGTCAAACACCAGACAGGAATGCTTACATTTAAAGAGTGATCTTGGACTTCTGTTCGTGAGAAGTCTTCCTAATATGTTCATATTGTATGTTATATCATTTTATCCAGCTTTATCCAGGGATTAATGAATTCAATTTTCACAATGTTCCAGTAAATAATGTGTGAGTAAAAGGGGAATCCACTGCAAACTTTAAAACCAACATTTTTTGAGGAGTTAGAAGGAGATAGATCAGACTCCCTACGAGGAGTTAAAATTTGTAGCTGGTACTTCAGGTGAACGTTTTGAAAATCCAAGATGGCATCCTCTTCCCAATGTCAAAGGTCAACAAAGCTTTGGTGGTAGTTGTAGACTTAGGCTGGTAGTGTGTGAACTTTTGTGATGATTGCTCAAACAAAAGTTTTCCTTTCCCATATTGTGAAAATCGGCAAGTTTCTCACACTTTGCCACAACGTGGCCACCAAGGCTTGGGTCCTTTGGCCATCCCATAATAATTAAAAAACTATTTTTTAATATCCCTGACACGTGTGTTTTGGTTTGTTTGTGGATTTTACTTTTTGTTTGTGCCTCCATAAGAGTACGTGGCAGGGGGTCACATTTTTGCTCAAAGATGCAGTTAGAAAGAATCTGGACCGCTGTGGGACATGATTAAGGGTTTTTATTTCAGCAAAACATTTGGAGTTGTGCTTCATCATACTTTCTGACCTAATGGAACAAAACAGGCCAATAACGTGCTCATGTTGTTGTTCGTGTAGTTTTAGAATGAAGTATTTTAATCATTCTTCCTTCTTTAAAGGCCGCCAACGGAGGTCCTCCTCACTTTGTTCGGCTGTGGCTCCACCTCAGCATGCAGAGCAGCTCTGTGAGGCCGACTGATTAACAGGCCGCTTTCATTCCTCCTGCATTAGCCTGCTCCCCTTTCAGCAGATGAAGTGCATGTTTCCTTTTCCTCAGGCACTGCGACCCCCGTGTGACAAACAGTGGTGGGGGCTGTGGGGGGTTCGAAGGAGACAAAACAGACGAGGGGATTAGGGATACTAAGATGCACATGTAAGAGCCTGCTTCATTCAAGCCAGTCATCTCTGTGCTTTTGTGAAACCTGACCCAGATTAAAGAAGGGCCAAACTGGAAGGGCTGGGGGCTCCTCGTCCACTTCCTGCAGGACAGATTGTTTTCCTTCATCGGCCCGTTTCAGATGGCTGCTAACAAAAAACTTTACTGTCTCGGCTCACATGGCCATCTGCATCCCAATCTTGTGATTTTTATCCTATAATATGTTGATTGTTCCGGAGAAAAACTTCAAACGTCATCCAGAGTTTATCATTGGAGCCTGAAACAAATCAAAGTGCATGTCCTGATTTTTCCACGCAGACAACAAAAAGTTCAAAAAAATGTCCAATCACAGCTGACGCTCAGATTTAAGGAGGTGAAGAGGAGCTTCCAGTTGTTCAGGCTGGCATAGATCACACTCCTCGTGCTGGAGGGGGGATAAGAGCTGCTGAGATTGTCCGTCCTTTTTCCAGTGACCCAGTTCAGCAGGAATGGCAGACTTGTGGGAACAGAGAAAAAAATCCCTGCAGAAGACACTCAGAGGTCCAGCAGGAGTGTTGCCTCGGCCTGTTTCCTCCAATATGCATTTAATGATGCTTTAAGGCTTGTGCTATCTTAGATGACCCCACCCTTCCATTGACGTGTTCTCCCTACCATGACAAAGGTGGATAAAGGTGGAAAGATTTCATGTAATCCATGGACACCAGTGAAGATCACAAATCATTGAAGAAAAAAGGTTCAGAGCTCTGTCTAGTGGGTCTAGATGACCCAACTCCCAATGTTAAAGTGCCTAGGATAGCACAAGGGTTAAAGACCAGTCACTAGCTGCGTTTCCATTCCACATATGCGCAAAATTTTATCAAAATTCTACAAATGTCAACAAATTACACTTTTTCCATTAAATCCTAATTACGAATAAACACAAACCAACTCACATGATGATTCATTCAAAAACATGGCGATGAATGTGATCAATACTTTGACTGACAGAAGATCTATTGAAATGTCTGCCACGCCACTAGCGCTCATCATCATGGCGTCTTCTTCCGGCTGTGGAGTGGCGAGCTCCTTTTACGTGGGAGGGGTTAGGAATGAAGAGGAAATGGTGGTTGGTGATTTTCAATAATTCCACAGGACACGCTCAACTTTTGATGGGCCGTGTGACGCTGTGGGACCTCTGGTGGCGCCCGCTGTGCAGCGTCCAAGCCCGCCAGTTCCTACCAAGAAGCTAATCGCCGTCCGGTTGTTGGTCATGTGACTCAGTTAAAAAAAAGGGATTCCATTACAGTATTGCGAAATATGTCAATTTTGACACGGTTCAAGAAAAAACTCCTCTAAGCGCGATAAACGTTTTTCCTTAAATGCAAGTTTTTTCTAAATCGTCGTGTTTCCATTAGACACATTTGTTATCGCAATTCCACTTTCACAGTCAATGGAAACGCAGCTACTGTCTGGGGATCTGAGGGGTTGGTCTGGTGGAAAGTCTTTTCAGCCAATCAGGATGGGGCTCTATTGCTCTCTGAGGTAGCTCGTGTGCAGCCCCACAAAGATTCTGAACTTCAGCTAACAGATGCCTAATTAAATGCCTGATCGACATTTACAAATGTTAGTGCCTTTAGGTGGCAACTACTGTATGAGCTAAAAACTGTCCTTTAAAATAGATGCACTGATATAAACAGCACTCAGCTCCTGTAAATAGAGGTTGTGAAATAAGGATGTGATGACAGTTCTGGTGAATAAATTCTGTAAGAAGGGGGAAAGGTAAAAAAAAGTTACAAAAAGGCAGCACTTTCACAGTGAAGGACTGTGATGAAACTCTGAAGTGGAAGTCATGTCAGGGTTGAATAGAATTCAACGTCTCCCTTTGGCTGCTGATTTTTTCCACAGAAATAATCTGTTTTAATGGAATGAACACTAAGAACCCAACAAAAAAATTGTTTTGTTTATGCTTGTTGCCTTGGGCGACAAACACAATCAATGTTTTTAAAAAATGTTCCTTGAGGGTTAAATCCCACAAAAAAAGATTGTTTTTCCAGATCACAGAGGAAGTAAGCAAGTTCCTATTTTTATTTGAGATATTTTTTTAACCTTAGTGTTCAGACCTTGTAAATGAGGCGCCTGATGCTGTTTGTCATCATTTTGTGTGTTTTATATGAAGATTAAATCACAAGCTCCAGCGCCATCGGTCATTTTCTACCACGCACATTTTCTTTCCCATTATTCCCACTCTCCCCTAGATACAGTCCTCCCACATTTCCTGCAGCTTGATCCGCAGACATATTGTTAGAGCCCAGTGACCTGAAAGCAGCGTCCATTCATTGGTCGGCAGAGGTGCTTGAAGAAGCCAAAGACACAGAGGTGAAGGAGAACCACTTCCTGCTCACCGTCCTCAGAGACTAAACCTACAGCCCAGGATCCAATCCTGCACACTTGTCCAACAAAACAGAGATTTAATGAAATTCTAACGAATGAATTAAAAATCACTGTGTAAACCTTTTTTAAGAGTCCAAACCCATTTCTTACGTTCAAATTGTCACAGGTATGACAAAAAGGAGTCGGATCTGAGATGTGGGGTGTGAGCCGTTCTCCATCTTTTTGGCTTTCTCAGCCGGAAATAAACCATTTTCTCTGGGAGACGTCACAATTTGCTCATAATTCTCATGGGTGCAGTAACTGTGGTTTTAAAGAGGACTCTGAAAACAAATGTATTTTTGGTGTTTTGACATGTTCTTGTGGCATTTTTCTGAAAACAGAAGACAAATGTAAAGAAAATTAAAATGAAACCTGTTTCTGAGTATTTCTTTAAAAAAGTGCCATTTGAAAAAGGTTGTAGTTACATACAAACTACAGTCGGCAGGTCACAAACCTGGTGCTCTGCTCCATTCTGATGCAGACACATAGATCCATGTACGTCTTTGTTTTTGTTTTTTGTCTAAGCTGGCATCTCGATCTAAACTCTTCGGCTGGATAGCTCCAATATTGCTCGCCATTTTCGTTGCACCGCTAATGTTAGCTTAGGGGTGTGAAGGGCTGTACGCTAGAGGGAGAGAGTGTAAACAAAAGGATGATGGGAAAATTAGTTCCGGCTTTATGCACGCCAGCAGGCCAGCCCACGACTCCGTTTTGCAGATCCTCACCAGATCATTTAGTATGTTGGCCGCTCTGCACCTACAACGCGGATTTTTTAACACATCACTTCTCCAGCTCGTGCTTCAACACTCAGGCCGAGTTGGTCTGCTAAACCAAACGGGAATTACAGCGTAGGAGCTCAGACAGATAAACAGAGGCCCTGCTGTACAAGCATTTAGAAATAAAAGCTACAAATAAAGGCCAAAATGCACAGAAGAGAAAAGCAGGGGTGATGTGTTCTTTTTTAACAGACCACGGTTCCTACTAAAGCGCCTAACAAATAAAATGTATTATCATTGTAATTACCTGTAGCAGCGTTTTAACAAGCTGAGATAGAAACACAGGTGTGGGTTCAAGTTCAAAAGTTTGTGAAAAGTTCTGCAGTTTGCCTGCCTGCCTCAGGTGGACTCCACCTCTGATCTGATGCGACCTCGATTTATCTGATCAGTCTTCTGTAAGAAAGCTGGACGAAGAGAAGCTTGTTTGAAAGTCAGGAAATGTAGACATACTGATTTATTCACGCGACACATGAAATGAGTGCAATGTAGAAAAAACACGAGTGAGGTGTAGATGCAACAACAGCAGCTCGTTTTAGGTGATCTCCTGCGATTTGCTGCAGACATGCTTTATGTCAGCAAATATAAATAAACATTCAAATGAGATTAAATCTGGATGAAAAACGTGAAGTTGGTTGAAAGCACGTTTGAATTTTTGTGGTTGTTGTATGACTTGACATTTTACTTGTAAACCATTTCAGACTCAAAATTATAGAAATCAAAAGAAATAATTAAATATCCTCTCATAACATTTCATTTCAATGATAGAAGTCTTCATATCTTTAAACATTTTTGTCTAAAATGTAGCCAATTAGTTTTCATAAACATTGTGTCCCTGCAGTCAAAGGGCTGAAACTGTATTTTAAAAATTGTCCCTTTTTCTTCCAAAAGGACACCAGCAACTGGTTTGAGCTGCTGCTCTGTTCTCCTTTGTCAAAAACTTTACTTTTACACAACCTGTGCACGTACAGAACTGCAATACACACTTCCTTACGTCTCTCGGTTATCGCCAGGCTCCAAAAACCTTGACGGTCCAGAGGCCCCAGCTGCACAAAAGCTCCTTTATTAGGAGCTGAAACTAAAGATGGGGGGGCGTGCCCTGTGGGCTCCGCGTGCACGTCGGCCCAAACGCCCACGTGACGCCCCACAAACCAATCCAACAGCAGCGTGCACGTGCATGCACATACGCACGCAGACCAAAGGCTCTGCAGAACGCTGCGTAAAGACAGAGGCTCGGCCCCCACAGTAAATATTTAAAGATCCTCAAAACAGTTTTAGAGCTTCAGTCTGTGATTTTTGTTTAAAGGAACTCTCCAAGTCGAGCTGGTTTTTGTTTCTCTGGAGACACCCCCCCCCCCCCCCCCCTTCAGGACCATCATCAGTGTTGAAGCTTCTGGGAAAGCAGCTCCGGACCTGCTGATTAAACTGCATCACAACCAGCTGCAGGGTTCCGGATCCAAACTGAGCCTCTGAGTTTGATCCAACTCCTGGAATCCTGGACTGCTGTTGGTGTTGTGGTTCTGAGACACCCCCACCCCCCCACACACACACACACACACCATCCCCTGTCAATGCTTTCACCTTAATCTGCATTTATAAGACAGCCTTTCGGTCAGGGAGGGGTTTGTTACAGACAGCAGCAGCTGAACTCACCGCTGGAGCAGTTGGAGCCCCCCCAGCCTGGCTCACACTGGCAGCTGTTGGGGGCCACGCAGCGGCCGTGAACACAGCTCTCTGTGCAACGAGCTGGACCACGAAGTAAAGACAACGCGCCGAGGATCCGGGGGCGGTGGCAGCGGGGTGGTGGGGGGGGGGGGGGCAAAAACAAGACAAAACAAACACACATTAGTGAGAGTGAGGACAGCTGGAGCTTCCTGGTCGTCTCTGCTCTGAGACACGAGATTCACTGGATGATGAAAATGAAACCAGCTTTTCGTTTTGGTCAGAAAACAAGTTGAATTTAGATGAAAACACATCCATCCATCTATTTTCCAAACCTGCATCATGCCTCTTTCTGGATCACGGGGTTTCTAGAGCCAGTCCACCTACTAAAGGGTGAAGGTGGGGTACTTCCTGCACTGGTCACCACTCCACCACAGGACCACACAGAAAAAAACATAACCTTTGATTCACACTTAAGGGACAATTTAAAACCACCAATTGACCTATGAACCTTTTTTTCGGACTGTGGGAGGAAGCCGCGGTGCCCGGACAAAAGCCGCACAAGCATGAGGAGAACAGATGCAAACTCCATGCAGAATGGATTTGAACCAGAATCTTCTCATTGTGAGGAGAGAGTGCTAACCAGTGCACCACCATGCTGTCCGCAAAAAAGAAGCACAGCGAGAATATTCTAGAAAAAACGATCTCAAAACACAAGGATTCAAATCTGACTTCTGCTCAAAGGGTTTATTTTCTGAAGATAAAAACACAAACTCTTCTCAACAATCAGAAAAAGCTTTGATTACACCAAGCAAAAAAACTCGCTTCTCTGCTCTTTTGCCACCATCTGCCAACGGGACAAATTCTCTTTTCTGTTCAGTCCTAGCTAATATTAAGAGATGAATATCTGTCCCACTTTTGGATATGTTAGAAAAGATTTGGACTCAAGTATTCAGGTAAGTATCTAAATTCCTATCACTCAAGTTTTTGGCCTCTAGAAGAGCTCACCCAGAACTCATCCAGTCTGGGCACCTTTGCTTAGACTGCTGCCCCCGCGACCCGGACCTGGACAAGCGGAGGAATGTGGATGGATGGATGGATGGATGGATGGATGGATGGATGGATGGATTTTCATGCTAACATTTTCACCGGCTGGTTTAGCATTAGCTTGGTACAGACATTCATTAAGGAACCACGAATTACAGTACTTTCTGCTTTTTGAGTTCTTCAGAAGAACTTTTGAGGAACTTGCTCACTTACACCTATGATTCCACTGGAGTTAGGCTCCTCCCACTGTGATCATACATGGAGTACATGGAGACGGACCAAGTGTTTTTAAAGACAGAAACTTTGTCGGAATGGCTGAAAAAAACCTTGACTCAATATTTCTTTGCTCATCACCAGATTATTCTTAATTTGCTGTAGCAGATAAGATGAGAGGAACAAAACCAAGGAAAAGATTATTCGCCATCTATCTATGCATCCATCCACCCATCCATTAATCCACCCACCCTATCATCAATGCATTTTCCATCCATCTTTATTCCGAGCAAAGCCAGGGGGCCCGGGTCTGTGCCCGTCAGGTAGGGCACCCGACATAAAAATCTCAGCCAAACCAAATGTGCGAATCAGTGAAAGCTGATTCACTGTGGCGACCCCTGATGGGATATTCTGAAAGGTGAACAGCTTTATTCTGAGCAAAGAAAAGCCTACATGGTATAAACCCCTTTCAGCATGAACATCAGCTCTCTATCTCCACCCAGACACCCGGATAAGATGAATACTTTCAACAGAGACAGACCTTGCTAACAGAGAGCGTCTCCCACTGTCCTGTGCCACAACAGGTGTGGATTTTATGACTAACCGCTGTGCAGCCCCCTCTGTGCACACACACACTTACACCTGTCCCTGATGCAGAGTCATGACAAAAAAAAGCTCTGCTGTCCCAACTGAGACCATCTGCAGAACCAGCTGGGTTCGTGGTTTGTTCAATTTAAAAAATAAAAAAAGAGTTTGTGATTGATGCCTATGTTTGAGTCGCACAACTAACATTGTAAAATATACAATCAAAAATGGTTTAGTGAAAACTTCAGATCTGTAATTTTAAGCTGCAGTGTTGACAGGTATTCTCCCTCCATCCTGCCCACATCTGCCACAGCTTACTAGTCCTCTCTGAAACCAGTGAGGTTTTGATGGGACGAGTCTAAAGAAAAAAAAGTTTAGAGTGATCCTCCAGGACTTTAAACTTTCAGAGAAGGGAATGGTGGTGTTGCCATGACGCCACTCCGTTGTTAGGATAGTAGACATCACAAGCTTCAGATAAAATCAACAGCAGACTTGTTGTATGACAAACAGCAGACATTTTTATTCTTGTGCACTAGTGTGCAACAACATCAGAGAGATAGGGTGCAACAGTTTCATTTCTCATCATCTTTTTAAAGAGTGCCTCTGGTTTCTTGGAGTAAACATCATGTGTGCAGCCACCCCAAAAAGTTTCTACTGTCCCTCACTGACTCCAACAAAAACCAAAAGCTGTGGAGAATCTTTCTGCTGGCACCGATGAAGATCTAATGACTTCTCAGATGTGAAACATTACAGACCACGTTCTGCTTTACATTTCTAGCCAGTCCTAAAAACCAAGAAGATTTAACCAAATATTACCTTTCCTGGCACTAAAGAATGTATCTGATGACAACCAGTGTTGTTTCAGAGATAAAGCATTCCTCAGAAAAAGTCCTCCTTTGTCATTGAATCTCAAACTTGCAGATGATGGACAATCATTTAACCCTTGTGCCATCCTAGGCACTTTAACATTGGGAGTTGGGTCATCTAGACCCACTAGACAGTGCGCTGAACATTTTTTCTTCAATGATTTGTGATCTTCACTGGTGTCCACGGATTACATGAAATCCTCTTCACCTTTATCCACCTTTGTCATGGTAGGGAGAACACGTCAATGCAAGGGTGGGGTCATGGGATAGCACAAGGGTTAACTTAATCCTACTTCATCTTCCTCCAGACCTTTACAACGTTACACCAAATCATCTTTTTTAATTTTTATGAACTGGCCTTTCAGGATTGACTCTGGATTGACTAAAATTCCTTTTTCCTTATTAAAACACAAATTTAGTTCACAATGTTCAGCAATGTTTACAGTTTGAGCTGCAAAGAGCTGCAAAGTCCCACTTCAGCAAGGGTTGGGCGATAGAATGATGATGATTTGATATTTTTTTAAATCTACCTACTAATTTGGCCGGTGACTCAAAAATTCAATTTTGGCCCCTATGTGGAGGTATTTCAGTTATATAAAATCTAAAAAAAAAAAACAGATAGACTGTCAAGACTCAAGCTCTTTCTCCCCTTCCAACCACCAGAGGGAGCCATCTCCAGAAAATTGACTTGATATTTTGGTGAGCTATCTCTCACTGTTCCTAGACCTTCCACCAACTGTTCTGCATTCAGTAATCCCTACGAGTCAAGAACTTCGCACCAAGCAAAGCCTTGATTTGCGTTACTTCTCTGTTTATCTCTTTATTTTGTTGACCTTTGCCTGTTTTGAATTTGCTTTGCCTCGCCTTTGCCCAGTTTTTTATTGATTCTCTCCTTGGTTCCTTGACCATCCTCTTGAGCCATGTATGTGTTTGTTAATAAATACAGTTGCACATGGATCCAGACACCTCCGCCTCTTTATCACAGAAGACTTCACCAGACCCGGATCCAGCAACAAGCGTGACCAGTCTTTCAAACCGTGCCAGGCTCGCCGTGCAACTTCTGAAACACAGTCGTAAACTCCATCGCTTGATTGCTGCAACTGATGCCATTACGGAGCAACTACTTGCTAACGCTATGCCTAATCCAACACCAGCGGCATCACCTATGATACCAACTCAGCCCACTGCGCTCCCGGCTATGGCAGTGGGGTAAGCAAATCCCAACTCCTCAACCAGTCCCATGGCTGCTTCGCAACTCACAGGAAAACGTATCATTGCAATGGCTTCCTTGTGCAGTTTGTTTTTACATCAATGGGCCCACTATTGGTGGAAGCCAAGGTGCCCTTCTTGTACTTCATACTGTTCATAGAGGCTTTAGGAGGGCTAACAGCAGTCTGGTCTGGTGGTTCCCTACCGTTCCACTCTTACGAGGCCTTCACACGGCCAATGCGCAATGCGTTTCATCATTGACAGAAAGGACTCCATCCATGGTCCCCAGTGACCAGCTTATGGACATTAAGCAAGGCACAGCTCCTCTGACCTCTCTGCTCAAATGAGGTCCTCGTTGTCTAATATGGATGCCTGCGGCATCACATGCTTTACACAAGCTCCCATTCTCCACCATCCAGATCCTGCAGCTTAAATTATTGTGGAGGTGTATGTGTTACGGCGGGGGTTGTGGGAGTACCCAGGCTCAGAGAGGAGGAAGCAGGAGTTCAAGGTGGATAAGGAGCTTTAATAACTAAACAAACTAAAAACCAAAAACCACTGCCATGCAGGAAGTCCAAAACTTGAAACACTGGAAACACTCAAAACAGGGGAAGAGCAGAATTACAAACTATGGACCAGCCCAGGAGGAAGGGAACGACAATACTTAAATACATACAAGGCAACAAGACACAGGTGGAAACACTCAGGACTGATGGGGAAAGGTAATACTTGACACAACAGCAAAACAGGAAATACTACCAAATAAAAGAGGAAGTAACTCAAACCTATACAGGAAATAAAGCAACCAAACAAATAAACTGAAACCGTTACAGTATGTGCCCTGGTCTGGCATGCTATGTGTAAGGGACTGGGGATCAACGTGAGCCTCAACTCTGGTTATCATCCCCAATCCAACAGAACGGCTAAACCAAGAAATGGTCAGATTACTAAAGACGTATTGTCATGACCACCAAGAGGACTGGTGCAGTTTCCTAGTTTAGGCCAAGTACGCCTAGAACTTGCTCAAAAAAGCATCCACTGGCCTGTAATCTTTCCAAGCGTGCTGGGAGTGCAGCCATCAGTTTTTCCCTGGTCTGGGGTCCCATCAGAGCTGCTGGCGGTGGATACATAATTCTACCAATGCGAGGAGACATGGGAGGTGGCTCATGTGCAACTCCGTCACACCAAAACCTTTTTGAGAATTGCTGGTTTCCAGCTGCCCGCCTCTTGGGTCAATCAATCAATCTGGGCTGATTTGGCGCACATCTGAACGGACAACAGCTTTGTATTTTCCAGTTCTGAGAGGAGGAGGTTTTTGCCATGTGTTCCATGTTTCTAAAGTACGGTCAAAGAAAGAGTAAAACCTAGTTGTCTCCTGCCCAGGGAACACATAGTATTACATTAAACTGTCATAAAGCATCGACGGGTGTCCAGCACTTGGTGGAGTTTGTAGGTAGTTTCCACCTTGAACACCAACCTAATTGCTTAGTTGCAGTCTGACCGTCTAAGTGTTTGTCTTTTGCTCTGTTCTAATAGGAGTTATTTCTCATTACCAAAGGCCAATACTACGAAGCAGCAGAGGATGTGTTTTACTTGTTACAGACAGAAACTCAGCCATGAGGGTTTTGTTTCTTACTGCTAAGGACAGCTTTGTCATGACAAATACTCTGTTTTTTTAACAAAGAAAATGTGTCTTTATTGGTATTCATTAAACACATTAAAAACACTTTACAAAGGTAGCAGACAACAGAATTTTAAACCAATCCTAGCCTTTTTTTTTGTTATAATACCGCGTGATGTACTGAGAATTTCATGTGTTTCTTGGGTTTTAGCAGAAGATGCAGGTGAACATTTTTAAAGCTGTGTAAAACATACTTACGAGTGCACACATCTTTATTTTCATAGAAGCCTGGGCAGCACTGGGATTTCCTGCGGTACATGATCTTCTCTCTGCTGCGATATGATATCCGATAGCTGGTTCTGCAAACAGACAGGAAGTGATGTCAGGCAAACAGGAGATGAGGTGAGATACAGAATCTAAAGGATGCATGTGTGAGTGACAGATTTCCCTTCTATGCAGATGACAAAGTGATGCTTTGCTTGTAACCAATCGGGCTCTCTATCATTTGTAACAAGCCTCAAATCCTGATCAGGATAGTTCTTTTCTTTAGTTGTCAATGTCTCAAATCATTTTTCATTTACTGTAGTTTTACATCAGGTTTATTTTAGATTTGTGTCAGCAAGTAAAAAAACAAGAACATATTATTTTTGTTGGTCTCAGCAGTGTAACTTCAGTACTATCATACCTTCTTAATGAATTAACTTAGTCTAAAGTTAAACTTATTCAACAGTTTAATTTAATCTGCAGTCAAATTCCATGTTGATCAGTGGGATCAGGATGATCATATGATTAACAGTATCTGTGTGACTGGTGTGATCAATGTGATCAGAGTTATGATTGCATGATTGGGGCTAGCATGTGATCAGTTTGTGTCTCAGCACAGCAAACATCAGACAAAGACAAAAGGCCACGCTGTGGCTCCTCCATGCCGGTGTCACAAGGGCATTCTTACTTGTGAGTGGTGCATTTGAACCAGCTCAGGATGTCTGAGCAGCTGGTGTAGAAAACCTGGTCGTAAGGATGGGAGTAGGTCTCCTGCACCGTCATGGAGTAACTGCAACACAGGAACGGAGGACAGATGTAGCACACATTAGGGAGATTGAGACGCCCCCACCAACTCCGCCTGTATGTCAGAGAGTGGTCCTGTTTGAGAACGCCTGACGTCTGAGATTGTAGACCTGACCCATCTCATTTATACAGAATTTTAAGTTTTCAAAAACAAACTAGTATTCCAAAATGCTGCTTTCCCAAAGAGCGCTTAATAGACTTAACAGACTATATATGTTCAAAAACAATCAGGCTCAACCCCTTCAGTAATAAATCTATTTCTGACTGTAATTAACATTCTCTGTCCATATGAAGTTTACTAAAAATTGATTTGGAATTCAAAAAAGGTCAAACACTTACTAGACTTAACAAACTGATTAGGAAGGTTGGCTATGTAATCTGGTGCAAAATGGACAGATTAGATGGTGTGATGGAGAGGAGGACTTTGAATAAGCTCATATCCATCATGGATAATCCTGAGCGTCCTCTCCATCCTGTACTTGACGGACGCTGCAACAACCCAATTTCCAAAGCTGGTATCAATAAAGTATCTTTATCTTTATCTTATCTTAACCCTGTAAAGCCCACACATTAAAGAATTGACAGAAAATTCAACTTTTTTTGGACTTAAGAGGCTTTTATACCATTTGGTGAAATCCATATGAAAATCTGCAATATATAATAGTTATGATTTATAGATATTATCAAATTTGATACACACATTTTTTACCTTGGACTAACTGTATTATAAAAATAATACAGCAAGTATTCATTTAAAAATGAATAGCAATAGCTATTGTTACCATTATGTTTTTTAAATTAGCAAAACGTTTTCCGCCAAAAATGTTTTTTTAGATTTCATAGAAGTAGACAATTTGAAATGAGCGGGGAAATCCCTTCTACTGCCCCTAGTGGAATGATGATAAACTGCAGAAACCTGTTTAAGTTATCCAACTGATATTTTAAGGAAAGTTTGGGTCACAGGCATCTGTCAACCAAAAATGATACAAATGGTTATATATGTTTAAAGACAATCAGGCTCAACCCCCTCAGCAATAAATCTATTTCTGACTGTGATTAACAATTTCTGTCAGTCTGAAGTTTAGTAAAAAAAATATTTTGAAATTGGAAAAAGGTCAAACAAAAACAAAAAAAAAGAAAATTCTGAACATTATTAAAAACGTTCATGTCGACAAAAACACAAAAGGAAAAATGGGTTACATCTCATTGCATGCTGAAAGCACGGTGGTGGCAGCATCATGCTGTGGTGTTGCTTTGCCACAGACTGTTGTATTTGGTAAAGAAAAACATTTTTATGAAAAAAGGGTAGGTTTCTTGAAACCTCTCCTGAATCAGGAAAATGCCGTTTAGATTTAGATCAGAAAGCTGAAGAGGCTAAAGGACAGGCAGGTTGAGGAAGTTTAGGAGGACGTTTGGACCTCAGGTGGAAGAAGCAGAGAGAATTTCTGAAAAATAACATTTCCACAATACAATTTAAAGAAAATGTTACAAAACAAAAAGTTTAGGCAAAAAAATCTGTTTTAAGAAAAGGAAAAATGTGATCTCCCTTTCTTACACTGTAGAGAATAACTGTACTCTCAAACAAAAAAATCAATGTCAGAAAACATTTTAACGTTTATATTTTGCCACGAAAAGCTTTGAAATATTCTAAAGAAGCTTTCTGCGCATGCCCCCGCCTGAGTTGCTGTTGGTGTTTGAGAACAACACAGAGGGCTGGACTCAACCCGTCTGCAGCTGTTTCCTGGGATTAGAGCGTGAAAGGCGGTAATGCTGGGAAAAGTGCCCCAGCTTTCTTTTTTCTCTTCTCCTGAGGGAAAAACTTCTAGATTACACTCTTGTCATGCTTTGGCCTTTCCACTCCTGTCACTTGTTCTTGGTTTGCTTCAAAAACAAACTTGGTACTTTGTGCATGAATGAGGGAGCTGTAGAGCTGTTTACATCAGGAACATCATCATCATCCTCTCAGGGACAAACATCCAAGCCCACAGGAGAAGAATTTAAAGAGCATGTCTCTCCATGTGAACATATTGCGTAAGGGTTTTCTTTGACAAAAAGAACCACACAGGAGACAAGAATTGTTGCTAGACTTCTATAGACGGAGAGCCCGTCTCCAACAGACGAGTGAAGTGTGAGCAAAGGATAACTACATAAACTCGATCATATTTTTAGTGTGAGTTTCCGTTTATCCTTTATTTCTCAGATCTCAACTCAGCTTCAGCCTTAAAACTGAAACTGAGATCGCAAAAAGTCCTATCAGTCAGACAACTCATGCAGTAGAGAAGATTATTCCACATTTCCTTTAGTTTGGCATACGGCTCCATTCAGAAACATAAAGCAAAGATCTCCATAGAAAACTTGGGTATTAAACGACCCCTAACGGAGCTCACAGGTGGAAGCCCGGGAAGGAGGGTGGGGGGACAAACGCAGAGCTCGCGGAAATGGATGAAGAGGGATTGGACCTCACCTGGACTTAAGTAGGATGCTGAACAGGTGAGTTGATTAGACTGAACCGCCCACAGGGAGGAGTAACCAGGAAAACGCACTGCTCGAGTTGCCTGCCTGAAATACTCCCAGGGTCCTTCATTTCTTATGTTTTCCTCAAATTGATCGGCATTTTAGTAATCAGTCAGTGTTTGCTGAGTCTGCACAGATGGTGCAACATAATGGTTCAAGAAGGTAATGAAAAAACTAAAGGTCACAAAGTTTGACATATTTTTGTTTGTTAAGCCCTTTAGTCTAAATTACACAGGGGAAGCACGGTGGAGGTAATATCATGAAGAGGAATTTGTACAGAGGGTCCTGTTTATCTGCATGGGATTTAGTGAAAAACTAACTTCTAGAAGGAGATATTGATCAGATCTTGGACTGAACCCTGCTCAGAATCTGCAGCGAGAGCTCAGAACCAAAAGGCCATGGGAGCTGGGAGAAGATCCCTCCTTTTGCCACTTGAGTTACTTTTCTCTTCTTTCAAGTCAGATCATTAAATCATTCATGAAGCTCTTTAGAAACGCTGAACAGAGATCTAATAAAATCCTGTACTTGGCTGTACTTTCAGGCATTGTTGACAGTTTTGGTCTCCAAAGACACAAACGGGTGTTTGCTGTTGTGTTTCTTTCTTCAAACTGGGAAGTGTTTACTGCTGTTTGCTGCTGCTGCGGCCAAGAGGATTTATGTGAATCCTCTGAATTCAACATGAAGTTCTTTTCCTTGATGTGGAGCTATGAACACCAGAGCGAGTCCAAAAATAGGTTTTTATTGATCAAAAAGAAAAGACGAACAAGCCTTTTTTTTATTCAACGCTGTCTAAAAGTCACACTCTGTTCAACCATTTAATTCTTTAACTTTGATCAAACAAGTATTTTGTTCTGCAAAGATTGTGTTTTTCTGAAAGGAAAGCAAGTTCTGTGAAGGGCTGCAGCCCATAAATCGAACAGAGAAGCAGACAAACACGTGAGGCTGGAGGCTAAAAAGCTCTGACTGAGGCGGGACGCTTGTAACAGAGTCAAAAGTTAATGTCGTAAAAAGATTCGCTGATGTCCAAACACTGAACAACTGTTTGAGAATCTTTCACCCTGCAGCCACGTTCATGCATGTCTGCTGCTTCTCTGAATGCAGCCTTTGAGATTCTTCAACCTTCTGACTGTTGAGGAGAAGCTGAAAGCCCCAACATGCCGTCACAAACATGCCTGCAGCCGTACCACTGACCTCTCCCAGTGGCTGCAGACGTTGGGATCTTCATCGCTGAGGGAGGAGGTGCTGGATGGCAGGAAGCAGAGGACCGCCGTGCAAAGGAGTGTCCCGTGGAGCAACAGAGCCATCTCTGAGGGAGGCTGCACCTTCAGATGAGGAGAAGTGAGAAGAAAGCATCGGATTATTGCTGATGTTCATCCCACAGTCTCACCAAAAATCCAGTTTCATCAAATCAAACTTTATTTATAAAAAAAAAAGCACTTCTCATACATTGCACAACTCGAAGCGCTTCAACGTTTAAAACAAAAAACAAATTAAACAAACAAAAAAAAACACACAATATTACAATAATAACCAAACCTTCCCTTTCACACCCCCCCCCCCCTCGTCTGGTGGTTCCCTGCCGTTCCACTCTTATGAAGCCTTCACACGGCCAATGCGCAATGCGTTTCATCATTGACGGAAAGGACTCCATCCATGGTCCTCAGTGACCAGCTTATGGACATTAAGCAAGGCACAGCTCCTCTGACCTCTCCGCTCAAATGAGGTCCTCGTTGTCTAATATGTTAAAACAAACGACCCATGACCCCTCACACAATGAATACTGATAAAAGTGACTTCTAAAAGAAAAGTACGGCTTGGCTCTGCTGTTAGGAAGTATTTGGGAGTCTCTACATAACTGGAGCAGCTCGGCTGTGGGAGGTAAACTCCAGCTGCCCCAGCAAGGGCAACAACCGCGACAACAACCACCGACCAAGCCGGCAAGTCCTGGCAGAAAAGATCCCCACAAGAAACACTGGGGCTAAAATCAGGATAAGGAGCTAAAATAAATACAGAAGATGTAAACAAAAACATAAAATGGAGAATAAGACTAAATGAATAAAATGAAATTAAATACTCTCTACAGTCTCTGCGGCCCTGAGGTTCTCCGGCAGACTGTTCCACAGACGAGAACCATGATGGTGGAACGAAGCCTCACCATACAACTAAAAGTTCAGCCCTGTTTAACCCAAATAAAGTTTTCAGACCAACTTTAACAGGTTCACCAAATAAGGAAAATCCACTAAATGTCAAAGTCTGAAGGTACGGGACACTGCAGTGAACCCAAAGGCCTCGACAGAGAAAACAAGAAACCACAGCCACAGCTAAGGTATTTACTGATAATCAAAGACCAAATTCCATTTTCAGATAACCTGAAGGTCCTTCAAAACTTCTGGAACAAAGTAGTGGAACATGAGAACAAAGAGGTTGATTGGGTTAACTGTGTAACACAAAACCGGAGGGCTGACGATGAGGGAGGGTTGTAGACCTGGAATAAACAAAAATCCACTGTAATCAGAATTCTGTTACTGAAAGTAATCTTGTTGTTCAGGTGAAACTCAAAGCAGTTCATTGAAAAAGATGTAAAACAGAGAGAAGACTGAAGTTCTATTTTTCAAAGGTTGTAAAATTACGTCCATGCAGGTCATTACGTTTCGCATCTGTACGCATTTGTGTATTGGTATGAATATAATGTGAGTGCTTTTGCAGTCTGTCAAGGTAAAAAAATGACAACTTAAAACATCTTTTACAAATTTACAAAAAATGGCTTTTGTTTTTACAAACAAACAGCACATAAAGTGTGTTTTCTATGAGTTCACACACGTCTACAGACGCAAACTCAAGCTCCAACAGGAATGTTTGTCTGACCTGAACAACCAATCAGTACCTTCCCCTCAGCGGCCAATCTGATTGGAGAGTGCTACACAAATTTATTCACATTCATTTCAGTTTAATTCTATTACTAAACCATGAGATCATTTTACTGTCGGTTTATTAGGTCTTCGAGACAAACAGACGTTAAGGATGCACTGAAATAAAAATCCAGTCAGACGCCATAAAAGAGATTTTCTTTAACATTTTTATCAAACATTTGGACACTGGCAGACGTTTACAAGCCTTTAGGTGCTTGCATTTTTATTTTCTGACATATGTAGGTACAGACAACAACTATCTCTGCAAAATTGTATTCACCCCCAGTAAATAGAGTGGCATCAGCTAGTCACGGCTCTAAATTAACCTTTTTGGTCATTAGCCGGGGCGACCCGTAACTCCCAAAGTCTACCAGCCAAAATAAAGTTCTACTTGCCAAATATTTATCTGAAAAAAAAAAAAAAAAAAAGAATTTATGTATTTAAAAGCAACACAGTTAACACTTTATTAATAAAGTTTTGGTTGATGATTATTGTCTCTACTACACTAACAATCATTGAAAATGTCATCTTCTGCCAGGTTTTATAACATTAAAGAAATGTTTTGTTATTTTAACAAAAGACACGTCTGATCTCTGAACCTTTATATGAACACACAACAAGCATGGACTTTTCATCCAAGCTCTAATGTTTATTTGCAGTCATGCTCAATTATTTAGATTAATTAAGAACTTAACTTATTGGTCAGAATTAACCAATTTAACAAATTAAATCACAAATGTTTTTTTTTTTTCAGATAGAAAGGTAAAAATTTAGATAGTGATAAACAGTAAAAAAAAAGTTTCTTTTTTCCAAAAAAAGAAACATACATATATTGAAATAAGTGCAACGTTTTGCATTTGTGTGTTCAGAGAATCAGAATCAGAAAGCCTTTATTATCATTGTTACACAAGAAACTTGTGACAACAAAATTCCGGTGCTCTCCAGCTGCTTAAACAATATAAATAAGTAATATACTAAAGAACAATAAAGAATTGTTTAACTGAGAAATATACATATTTACATAGCTACATAACTTTCTATATTGCACTATATTGCACATGACAACTGTTTATATTGCACATTGGCTTCAAATATTGCACGAGTTACAGATTTTTGTGGGGTTCACATTTGTTTAGGATGGCAACCCGCGGCTCAGGAGCCGCATGCGGCTCTTTAGCGCTGCCCTTAAAAATGTTTGAAAATGTGAAAAGATGGGGGAGAAAAATATTTTTTTTGTTTTAATATGGTTTCTGTAGGAGGAAAACCAAGACACAAACATTCTTAACATATTCCAATGCTGTCAGAATGTGTAGAATAAATATTGTAAAGTCTGGCAAGTACGTCACTTGCAGCGGACAAAACGTGAACCAAGCTGTCAAAAATGTTGAGCTGTCAATCAAGTGGCTGCGCGAGAGAATTGTCGGTGTCCCACACACCACACCACACAGAATAGCCTCTGACAGGAGGAGGCAGACAGAGACACTGAGAGCGCAGCCTCTTTCCGGCCAATCAAGCCTGTTTAATTTGAACACACCACATTGAACATTACACAGGGGTGATCAACCTCTCTCCCTTCCACACTCACGGTGCAACATAAAGAACCAACATAATACGTGTCATGGTGCCTCTGTCAGACTCCTCCCCCTCAAGCCTCTGCTCTTCATAAGGAGACCCAGCTCCAGCAGTCATCGCCAGTTCGTTAACCCTGATGGTGCTTAGTCGCGTTGAGATTCCTGTCTGGTTCCCCTTGTCTCTTACCTCACTAATTGTGTCTTGTCTCCTCTGCTTCAGGTTAAATCTCATGCCAAGAGAGTCACCAGAGTCTAACACCACCTCGAGCAGCAGCAGTCTCACTATTACCACGCTGACGCCTTCCATCCTCAAGAGCCACAGTTTCTGTGCTCCGCAAGAAACTCCAGTCACGCCACTCACCAAGAACTGCAGCCTCGCCTCTCTCAAGAGCCTCAGCCTCGCTCAGATCTACAGTCACGTCTGCCCATAGCCCTGTCTGGATCAGTAAAATAAATCTTTAGTTACCTACCACTTACCTGCCTTTTCCTTCTGGGTTCCAGCACCTGGGTCCGTCTCGTGTTCTGATCATGACAAAAAGGAAAAATAAACTAAGGTGGAGGAAAAAAACTGCCACATGAAAAGAAACGTGGGCAAACATAAACGCTCATGCTGAGCCCTAATAAGATCATGATCCCACATCCCACAATCCCCTGCTGCTAACGGACCTAAAATGCACATGACCGCCACTACAATTTCAACATTTCTGTCAACGAAAATTTGCGTCATTTGCGACACACGTTTCCACCAGGAGGGCATTTTTTATTTTTATTTTTTCTTACTTTTAGGCAAGTGGCTGATGGAAATCGAATCACCGTCAGTTCCGTGCATTGCTTGATGAAGTTGAAAGGAATTATTTTGATCTCCTGCTACACAACAAAGTCCGATGGCTGTCCAGGGGTGACGTCTGGTTTGAACACGTGAAAACATTCCTGAAAAGCAAAGACCTGAACTACCCGCAACTGGAAGACACTGAGTGGCTCGAAAAGCTGCACTTTTTGGTGGATATGACTGACAGGCCACCTAAACGAGCTGAATGAAAGTCTGCAGGCGCCGCAAATGCTTGAAGCTGTTTTGATATTCGAGCGCAAGCTGACTGTCATGGGGCACGCACGTTACATTTTATTGTTTTGTGTTCAAATCCTCAAAATAAAAATGACATTAAAAATCGGATTTCTTTATTACATTTCTTTCATTTTATCAAAGCAATGAAACATAATTCATTAATATTGTAATGAAGTTAAACTTGTACAACAGAGCAGTCACGTGACGCGTCGTTCTCCGCAGAATGCACTGCAGGGCAAATAAACATTTAATCGTTAATGCTCATAATGTGTTTGTAGCAACTTAGTCACTTTGATGGTAGGCTAATATAGATACATATTGCATGTGTTGCCTTCATTATAGGGCTTAAAAAGGGCTTTTAATATTTCGCAGCTCCAGACATGTTTGTTTTTTGTTTTTTTCGTCCAATTTGGCTCTTTCAACATTTTGGGTTGCCGACCCCTGGCCTAGAAGGTTGACCGCTCTGGGGAAAAAACTGTTTTTGAGTCTGTTTGTGCGAACCTTGTGGGATCTGTACCGCTGACCTGACGGTAGCAGTTGGAACAGGTGATGGTTGGGATGGTGGGAGTCCTTGATGATGTGTTTGGCTCTGCTCGTGTAGCGAGAGCTAGCAATGTCCTGCTGGGGGATCAGTGGGGGATCAGTGTGTTGTAGTTATGAGTCTTTGTCAATTCAAAGAGTTACAATGACATGAACCAACCAGTGAGTGTGTGTTTGTGTTAGTGTGAGCAATTACTAGAATTTCCCAGCAGACCTGAATGCAGCAATATTGAGCTCTATTAATGAAAGCATATACGTAAGGGCGGAAATTCCAAGCAGCCCCTGAATCCACCTCCTGCAGCTGCATATGTGGATGTTAAATCTGTGCAATGAATCAGAATTAAATGTTTGAACCCAATTTTGGATTGGATGCTTGTGGTAGCAACGTGGGGGGGGGGGGTAAAAAAAAAAAGGCGTATACTTATATAGCGCTTTCTACCTTCTTTGAAGGCCCAAAGCACTTTACAGTCACAGTCCCATTCACCCATGCACACATACAGTCACACACACATTTACTCACTGATGGCGGCTCCACTGCCGAACACTGGCGCCAACCTCCCACCAGAGGCAAGGTGGGGTTCAGTGTCTTGCCCAAGGACACTTCGACACATGGGCGTGCAAGGCGGGTATCGAACCTGCAATCTTATGATCATGGGTCGACCGCCCTACCGCTGCACCACGGCAGAAACTTAAAAGTCCTGGTTGTGAGTTTGAGCCCCCATGTCAGAGATGATGAACAATGCCTCACCTGCCAAAGTGGCTGGTGAAATATTTTTCTACCCTTCAAATTGAAGTTTTACCCGTATTTGGCGGGTGGACGGGGGTTAATTTAAATCACCTATTCATGAAGGCTGACGCAGCAGTACTTATATAGGTGGGCGGGGTCAGAGTAACAGCGATGCGTGAATGGGCCCTTTCCTTATGAGTTGATAGGGGGAAAAAAGCTCATTGTGAGAAAAAATTGCCTTGCAACCCCCCCCCCCCCTTTTTTTTTTAAATCTGAAAAAAACAAACAGTGCTTTTTGTCATCACAGACACTCGTGCCTCCGTCTTTCCCTCTGCGGGGCACAGTTCCCTAGGTTGATGACCCCTGATATATGTGAACTGGACTGAGTGACCCCTCCCCTCCCCTCTAGGGTTCCAAACAGGAAGTATCTGTTGGCTCCAAGAAGCCAAAATCCCATAGACTTCTATAGAGGAATAAACAGCTGTGACTCAGTCATTCTATTGGTCAGAATAATTATTCTTGATCTGATACCTTTTTAACATTTTGATTTTTTTTGTATTTTCTCATTATCACAAGTTGTTCAAGTTATAAACGGACCAATCAGAAACCTCAATAAAAGCACGTGGTGCCCATGCCCCCCCCCCACCTCAGACATTCAAAACGTTTGATTGACAGATTCTCCTGAGCCCACTTTTAAGTGGTAGGGGTGTGGCCTTCCAATAAGATCACTCCTGATTGGCATGAGTGGTTGCCATGGAAACGTTGACCAGAGCAGGGGCGGCAACCGGTGGCTCCAGAGGCGCATGCGGCTCTTTCCTCCCTGAGCTGCGGCATTCTGTGTTTTTTGTAAAATAACCAGCATGTTCTAAGATTGTCGTGGTGCCTTTAACACCATCAGGTAGGGCGAGCGGGCAGGAGGAAGAGAGGAGCATAAACGTGCGGCGGGGCCGCGTCTGCAGCTGTGAACGCCGACCAGGGTCTGTTATGGGATGGATGGAAAGTTCTTCTAAAAGGACGGTCAGTGGTAATCTCGTAGGGGACACTAGAATGCCAAAAAAAAGACAGCCCCCCCCCCCCCCCCCCAGACTCAAACCACCCATTCCCGTATAAAATGATTATATTTGTGTCAGGCGCCACTACTATTCTGTCACCTTGCTGCTACGATGACCGTATGTTGCTCTGTCTGTGTAGAACACGCTGGAGGGGGGGGGGGGGGTGCACAGGGGGGAAAACAACTTGGAGCTGCAAAGGTGTGAACAGGTAGGGAGGCGGGGGCGGGGCTTGGACTGACGGCTTACGATTCTAACAAACTTACAGCTGCTTTCTATAAAAAATAGTTGTCATCCATAATATTAATATAGTTTATTGGGTTTACTGGATTTAAAGGAAAAAATAGAAAAGAGTCTGCATCAAAGTTAGACTACAGCTCTGTTTCAATGAAATTCTGTTCACTGCAGCAGTTACACCATCAGCAGGATCATTATAAATGATACATTTAGTATTACCCCCGATCACTACCTGGTGGTGAGTTGGATTCTCTAGCGGGGAAGGAGAAAGACTTGGAAGACCCAAACGCATTGTGAGGGTCTGCTGGTAACGACTGGCTGAGCCCTCCGTTAGGGAAGTCTTTAACTCCCACATCCGGGAGAACTTCAAACAGGTACCGAGGGAGGTTGGGGACATTGAGTCCGAGTGGAATATGTTTTCCACTTCCAATGTCTCTGCTGCCGCTCGGAGGTGTGGTCACAGGGTCTCTGGTGCCTGTCGCGGCGTTAACCCCCGAACACGGTGATGGACACCGGATGTAAGGGATGCCATCAAGCTGAAGAAAGAGTCCTACCAGGCCTGGTTGGCTTGTGGGATTCCAGAGGCAGCTGACAGGTATCGGCAGTCTTAGCGAGCTGCGGCCCGGGCTGTTGCGGAGGCAAAAACTCGGTCCTGGGAGGAGTTCGGTGAGGCCATGGAGAAGGACTATCGGTTGGCCTCGAATAGAGATTCTGGCAAATCATCTGGCGCCTTAAGAAGGGAAAGCAGTTCTCTACAGGCACCGTTTTCAGTGCAGGTGGGGAGCTGTTGACTTTGACTGGGGACATTGTCGGGTGGTGGAAGGAATACTTTGAGGATCTCCTCAATCCCACTGACACACCTTCTTTGAAGAAGCAGAGGGTGAGGACTTTGGAGCGAGGCTGTCTATTACCCAAGCTGAAGTCACTGACGTAGTCAATGAGCTCCTAAGTGGCGAGGCTCCAGGAGTGGATGAAGTCCGCCCTGAGTACCTCAAGTCTCTGGATGATGTGGGAGTGTCTTGGCTGACACGTCTCTGCAGCATCGCGCGGCAGTCGGGAACTTCTGCACCAAGGTTTCCCCATGTATTTCAATGGAGGCAGAAATCCTGGAAATCCTGGAAAATCTTGAAAAGTTCAAGGATTTGAAGGACCAAAAGTCATAGCTGGAAAAAGCCGAAAGAGCTGAACATTTGAATAGTTGAATGGTTGAAATAACTGAAAAATTGTAGAAGGAGTTAAGCCCCAAAAAATGGTGGTAGATACTATAATAAAGAAAGAAAAGAACAGGAAAATGATGGGTCGAATACTTTATAGCATTCAACCAACTAAAGCAAGAGCACCTGTTCTAACCTCAACCCAAACATGCAGACACACTAGCTGTGTGCACTTCAGTGAGGAGTTCCTAGAGACAGAAATGGTTTATCCTATCCTTGAAGTGACTTACATGAAATATCAGAAGAAACAGAGCAGATTCAACATAGGAACCTAAAAATGAATGACAAAAAAGCTGTGTCTTGTAAAATCATCAAACATATCGTGAGAGGGCCTTGTTAATCCCCAAGAAAGGTTAACAGGTGGGGCAACAAAAAAAACCAGGGCGACCACATCAATATGCTTGGTCTTCTTCTTTAATGGCTGGGGAACAGCTGCTCTCTGCAGCAGGATGCTTCATCACAGCAGCTGCTCTCTAAATGTCCCTGTGATAACGGCCAAGCTGACTCCTATGATGTCTTTTCCTCTCTGGCATGTCTCTTTCAAATGCTGGGAGGGGGGCAGAGGTGCTTGCAGTGGCTGCTGACAGTTTGCACAGACACTTTATGAGCAGACCAACCATCGCTCTCTCTGGTTTCACAAGGTTTTCAGAGAAAGCACAGCTGCAGCCAGACATGCTGAAGACAACTGCCCTGTCCCAAAAACAAGGTCTGTTGTGTACCAGGATAAGGCTGATGAGAGTCCGTTGTAAGGATTTGACGCTGCTCCCAGTCCTGGTGGCTCTCCGTCACCTTGTAGCAACCACAACCCGGATGCAGGACCAGACCGTCAGACAGACGTCCGGGTGCTGAAAGACTTTTCATGTGGCTGCTGGAACATGAGATGAACCCAACTGTCGGGTTCCCGATAGTAACTGTGAACGTGTGAGCAACCTAATAGTTGCTGCTCAACAAGGCTGGTCGTGAAAACCAACAGGGAGTTTGCAAAGATCAAAGGTAGCTATCCATCCCAGTTACTAAGACTGGATCATCTTCATCCTCCTTATGTCTTCTCCCACCTTCTCCATTGCCATTGTCAACATCCCAACTTCACAAACAAGGTTTTTTCCAAATTAGCTGATTTTTTTTATTCCAGTCATTCCAAACATACCAGATTAGATTCCAGATTGTTTTAATTGTATTATATTAACACATATCAACCAATAGATTAGATTGAAGTTTTTTAGGAGGGAAAGCCAAAGTTAGCAAGCATAACCAACGTTAGGTAAATAATAGGCATGTTAAGGATACAGATTCATGTAGAAAAATTGATCGAGTACAGAGAGTAACAGCAACATTGGTTGAAAACCACAGATAGAATCAAAGAAAAAATATATAAAAACCCAGACGACACAGACAGGTCTGAACACATTCGAACACGCCGCTGCCGGTCACAAAGAATAAACTCATGTAAGAGAGGCCGACACAGTTTCCACAATCAAAGTTAGACTGAAAACATTCCTCTTTGGACAAGCTTATTGTCAGACTAGCTAGTATTCAGAGAATGCAGAGAGGTGCACTGGGGTTCTGTCCTCTTTTCTCATCTACTTCTACTCTCCGTCTCACCTCTGTTCTTGATCATTATTTATCATTTAGTTCTCCATGCCTCTGTTTGGTGCAGTGCGATTCATGTACTGTCCCTCTTTCCCACTCCCCTAAAGAGGGACTCTTTCTCTTTCTCTGCCTCGGAGGCACGTTAACGTTGGGAGTGGGGTCATCTGGACCCCACAAGATAGCACAAGGGTTAGAAAGGTCTTCCAGCTGCTTGTTCTGGGCATTTCAGAACTGCAACCCTTCCTGCAGTGTGGCTAAGAAGAAAGTAGCATCTGAATTAGATCTCATTCACAGCTTTAAGTTTGACTAACAGAATTCTCTGTTTATATAAATGGTATTCTTTCTGATACCTCTCCACTCCTGCATGGTGTGCCTCAGGGATCTGTTTTAGGACCAGTGTCGTTATTAATGTACATCTGCCCACTTGAATGGCTTTTGAATAACTTCACAAATGTGTCATACCATTTCTATGCTGATGATATTCAGCTTTACTGCTCCTTCAATGACTCTGATCTCCATAAACTTACAGAACTATTAGATTGCCTTACCTGTGTTAAATCTTGGCTCACAAGTAACAGTCTTCAGCTAAACTCAGAAAAGACGGAAACACTAATAGTTGCCCCAGAAAACACAATCCCAATAATTTCCCAGCACCTTGGTTCTCTGAGCTCCTGTGTCCAGCCATGTATCAAAAATTTTTGGTGTCTGGTTTGACCAGTCAATGTCTTTGGAACATAATTCCAGACTTTCAATAAGAAATTGTTTTTACCATTTATGTAACATAGCCAAACTGCTGGACTTTTTGTCTAACTCAGTCTTAGAGATGGTTATCCATGCTTTTATTTCTTCTCGTTTAGATTATTGTAATTCTCTTTTTATTTGTTTCAATAAATCTGTTATTTAATTTATTGATTTTAAATTATTAGTTTTAACCTATAGAGAAGGGGTGGCGAGCGGCTCTTGGCCAATAAGCATGCAGCTCTTTGCGTTTCATTACATTATGGCTACCTGGGGGTTAGCCCCGCCTTCAGCACCTAAGACTCATGGGAAGTGGGGAATCTTGGGTGTAAAGTTCCTCACCATGAGTGAGGGGGCTGTGAGCAGAAATGAAGTCCATGCTGTTTGGGGTGTGTGCAAATACATGGGCGTTGATGCCAGAGAGGGGAATATGTTATTTGCTCCTCTGTTTACTTCTCCCTCTCTGACACTGTTTGAAGTCATGCTGTGAATGGGGCACAGACAGTTCTCCAATGCAGCCAATTAATCTGCAGCTCGGCTCTCGTCTCCCCGCTACAGAGACGGTGACTAACCAGCTGGGTTGTAACTATATTTCTCTATTTTGCTTCATATCATAGTTATCTCCCTCTTAAACCACTCTAAAATTCATCAGAGGGTATTTGAAATAAACAATACACAATAAGTACTTTGGCAGTGTGTGAGTTTTGATGCTGCTCCCGACTCAGACGTGACCGCCAATCATTTGCGGGGGTCACGCCCAATGCCGGTAAAATAACTTATCATTACATGTGCGTGCAGACCGTTATCCTCATGGTCAAAATGGCTTAATTCAGAGAATAAAGATAAATGCAGGATGTTTCTGGAAGAATGGGAAGATTCTTACTTTATTAACAAGTTGAAGCTTTTCAAAGTCCACATTCAAAACGGCAATCATCCCACTTTCCTTCTTTGTGGAGCTCACAGCAGAAGGCTGCAATCTAAATGAACAAAGCAGAACGTGACGCTGCTTGCACAACTGGACGGAAACTTTGCTTTGCGATTTGAGGACCTGCAGCAGAAAAGACCGCAGATCACTTTTCTCATTGATCCTGCAGAGACTGACTGCCTGCGATCCCCGCTTGTCACTGATGAGGCAGCGAGCGAACTGGAGAGGATTAAGCTGAAATCTCTTTGAAAGAAAGCCCTGTTACGTTTTGGAGAACTGTGCCAACGGAGAAATACCCGTGTGTAAAAGAGCTGCTGTCGATGTTCTCCTCAATATGTCTGTGAGTCCCTGTTTATTACCTTAAAACACGTGAAATCAAGGCATCGGTCCGTTCTGACTCACGTAAAGGAACTCAGATGGGCTCCCACTGAATATAAACCTGATCTGCAGAGGACTACTAGATACAATAGAAGTCCCACTGAGATCATTATTCCATCACTCCAGCAAGGTAAGACATTCTGAGATGTAGTTTGGAAAACACACCTGACTGAGCATGCTGGTGTGAATATTTTAATATTCCATCAGATATCAGTTTTTCATACAAAACGTCAATCATTAGTTTTTAAAGAAAAAAGTTATAAAAGTAAAACATTTTTAATGAAGGTCAAAATGTTATGTATGCTACACACATCTGAAATGTCATGTATTAAATGTGTTTTTTGTGAATATGAATCACTTAGACACCAGAAAGATGCTCTGTCCAGATGTTTGTGTATTTGTTGGTGTAAGTGTCATTAAAAGAGGAATATTGATTAGTTATAAAGAATTACCAGTTAAGTACAATTTTTATCATCATAAATCTGACTTCAGAGGAGTCAGTGCCTCACCAGCCATCAACCTCACCGCACGTCACTGAGTAGCTGTGTGTGTCAGAGAGAGGCAGAGAAAAGAGTGAGATAGAGAGAGAGAGAGTGTGTGTTTGTGGGGGGGGGGGGTGCGTGTGTGTGTGTGGGATGAGAGAGTGTGTGTGTGGAAGGGGTATCTGACCTCCAGGGTAGTCTCCGTGTTAACTCTGGCTAAGCTGCATTTGATGTGTGTATTGAGGATGGACACTTTCCTTGAAATAAACACAGATACAATACTTGCTGTTGTGTTTTAGGGAGAGGAGTGTGTTATGGAAAATAATATGGCTTTAATTGCGTGTTTGTGTGTACGTCTGGGCAGGTCAGTGTGTGGTGTGGCTTTTGGTGTCAAACTTGTAGTCCCCCCCCCCCCCCCCCCCGCGCTATAGAGCTTTAAACGGACAGACCCCAAAATACTTATCAGACTTGCTCTGTCCCTATGCTTCTGGCCGTGCCCAACGATCCTTGGATCAAAATCTTTTAAAGATTTTTTAGACCATATATAAAATCAGAGGTGACTGGTCGTTCCAGGCAATAGCCCCCAGACTCTGGAATGCCCTCCCTCTGTCCCTTCGTGTCCCTTCGATTCCTTTGAGAGTCAACTGAGGACACTTTTATTCATAAATGCTTTTAGCTGACTGGTTTCGTTGGCATTTCTATTCCACACGTATTTTCTTTAATTTAGTTTTGTTTTACATCATATATTAATTGATTTTTCTGTGTTTTTACTGTATTGCATGGTTTGTATTTTAGCGCTTTGTGATTTTATCTGTGAAAGGCACTAAATAAATACAACTTACTTACTTACTAACTCTAAGGAGGAACCGTCTCCTGACTCGTCCACTCTTTCTAACAAAAGTGGACCCCTTTGGTGGGGGAGGCACTAACTTAGCTTTCCCGTGTCTAGTCCTATCATCCACTGGTCCAAAGGGACATGGAGAACCTCAGCCCTTTGGTCATCAGAACATCCTGAAACCTTTAGTGTGCACATATGGAGTCAAATAACGGAGAGCACCGACATCAAACTCCAGGCTTTGAGGGTCAGAGTCCCACATGTTTTCCAACTAACCTGATCCAGGTGATCAGCAGCAGGTGAGACGGGATTTCTTAAGCTCTAAAACGAAGAAAACTTTGGATTTTATGTTTATTTAGGCTCAATACTGGATGAGTTATTACCCAAAAAGTAAGCAAAGACAACAGAAAAAGTCTGATATGGTTTATGAAATACCATCTAGTAGGGCAGCACAATATGAGGAAAACTTGCTTATTAGAGATCAATATTGGGATGACAATATATCTTTTGGTACATGAACAAATAGCAAAACAACCAAAAACATCATTTACATTTTACTGCAACAGTTTAATTTAAATAAGAGTCAACATACCTTAAATTAATTGAATGAAATTAGTCTACATGGGCGGCGAACATCTAACATCAAAGGGCTTCATCCGATTGGTCAAATGCCTAGATGGATTTATTTGATTTGCTAAATACTTAAAGCTGCCATAAGATTGTTTTAACACATCTAAAGTAACCACACGTCTTTTGCTATATACATATTGCACAGTTGGATATTGCGATAACGATAAATTTGCGATGTATTGTGCAGGCCTACCATCAGGTTTTTGGAAGGTTTTTTAATATTATCCCATCCAAACTGTGTCAATAAAGCAACAAGGTTCTGATGCTGGGGTCTTTGGTTCCTGTCTTGGCTGGTCCACACTGCAAAGATGCATTTTCTCCATCTCTGCTTGGTTCTGTGTGTTTTGTGAAGCAGCACCTGGATGATCTAGTCCCAAATTTGCTGCGAACCAGGAGAGCCATGTCAGCCATCTAAGCTGACGCCTTTAGAAAACGGATCCATGCACACATCTCCTTCCAACCATCACAACTGAGACTCGTGAAAACCACAAGAAAAATACAAAAATAAATGAAACAATAGGAACAATTTCAACCATGACAACCAGATAAACCCCAAAATGAACAATGTCAGCAGCTCAAAAAAAACCTCTAAAAACTCTTTTCATAGCTTCACACGTTTTATGCTCTCACCTCCAAACAACTAACCTTTCCTTTCTGCAGACTTCAGCTTCCTGGACACAAAACTCAGAGGATGAAGACAGTCTTTGTACCCAGGGAGGTCCAGTTTCATAACACTGACTTACCAGCCAGCTAATCATTACAATTACACTAAATTAACATAAATACACTATTTTACTTTGTGTTATCGTGTTTTTTCCCATGTATATTTTGTCTTCATTGTGTAATATTGGGCCTCTCCTCGTATCGGGGAATTATAGCACAGTACAGTTTCTTTTTGTGTTTGTTTTTTATGTGCCTGTGTGATAAAAAAAAAATTCAAGCCACTCTCTACAACCCTAAAAGACAGAATTGCCCCTCAGGGATAAATCCAGTTGTTTGAAATGCACTGAATTCTGAGCATGCGCAGTAAGGCTTACAGGACTGTTTACTCGGATGCCACCACAAGAGGGCACAACATCCGCAAGACAACAAAACACAAGGCAATAAATCCAACACAACTGAGAAACTCAACACAAGACAACAAACACAACACAAAAACAAGGAGGTGCAATACGAGTGTGAGTTGCTGTCAGATGAGACGGGACACGAAATCAAAGTAAAAGGCGATTTAAGTCGTTATGTTATTATAAATACTAAAAAGGTCAATATATTACTGTTGCACAGCTAAGCTACAAAGATTGTTGCATCCATCCACACACACACACACTTTTGTGTAAGTGCTTCAGTCACAAGCCAATCATGAAGTCAGACTTTCCAGCAGCAGATTTTTAGGAAACAGTCCTCACAAAGTCCTCTTCAGAAACACCTGTGTCTCATCCTTCTGCTCCACTTTGATGGAATTTCAGCACAAGTGCAGCAGCCCACATGGACACACATTTATCTGACTGTTTCTGAATCTAAAGAGGGAACATTTGAGTTTTTATCACAAACATCCCTCAAGTGTCAATAAGAAAATGATCCAAGTTCCTTTCTGAGCCTCATCTCTGAGCTTCACATCACTTCATCAGAAAACAACCACAGACAGGCTGCAGGGATCAGGTCAGCTTCTGTTCTTCCCCCTCAAGTCCTGCAGTGAGGAAGACTCCAGAGGAAGACTTCCCACATCACGTCAAGATATCCGATGAAGATTTGAACTGTGCAGTTTATGGGTTTTCCTCTGCTCGCAGGAGACATGATGATCAATACTCTAACTCCGCTCATGCCTGGTGCCCGCTCTGAGTCTGCGCGCGGCTCTCACCTGGACAGAGTTCACCTGCGGGCGGGGTCCGGCCTCATGGGTCCGGGCTCGGTGCGCTGGGGGTCTGCAGAGGTCCGTACGGGTGCAGCTGATGATGCCCAGCTCGGTCTGAGGAGCCGTACGGACCTCCGGCGCCCGTCCGTCACAAACTAGCCCCGCCCCCTAAAACTCCTCACCAATCTGCTTCTCGGCCTTTCATCCTTCAGTGACGTCACGGACGAGGAGACACGGCGAAGGGGGGGGGGGCACGGAGACCTGCAGGAAGGGGCAGAAATCCGTTCTCCTGATGGGGCTTTGAGTCATTTTGTCAGCAGGATGTTTTGTTCAGTCAGCTCTTTTTTCTGAAACAAAAGACAACTTTAATCTAAACTAGAACTGATATTGTGTCTTTTTTTGTTTGGTCATTTTTATCGTCTTCTATTTTCTTCCACATGTGTCTGACATTTACTGCAGCATTATAGTAAATAAAATAAAACGTCGTTTACTCTCCATCAACCTTCTAGCCGTCTCCGTTTTGTTTATAAGTGGCAGAATTAAAGATGTCAAATGAAGTCCAGAGGTTTTGTGTTGTGTTGAGCTAAAGACAGCTAATGCTATTTGTGTTATTTATCTTTCGCTTTCCTGTTTAAGTTTGAATTTGTTCTTGGAGTGTTGCACCGCCCTCCTCACCTTCTGGGATTCATCGATTTATTTGATGAATCGATTAATGTTCGTTGATTCAACCAGAATAATCTGTCTGAGGCAAGTTGTTATTAAAATCGACCTATACCGTTATATAATTGCTGCAAAATGAAATAAATCAAATTGTAATTGTAAAATGTTTGGATTGATGTACAGTAGATTTATTTTACTGTAACATTAAAACAACCAAGTGCATCAACACACATGTGATGCAGCAGAAATGGATCAGTCCATCATTCCAGTCCAATGTGTGGAAACACTTTGAATTTAGCAAAGACATCATACAGTGTGCTAGAATGTTCTAACCCTCATGCTATGTTGTGGGGTCCAGATGACCCCACTTCTGGTACTGGTTAATGATTTGTGATCTTCACTGGTGTCCATGGATTACATGAAATCTTTCCACCTTTATCCACCTTTGTCATGGTAGGGAGAACAGGTCAATGTAAGGGTGGGTCATCTGGACCCCACAAGATAGCACAAGGGCTTAGAATGTTCCCTTTGGATTCTTTGGATGTGGAAAAACCACAGCGGGCTGAACTTTAGTAAACTAAAATGTGAATGGATCGGACATTAATTGTAGTTTTCTTGTTTGTTTGGACACAGATTTCATTTCCACTTGTTTATCTTGAAGAAATCTGGAAAACTTCACCTGTTCGGTACCAGGTATTTTTCTCGGAGTCACACTGGTTTCGACTAAACATGTCACGGATCGATCTTACATCAGTGAGTCGGATCATTCAAGATGAACCAATATCAAGAATCAGATCATCAACCACACATTAGGATATGAATCTAATTGTTAAATGAATAAAATAAATACTAACAACTAAGTTCTCTCTCCCCATAAACTCTGGTTAGATACTTAAAAATATCATCATCTAAACTGAAGTCTAGAGCATTCTGGAAAATGGTTTAAGTTTCAGGAGTGCTTTCCATCCAGCGGTTATGCAGGCATCTCCATAGCTATGCTTCAGAATCTCTTTAAAACCCGTTAGGATTTATTGGCCCAAAGTGTTTTCTTTGCCGGCTGTCCTCCAGTACGTCTTAGAACCTGGGAATTAGAGGCTGATGATCGGTGAACGCTGCAGGATCTAAACATCCCAGTTAAGTAAAAACTGACGTCATTTGAAAGTCAGTGTTCTGTCAGTGACTGAGGTGGGATACTGATGTTCCAGACTGCCCCCTGCTGGTGACAAAGCAAACTGCAAGCCTACAACAGCATAGCCAGTGGCAACGTCAGGTCACTGGAAAGAGGCTTGATTTGATTTGATTTATTGATTTATTGATTTATGTCAAGCATTGTAGTCAAAGCAATAAAGAATTGACACTTATTTATCAAAGTCATTACAGAAATGACGAAATGCATAGATTAAAAAGACAGAAAATAAAACAAAACAAAAAAGTCACTTAAATCACGTTTGCTTAATAAAATAAAGTGATCATTAACTAAAGTCAAGTAAAGTTTGATTTATTGCTTGAAAAGGAGCGGGAAGAACCAAACGTATATAATCCCACCCCTACTGAGTTCATTCATTTGATAGTTTTACTGTTGTAATTAAAATAGCTTTGATTATTTCACCACAATCAGTTTCATGTATTTGGAATTATTCAAACCCCTGTTGATCCTTAACTCCCCTTATCTTTATATAGTGAAATCAGAGTTTCTTTATACCTTTTCTTGAATATTTGGATATCTGAACATTGTTTGAGCTCATTACTGAACCCATTCCAAAGTTTAGTGCCACACACCGACACACAGAAACTTTTCTTTGTGGTTCTTATCAGTTTGATCTTGAAGTTCCTACATCCCCTCAGATTGTTCCTCCTTCATTTTCAAAGAACTGTTTTTGGATGTTGAATGGTAACGAAGTCTTCCACTGTTCTTTGTGAAGCGGGTTAAGAAAATTAATGGATGGATTATTTAGGGCTGTCTTGATGATCCAGCCTCGTTCAGCAGATGGTGCTGGTGCTTCTCAGCATCTACAGCAGATTGCTATGATGGATAGCGCCCTCTGCCGGCGATTATTGCCCGATCATTGTTTACATGCATGCCACATGCACTGCGCTGGCCTGTGAGTAGAAACTCAGATCTGATGTTCAAAAGGGACCAAAATATGGACCTTACCTGTTAAAGCATCTTTCAGATCAAAGACACCACACATGGTTAGTGCATGGTTTGAAGTCAAATATGTGAACCTTTTCAGCATATCACTTTAGGGGTCACCACAGCTAATCAGCTTTTACTGATTTGCAAAGGTGTTACAGCAAAGATTTAGACTCCAGATGTCCATCCTGACAGAACACTCTATTTTATCCAGGCTGGGGACCGGCACAGGGGGACAAAGACTTTTGGCTGCATAATTAGCATGAAGGTGCTTGCCCAAGGACCCGAACTGGGGGAGGTTCATTGTACCATTTGGGACGCCAACCCGGTCTTATACCCAGCCAACTGAGCCACCTAGCTGTTTGATATTAATTGCTGTCATTTAAGTCCCTCTTCAATCATCTTTGGATCTGTTGTAAAAGTGTTTCCGGTCGTCTTTTAATCATGATGATGTCATTTCTAGCCAAATTAAAAAAAAAAAACTGTGTCGTTTTCTGGGACACAGTTTGAGACGTGGTTGAGATGTATTCCAGATGTGGGTGGGGCTGTTGGCCCTGAGCAACCCCATCCCTGTTACTGAGAGCTCTCTGTTAACACCCTCTCCCGATACCTTACAGCCCGTCACACCCCCAACCTAACATTAGAGGTGCAACAAAAATGGGGATCAATGTCAGATCTGTCCAGCCATACAGTCTTGGGCCAGATACCAGCTATGAAAGGAAAATGAAGACATACGTGGATATGTTTGTCTGCAAGTGGATCCATCAGAATGGAGCAGAGCAGGGAGCTTGTGGCCCCCAAGCGAATTTTCTACATCACAAATATGATCTTTTTCAAGCTGTCTTTTTTTGTCTGCTCCTGATTCACAGTAATTTGCATAAAGAAATGCTCAGCTTTAAAACTTTTCTTAACAGATGTCCTCGGTCATCAGAAAAATGCCACAAAAACATGTTAAAAACACCAAAAACACCATAGGGTTACATGCAACCCACTAATTTACCTTTTAATTCTTTCAGTATTTTAGATTTTAAAGTGAATTTCGGCTGGTGCATCGCCAAATCTGCTAAAAAAAAAAAAAAAAAAAAAAAAGAAAAATCAGTTCAGCTGAACAAACAAGTCGGATTCCGAGTGTTGACGAACTAAAATGGAACCCATTAAAAGTACATTAAATTGACCGAGGATTTGCTGGGAATTGTTTGACATTCCAGCTGGACCCTGAACGCAGCATGACGATGACATCACAGAAGGCGGAAGCGTCATGGCGGCCGGGCAGCAGTGGGTGCTGGTGGAGATGGTTCAGGCCTTCTACGAGGTATGGTGGGACTCCCGCTCCCACGGTAGGGAGGGAGGGGGGGGGGGTCTCTCTTCAGCACGTGGACCGTTCTTCACTGCTAGCTTAGGGGAACGATGTTTGGGCGCGCGCGGCTGGTGTTCTCCGGGGGTCCTCCGGGGGCGGAGCATCAGGGCTCCGCGTGCGGAAGTCTGAAGGGTGGAGGGGGGGACTCTGTTACCCTTAAGTGTACAACAACCCCTCTCATTTCTATGCCTCTGAGTTAAGTTAGAACGAGTTGTTTTCGGTGGGTTAACCTAACTTGAGTGAACTCGCTTTGGGTTCATCTATCCCGGGTGAAGATAGTGTGGTTTTTGTTTAGACTTTTTCTCCCAGTTTTATCAACAGTCAGGCACCACAGGGGCTGGTCAGGGTTAGATTAGTAAGTCTGAGACAGAAGACAAATCTCCATGGCAACAGGTCAATAGATGGAGCAGGACGTGGAGTCACTGTTTCTCCAATGAAAATGGGTGTTTTAATGTTTTTAACCTTTCCTTTTTGCATTTGTCTCATGATGTATATAGAAAACTAAGATTAAAATTTGAATATTATTTGATTTGATTTGAAATGGTTTATTTTTTTTATCATTTACTGTATGCGGTTCATAACTTTTATCAGACAGACTGAAGAATCCTGAAGTATCAATAAAGCACATGACAAAGATGAATTACTTATTATGTAAAACTATCTTAGAAGTCAACATAGCACATGCAGGTCAGTTATCTAAAATATGTGCAGATTATGTTTACTGAGAAATCATGACTATGATTAAAAATAACAGACAGAAACACTGTTTCAGAAATCTTCATAGCAAATCCAGATCAAGTATCAAAACTTAAAAATACATGTGCAGATTATTTTTCATTAGAAAAAAATGCTGAATCAATTTTTGGAGCAAGTGAAGTGATATAATTAGAGATCAATCACTTTAACCATCTCCAATAATTGATTAAGCTTTTTTTTTAATTACTATTATAAGGTAATAATAAGGGTCCATATTCTGACCACCGTCCGAGGTTGGTATTCGTTCTTCTGTTGCCCGATTGACAGCCGTCCTGGTTTTAATAGAGTTTATAAGTTCTGTTCGCTGTTATGTCTGCAGACTTTGTTATGGTCCGTGTCCTTCTACAGCTTTAATCAGCACAGCTGAAAGTTTCCTCGAATCGTCGTGACCGTGGAGCAGAAGAAATGCACAGTTTGAAAAAGCTTCTAGGTGGTAAATGGCGTGTACTACTACTTCAGTCATCCATCTAAACCCCAATATTGCTGCCCAATTGTGTTGCACCTCTAATGTTGGGTTGGGGTTGTGAAGGGCAGTTCTGGCCACAACTCTGGGGGGAATTTCTAATGAACTCCTGCCGCCCTGCAGAAACTATGTCCTAGAAAACAACACAGGTACTACAATTATACTAGGTTTATACTTAAAGTGAGGCAGTATACTGCAAGTATCAGTATTCAGTAAGTATTCTTCCTACACTACACGTTCATGGTCTATAGTCTCTACCTGCTACACTTGTACTCAAGAATACTTCGTAAAATAAAGTATACTACTTTTTGCTAAGGGTTGTGTTTAGATTCCCCCCCAACATAATAAAATTGCTGCTGAAACAGCTTTAATTCAATATGAGAGCAGCGTTCATTAGGATTTGATCTGAAAAATCAATTATTTCATCCGTCCATTGTCCCAGCTACTGTTGGGTGAAGGCGGGGTTCACACCCTCCCCAGGTCGCCACACCTGGGGACACTTGGAGTAACCGGTTAACCGATGAAGCAGGATTAAAATAATGTTACGATCACATGGAAGCCAATCAAGAATTCAGAGCTTGAACACAGAAAATCTTGCCTCAGAATAAATGTTACAATGTTTATGCTCAGTTTCCTCTTAGGAGCTAAAGGAGGTCAGATCAGAGGCTCCGCCCACTGACTCCTCAGTTAGACTGAATCATTTCCGGGTCCGATCCAGTCGGCCACGACTGCTGACTGTTATTCCAGAAAGTTGTTCAGGTGTTCATAGCTGGTGTGCTCCTCTGCTGGGGTCCTTCATCCTCTGCTCTCTGGGCTCCAGGCTCCTGCGTATCACCTGATTCTAGAGGGGATCCTGATCCTGTGGATCGTCAGACTCCTTTTTTTCTCCAAGACCTACAAACCGCACGAGACCTACAAACTTACAGAGAAGGTAGCCTCGCCTGTGCGCACGCTCCACCACAGCTCCTGAGTTTGTGGGTGGCTGACATCCTCTGTGTTTTCAGGAAAAAGAAGATCTGATCGAGGAATGGCAGCCGGAGCCTCTGGTTCCTCCAGTTTCCAAAGATCACCCCTCGCTCAACTACGACGTGGTCACAGGGTAAAAACTCCAGGGGGCGCTCCTCCGCTGCACTCGCTACACATGCATCAGCAGGTCCAGAGCCCTCCTGCGGCATCGAACCGCAGATGTGAAGTGTGTTCCTGTCGTTGGATCTGTCTTCTCTGCACATGTTTCCATAGCCTCACCAAGCTCCAAATCCAGGCAGAAGCAGCTTCACATCACGCTCTGTGCGTCTTGTTGTTCACCTTAATAATACCGCGTGTGCACGTGCTGCCTTTGAACGTGCACGTTCCGATTCCTCGCGCCTGTAGCAGCTGTCCTCAGACCTGACTTAAAAGTGCAGCACATCAAGCCGACCAATCCCAGCTGCCGATGTCAGACCACACCCCTTTTCTCGTTGAGGCTTTTCCTCTGTGCTGGCCTCCATCGTTGCTGCATCTCTGTGCACAGAGATGTGCACGGTCTGGACTGAGATGTTTCCGCTCCGTGTCTCGTTCAGGCTCATGTAGGAGAGAATTAGGCCGAATCTGAATTCTTCCTCTACCACTACGGCTTCTCCCCACCCCCTACATTTATCCCTCCAAACAGAGAGTTATTCAAAAACAGCGTCTTCTAATTCAGACGTCACTCCCACTCGATGATGTCATCAATAGTCGCGGTCACCCGCATCAGCATGTAGCTTCCAGCGCCCGGAAAAGCCACGCAAAAACCAAAGGGCCTTACTTACAGACATTACTCCAAATGCCCCTTACCGTTGGAGGGATAGGGGAAGAATTCAGACTCGGCCCTAGCAGCTCTCCAGCTTTCTCTGAGAAAACCCTGAAGTAGAAGGCCCATTTCCAGATATTCAGAGTTGCACAAACGGCGCCCGCTGATTCCCTCAGAAACTCTGAGGAGATCCAGAGGAGATCCACGTGCCACATTGACCGACACCAAGTTCATGTCTTTGAATGTTCTCCTCAATCATCTCAGGGTTTTAAGGGTTTCCATGCCTGCAGCAGTAAACTGAATATGTTACCATTGACAGTCAAATTGTCATATTTTTATTGCAGACCCCCCAGCCACAAAATCATCATTAATGGCAAAGAGTGCACCAACTTTGCATCTTTTAACTTCCTGGGCCTTCTGGACAGCGACCGTGTGAAGGTCCGAACTTTGCTGAAGCTTTTGCCCCCGGATGGGAACGTTGGAATGATTTTTTTACCCCCCTGACTCGTTTCAGGACAAGGCTTTGGCATCCCTGAAAAAGTACGGCGTGGGCACGTGTGGCCCCAGAGGCTTCTACGGGACCTTCGGTGAGTCAGTCTGCCTCACGGTTCTGGTGACGGTTCTGGTGACGGCAGATCAGACAGGAACTTCTCCTGTTCCTCCAGAGAGGGGGAGGCAGCAGGAGGAGCTGTTTGGCTCTGCAGGAGAAAGCAGATTCTCAAAGTCCCACTTCCATCATCGTTTGATCATTGTTTGATCTGCTGTCAAAGCGTCCCCAGTGCTCTTTTTTATTATTAATACGCCGTTTTTTGCCCCCCAAAAAAAGAAAACATGTTGTTTTCGAGGGAATAGGTTGTGTACGAATTCCTTCCCTACTCACTATGTGTGCGTTTACCGTTTTCTAGAGCTGTCTGAATCTACAATTCCAAAATTTTGTGTCTAGAAATTTCCCAGAAGTCTTTGCGAAAAACCAGTGTGCATCGATGCTCACTAGATCGGTCAATATAGACCACAATGCATTGCATCGGAACAATTTTTACCAGGAAAATGTATTTAAATGTATTTTTTTATAAACCATCAACGTTTTTATCTTCAGAAGAACGGTGGACTCATAAATAATCGTCACAAAACGCTCATATTCATTAGATTTTAACTTTGTGAAATTGATGACGTCATATCAACGGTTTAATAAAAAAGTGCTAAACATGGTTTCCGAATTGCTATTAAAATCCAGGGCACTACATAGAGCCGCACTATATAGTTTTTAGTAGTTAGGGTGGGAATTCGCCATAGTTTCTGTTGGCGAATGTTGGTTTGGAGTAAGCCCATCCGCACTTCCAATCATCCATCTGTTAACATGCTCTCCGGCTAGCTTACAGCCTCTCACGCTCCCAACCTAAGATTAGCGTTGCAGCAAAAATGGCAGCAGTGTCAGAAAACTTAAAAAAACACCATTTTTATCTGAGTGGGTCTTTAAAAATAACTTCTGACTGTCAAAAGGTGAACAATTCATCATTTGATTGACAGGGAAGTTCAGACCTTTCTGGTCTTAACTGACAGACAAACACAGAATAAGATAATTAGATTTCTGAGTCCCTCAGTTTGTGGAGCAACTCCAGAAAAAGGGGTTTCTCCGTTTTTGCGGCGTCAGTCCAGTCCTGGGGCCTCATTTATAAAACTTTGCGTAGGATTTGCATCAGAAGTGGCGTACGGATGAAACATAGGACGTGCGTACGCACAGAAATATTCGGATTTATAAAACCGTGCGCACGCACATCCTACGCATCTTTCCCTTAATAAATCACAACCGATTCTAAATGCAGCGCAGCTTTTGCGGCGTCATGACACGCCCATAGTTGCCCATAAATAGTCCGTGAAACGCCCACAAATGAATATTCATTGATTGCGAAACCATGGCAAACACAGAGAGGAAATCAAAAAAACCTAACTTCACTCAATGTGAAGTAGAAGTTATCGTTGGCGAGGTGGAAAGGAGGAGAAAAGTGTTGTTTGGAGGGCACAGTGTGGGCATTACTAATGCCAAAAAGGCACGTGAGCGGCAAACTCAACTCAACTCAACTCAATTTTATTTATAAAGCACTTTAAACAGAACAAGGTTCACCAAAGTGCTGAACAATACAAAAATTAATAAAAGCACATGAAAATATAAAGCATAAAACACATAAAATAGGTCCGGATTCCAACTCAGTTAAAAGCCAAAGTGAAAAAATATGTTTTAAGAGCAGATTTAAAAATACTGAGTGAGTTTATCTGTCTGAGGTACAGGGGCAATTCGTTCCAGATTTTTGGTCCGAAGACTGAGAAGGCTCGGTCACCTCTCAGTTTTCTCCTGGTCTTCGAGACGACCAGCTGTGTCTGATTTGTTGACCTAAGGGAGCGGGGGGGATTGTACACCTGAATCAGGTCAGACAGATATTTTGGGGCGAGTCCATGGAGACATTTAAAAACAAATAGGAGAATTTTAAAATCAATGCGTAAGCGAACTGGGAGCCAGTGAAGAGATGCTAAAATGGGAGTGATATGTTCTTGTTTCCGTGTACCAGTTAGAAGACGGGCAGCAGCATTTTGGACTAACTGCAAACGAGCAAGTAATTTCTGGGAAAGCCCAACATAGAGAGCATTACAGTAGTCCAAACGTGTTGAAATAAAAGCATGGATTAAAATCTCAAAGTCATGGCGGGAGAGGAGAGGTTTAACCTTGGCCAGTTGTCTCAGGTGAAAAAAACTGGATTTCACCACTGAGTTTATATGAGCATTAAAAGTTAAATTGCTATCCAGTTTCACACCTAGACTTGTTGCTGTCTGTTTCAGGTGATCATTTAAAACGCCTAAGTCGACATGTGCCTTAGAGACATCACTTGGACCAAATAGCAGAACCTCTGTTTTTTCCTGGTTTAAGTGCAGGAAGTTACATGACATCCATGTCTTAATGTCATCAAGACATTCTGGTAACTGGTGAACAGAATATGCTTCTTCCTGTTTTAACGGTATGTAAATCTGACTGTCGTCAGCATAGAGGTGGAATGAAATCCCGTGTTTGCGGAGAATAAACCCAAGTTGAAGCAGGTACAATGAAAAAAGAAGAGGCCCCAGAACAGAGCCCTGAAGTACACCACATGTGAAAGTTGCTCTACGGGATTCTGCACGTCCAAGACGGACACAGAAGCTCCTCTCATTTAAATACGATCTGAACCATTCTAAAGCACTACCTCGAAGACCCACCCAGTTTTCCAGGCGAGACAAAAGGATTTGGTGGTCAACTGTGTCGAATGCAGCTGCCAGATCGAGCAGAACCAAAACAACATGGTGACCGGCATCCGTTGCTAGAAAAATGTCATTTGAAACCCTCAATAGCGCAGACTCGGTACTGTGACGGGGTTTAAATCCTGACTGAAACACCTCAAGGATGCTGTTCTCCTCTAAAAACGTTGTTAACTGGCAGTACACAATTTTCTCCAAAACCTTCGAAAGGAAGGGGAGCTTAGAAATTGGTCTAAAGTTTGACAAAATGGAGGAGTCCAGGCCAGGCTTTTAAATAAGTGGTGTTACTACTGCATGTTTGAAGCACGAAGGCACACTCCCATGAATTAAACTGCCGTTAATTAAATCGAGAACATAGGGAGCCAGAGTGGGAAACACTTCTTTAAAAAGACGAGGTGGAACTGGATCATTGGGAGATCCTGATGGCTTCATCTGACTAATTAATTTTTCCAAGTAAGACAGACTGACATGCTCAAACCGGTGGAGAACAGTAGAACATGAGGTGGAGACGGAGTGACTGAAAGAGGGGGGGCTAATGAGGGTCCTAATGTTCTTGATTTTATCAATAAAAAAGGTCATAAACATCTCACAAACCTCAGTTGAGTTCTCAAGAGAGACCGGTTGTGGAAACGGTGGCAGACGCCGTAAATGCGACCGTGGCCGGTCCGAGGTTGTGAGGCTACGGGGGGTGTACCGGAGCGCCAGATGCATGCACCGGGTGACACGCGTGGTTCCTCCGAGTGCTCCTCTGTAACGCCGGGCCCAAAAGCCCGCAGAGGTCCAACAGGACGGCTCGAAGAAGTCGGAACCGGCTCATAAGCCACTCGTCCTCGTTTGTCAGCAAGTCTTCTTGCTGTCTAAAGATGCGTTCACTCTGAATTCTTCCATTTGCCACATCTTCTAAGAGCGCAAGATCAGCCATTGTGCGTCATTACGCATTGTGATGGGGCATTTTATTTCCCTCCATTTAATTACATCTGACAAGCTACAGATGTCGGTAATAATCCACGTGGAAATGGGAAATTGTTCTGCGCAAATGTAGTTTCTTGTTGCTTTCTGAATGGTTGAGACATACGCCATACATTGTTTTATCAAAAATAAAACAAACTAAAGGCATATGCATGAATACCATAATTCCATATCTTATGAAGAAATGTTTTATTATGAAAACAACTTTCCCCAGTGGACAATTAGTACATCTGTCCGTCCGTCTGTCTGTCTAATTGCACCTATATCTGCTCCGCCAGACGGACACATTGACAAGAATATCAGTTTTGTACATTATTTCGTTCTGTTAACTATATTATTTATGAGGATGAATTGCACTACATGCCAATATTGTAGAACATATTTCACTTTTCTTTCTGCAAATATGTGTTCATTTGAATTTTCGTTTGATCTTTTTTGTTTGTTTCACTGCTGATCGATCAAACGAGTGTTCCTGTAGCCTGTTAATTGTAAGACTTGCTTTATGAAGTCGTCATGTCATTTATGAGAGGCAGGATTGTCATTTTCACTTTCACGTGTTTCTTCCATCTGCCGACGGTGTCGCCGTTTCTCATTTCCCCCGTTTTTGTGCGTACGCCTGGGTCAGAGCTTGCGTGAAGGAACGCACATTTTCCCGTCAAGTTTGCTTTTTATGAATATCAATTATTGCGTAGAGAGTGACGTACGCCTTCTTTTGTGCGTACGCAACGTTTATAAATGAGGCCCCTGATCTGGAGCCAGAGCCCGATCTGGGGGTGTTGTGGGGGATAAGGGTTAGTGTGCAGCCCCTATGCTCAAAGATCTGATCTACGTTACAGTCTCTAACGGAGCATCGTCTTCCTCTTCGTCACACATGGCAAAGCAGTGTCACCCAGTGGACTGGAGGGGGGCACTGCAGCTTGTTTGGTTGCAGGTTGAAGAGCTAAACCAGGGGTGTCAAACTCAGATTCACAGTGGGCCAAAATGAAGCAGTGAAGTAAAGTCACGGGTCAAACTCAATATTTATTGAAAATGAACTCCAGCTGATATGTAAAGTTCAATGGAGGCAAACTTACGTTGTGCTTAAACACAGAATCTGGAACAACAAAAGCTTGATATTACAAACTCATGAGAAATTAAATTTTAAATAATAGACACATCAGTGGTGTTTTTTTCTTATTTAAATAAATAAATAAAGTATGTTTCTCTCCGTATCCTTTCAAGTTCTTGTTCAAGGTAAATCTTTTTCAAAGCCAACAACAAAAGAACCAAACATCATAATGTCATTCAATAAAAAATCCAACCTTTCAAAAATGAACAGACCAGGCCTTACAGTAGAAAAAGTGCAGAAGAAACAGATATATTCCAGCTCAGTTTGCTACTCTGCACACTGGTCTTGGCCAGAAACCTGGCTGGCATCTTTTACTAGATTTAAGTTCAGGCTCTGAGCTGAGGAAAACCTGGTATTTTAGCGGGTCTGTCTTCAGAAGCTCCTCTCTGGATGCAGCGCCCAAACCGGTCGACTGCAGCTGTGTGCTGCTGGATCTCTGCATCTTTCTACTGTGGCCAAACTCTTTTTCATGCTACGGTCAAACTGGATGCTGAATCATCAGATCACTCTGGTCCTCAGGAACTAGCCTGCTTGTTTTCTGAACATATTATTGATCACCGGATGTGTTGATTCCATATTCTGATTGGCTGATCATCTCTGACTTCAGGAATCAGCAAAGATAGCTGGAAAAACAGAAGAAACTATGGAGATCCCCCCCCCCCTGCCCCGCCCTCCTCCGGTGTGGGTCTTTATCACGCAATAATTAAAGAGGATTCTCATTTCCTCCTCAGACGTCCATCTGGAGCTGGAAAGCCGTCTCGCAAAGTTCATGAGGACAGAGGAAGCCATCATTTACTCGTACGGCTTCGCCACCATTGCCAGTGCCATCCCAGCCTACTCCAAGAGGGGGGACATCATCTTTGTGTGAGTTCACTAACAGAAGAGCCCCCCCGCTCCCCCATGTGGATGCTGACGCCCCTACGTCTGCGTGCAGGGACGAAGCCGCCTGCTTCTCCATCCAGAAAGGCCTTCAGGCGTCTCGGAGCTTCATCAAATACTTCAAGCACAATGACATGGAGGATCTGGAGAGGCTGCTGAAGGAGCAGGAGCTGGAGGACCAGAAGGTGGCTTCAGACTTCTGTTCGCTGAAGGTCACCTGGCTGACACTTGACTTCCTGTCTGCTTCTCCTAGAATCCCCGAAAAGCTCGAGTGACGCGCAAGTTCATTGTAGTGGAGGGGCTGTACATAAACACCGCAGACGTCTGCCCCCTCCCTGAGCTGGTAATGTCATCATTTAACTAGCCATCCTTTACCTGACCTCCCTTTAACGACCAGTTGACTTCACTGTCTGTCTTTTGATTAGCTGCTCCTTAATAAACCTCCTGTTACTGTTTACAGTTTAAGTTATCTTCCTCTTAAATAAATACCCGTCCCTCAACTCGAACTGTCATTAATCTACAATTCCTGTCAAGTTGCTCTCCCATCATGCTTTAAACCTTTATAAAAGCGTTCCCATTGGTCTTTTAATTATGATTGTTTTTTTTCTTCCTCTCCAAAATAAAACCTGTGTCGTTTTCTAGGACATAGTTTCTGCAGAGCAGCAGGAGTTCATTAGAAATTCACCTCTGACTGTTGGCATGGAGCAACCCCGCCCCCCTTCCCCTCCTCAGTGCAGGGAACTTGAGGCCCAAATACGATCTTTTTTAAACGCCATTCTGATTGAGAAATGCACATTTGAGCTTCATTTTCTGTAAATTTGTCCTCCATCAAGAGAAAAATGCCACGAGAACTTGTTCAAAAGTTTTCATCGGAGCGGATGTTTAACTAACGATCCTTTTTAATTAATTTAGTTCCGTTTTTTAACCAGCCGTCCTTTAAACATCCTTGATCTAACAAACATTTAGCAACTTTTCTATTATTAGCATTCTATTCTTTTCTAATTCTTTTACAGTTTCTAGTTATCTTTATCCTTTAATAAACAAAGAACCACCTTTCCAACAATTCATTTTTTAACTTTGATTTTTAACTAAGCTTCCTTTCTCCAAACACAACTTGACAATTCATTTTTACTTAGCCATTTAAAACCCCCATGACTAAAAATTCTGTAGTGTGTTTGTCTTTTTGCCAGCTGTTGTTTAGCCATCAATCTTTGAAGGAGTCACTCATTACCATACCACTGTTTTACCATCTTTTAAGAAACATAATTGAACTTGAATTCTTTAATTATTCTTTCAACTTTTACCTTCCATCCTTCCTTCCACTGGTCGTTTTGTTGTTTTCTCCCTCTCCCCATAGCTCAACTAAACATCCAGAAACTAGAAAACCTTTTTTAACTCTCCACTATCTTCATAATCAAGGATGAAACAATTCCGCCTTTGGCAAGACTTTAGCATAAATCCTTCAAGATTGATTGATTGATTGATTGATTGATTGATTGATTGATTGATTGAAACAAAAAATATAACGTTATATAAAAGACGGTGATAAAGTCCTCATAAGAGAAGTGGGTAGAAGAAAAATCCGATTAATTCTCACCCCATGCTAACTATATTTAATTCATACGTTTAGATACATACAACATAATAACATAAACACTTGAGAATATTGACGAAAGAATAACAGCATCAAGGTACCAAAGCATCTGTAAAGGTCATTATTGTCCGTACATTGTCCCTTCGGTTTACTTGTTTTCTAATTCATAGGCTTCCAAAAAATGTTATCATTTTTTTAAACAGTTCTTTAAGTATCTGTTCATCTTTTAACTGTCATATATTTACAAATCCTTTTTAAAACATTCTTTTACTAAACCTACCAGCTGAATTTTCCATTCCTGGACTATCTTCAACCTTTTTTTTTTCCTGCTCTGATGCTCCTCCTCCTGCGGTCTGAAGGAGTCACAGAGGAGCAGCTCCTCCTCTGACAGAAACTCTTCATGCCACACATTTGTCCTTCTAGGTTAGGCTCAAGTACAAATACAAGGTGAGGATCTTCCTGGAGGAGAGCATGTCGTTCGGTGTGCTGGGGGAACACGGGAAAGGAGTCACCGAGCACTTCGGGGTCAATGTGAGTATTCTGAGCGCGGGACAGAAAGCGGCTCTCAGACGAGCTCCTGGTGGAGTTCAGAGATGCTGCAGAGATCGCGTGTTTTTAAATCTATGTATATAGATGTACAGAAGTTCTAAACGTTAAAAACTAGACTGTTGTGCAGCAGAAGATCAGAATGTGTGCTTTAAGCTTATAGTGACGCAGGTAAGCCACTCTGTCAGCAAATCAAACATGTTACCATCATTTTAATCAATTACTGTATCTACTCTGTTAAAAATGTCATTGACAGTACTTAACTAAAACAAAATTGAGATTAACTACAAACCCATTAGTTATTCCAATTGGTGGCTTTTTCTTCTAAAAGAGCCACAAAGGAGGCCTGAAAGAGTCGCATGTGACTCTGGAGCCCCAGGTCGCAGACCCCCCCTGCTCCAGAGTCGTGTCTGGAGTCCCTGCACGTGGTTTGGAGAAGTTCCTTCAGTTTCTAGTGATCCGTTTTGACGATAACCGTAATAAAGGGGCTCCAGACGAAGAGTTCATTTGCGCTCTTTCCTCCTCAGCGCTCTGGAAGTCTGAGGTAGTGTGAGGTGATCAAGAGACGGAGCACATTGTTATTTTATCTGCGTTTGATTGTGTAGTTTGTGCCCTCGTCAGGAAAGGTGCCTTTCACCCAAACAGAGTCGAACTCACCACAAAACCAGCACACAACAATAGATGACTCTAAAAACAACTAAGAAAAGCAACAACTGCATGCAGAGAAACACAACAGAATCATGGCAGGATCACGACAGGCAGTATGATTGGCCCGTCATGGCAGGTGGAACAAGACTAGTTACTAGTTCATTAACGTTCATGGTGTCTGTATTAATAACTGACTTCTTAGTTTGTTCTGTTATCAGACACGGTTGTGTATTTTCACATACCTGACATGTTTCCACGGACGTCTTCCTCAGAGTCATCATCACATGGTTGTGATGAGACATATAGAAAAAGCAGGTGATTGTGACAGATTGGGGCAGAGTCGCCTGTGACTCCGCCCCTTGATGTCTTTTTGCTGCTGGAGGATGTCGCTCCAGACGACAACAGCCATCTCAAGAAAATATGAAATCCGCCAAAGCGGACCACTGCGAGCAAGAAAAACCCACCATGGACTGGGAAAAGGCCAAAGTCCTCCGCACCGCAGATGCATCATGGAGATCCGAAAGCGAGCCCTAACTTCCATGAACCCGGGGTGAGGGGGCCTTCCTGCTCCCTCATGCCTGGAGCAACATCCTCCAGCGGCACACAGACTCCAAGGGGGCGGAGTCACCATCGCCTTTTTTTTGTTTTGTTATAAACGTCACATCACGACCATCTGATGACGACTGGTTACTCCTCCCGACACAAAAGAAGACTCCCCTCTTTCTTTGAGGCTTTACAACAAGTGTGATCTAGAATAGAATGAGTCTTCATAAGCCACACCCCCTGTTCCCACCATGTCCACTCACACAGGTCCACACAGGCTGTAAAAAGCTTGATCCATTTGCAGCTGCAGTAATCAGACATGTGACGCACGTCATGTGACCAGATCTGCCCTCATCACTGCTGAACCTGCAGCATGAAGACGATCGGCTGCTTCACTCCTCAAGCTGACATGTTTCTGCTCCACACAGATCGACGACATTGACCTCATTAGTGCCAACATGGAGAACGCCGTGGCCTCCATTGGGGGCTTCTGCTGCGGACGCTCTTTTGTCATCGATCACCAGGTGAGGCCAGAAAGCCGCTCTGTGGCTGTTGCTCCTTCTGCTCATCGAGACGTCGGCACCAAAGCGTGAGGAGAGACAGACCTGCATAGAGATTAACCCTTGGGCTATCTTGTGGGGTCCAGATGACCCCACTCCCAAAGTTAACTTTGGGAGTGGGGTCATCTGGACCCCACAAGATGGCACACGGGTTCAAGACACACCTTTGAACTGATCGGGTTTGTTGAGTTGGAGCTGAAGCGGAAAACAGTTTGAATTTCAAGGAGAAAATCACAGCACAGAAACCGTGTTTGCATAAAACCTGATGGACAAAAGCAGACCTTCACAAAGCTCTGAAGAGGAGCGGTAAGCAGCATGGAAAGATTGATGAAGGAGATCTTCTGAAACCGATCTGCATCGAGAACGAATTGGAGCCAGAATCTACAGGAACTCATCAGATCCGCCGTGACGAAGGCTCTCCTGTGTTTCAGCGGCTCTCGGGTCAGGGTTACTGCTTCTCTGCCTCCCTGCCTCCCATGCTGGCCGCTGCCGCCATCGAGGCCCTCAGCATCATGGAGGAGGATCCAGGTACCACACCTGCTCTGAGCTACGTTTCCCTCCTCTTCCTCTCTTCTTCCAAGAGGATTTTTAGCGTGCGAGACTCGTAAACACGCAGGGCTCTTCTCTGCACTAATGACTCGCGTCTTCCTCTGGAAACGGCGCCCTGCCGTCGGGGTCTGACCAACATTCTGCTCTGTCCTGCAGAGATCTTCAGCGTCCTAAAGAGGAGGTGCAGCCAGGTCCACCAGGCTCTGCAGGGGTGAGTCTGTCCCTCCTGCTGTTGGAGGTTTGAGGCTGCTTTGACAAAGTTACATCTGTGGACATCCACTCCGATGTGCTCAGCCACAGAGCTCGCCTTACCTGCATGCTGAGGCGGGCGGCATCATGGTGTGGGCTCCTTGATGCGATGCTCCTGCTTTTTGACAGGATTCCAGGTCTGAAGTTGGTGGGGGTGCCGTTCAGCCCGGCTCTTCACCTGCAGCTGGAGAGAAGCTCGGGCTGCAGGAGTTCCGACCTGCAGCTCCTGCGCTCCATCGTGGATCACGTAGGTCAAACGTCTGCGAGAACTTGGAATGTTGGAGCTGCATCTTACTGACTGTTGTGGTCTGGCTCAGTGTTTGGACAGACACGTGGCTCTGACTGTGGCCCGCTACCTGGAGAAAGAGGAGCGCTTCGTGCCCCCACCCAGGTAAGACGCTCCTCCCCCCTCCATTCCTGCAGTGTTGTGCTGTGTAAGCACCTTCCTCTTGCTTCACAGCATCAGGGTGGTGGTGACGGTGGAGCAGACAGATGAAGACATCCAGAAGGCGGTGTCCTGCATCCGTGAGGCTGCCTCCATCTTCCTCAGATGATGGTGTGAACAAAACCTCCGACTCCCTCTCTCTGTTTCCCTGGGATGGAATGGGGCGATACCGGCGTAGGCCCTGTGAGGCTGGAAGGGCCCCGCCCACTATTTTCCTATTGCAAATGTTCTCAGAGAAGCTGGCATCGGGTCCAGATGATGCTTCGGATGTTGTGAGCGGATGGATCTGTTATTAAAGGTTTCTGAATCAAAGCTGAGTCGTGTCTTAGATAAGATAAGATAAGATAGGACTTTATTGATCCCCAGAGGGATATTAAGTTGTCACAGCAGCCAAAAACAAAAAAAACAGCAGTTGGAAAAGTACAAAAAACAAAGTAACAATGAGTAAGAATAAGAATAGTAATAACACAAGGAAGTAAAATTACAGGTCATAAATAACGAGTTAAATAAGGCAATAAATAGCAGCAGCGGTTTTCAACAGTCCTAGACCGTGTTGTTGAATAGTCTGACTGCTGTTGGGATGAAGGACCTCCGGTAACGCTCTTTTTTGCACTGTGGGTGCAGCAGTCTCTGGATGAATGAGCTACTCTTAGGTCCTCACCGTCACATACAGAGGGTGAGAGGGGTTGTTCCGGATGCTGGTCAGCTTGGTCAGCATCCTCCTCTCACCTACTGAGTCCAGGGGACAGCCCAGGATGGAGCTAGCTCTCTTCACCAGCTTTTTTTTTTTGTCCCTCTCATTGATTCCGCCACACCAGCAGACCACAGCATGGATAATTGCTGCTAACTGGACTGTCTGCAGATGACTGTGGAGCTGTCGGTGTGGTTCTGTGATCCATCACCCATCGGTTCTCACGTCAGATCAAACTCATGCCACTGTTCCCATCAAATGTCTTCTTTGAATAGTTTCTGTCCTCAGTCAGCCCCACCCCAGGTAATGATGCTGTTAGAGGAAAATTGTTCATTTTAGGATGGATAAATGTATGCAATACGAAGATGCACGGAGAACAAAAACCTCCATCTTTCTGATAACTGGCGCTCATCTTTGTCTTCATCGCCGGGTTAAACTCCTGCAGCTGAAACCAAAGAAGGCATTTGATCCAACGTAGTCCAGAAACCACCTGTTGCCTCTTTCAGGAACCTGTGTCACTGAGAAGAGGTGCATGGTGGAATAGTGGTTAGCACTCCCGCTTCGCTGGTTCAACTCAAACAGACATTTCTGGGTAGGGTTTGCTTTTTATTTCTGGCGCATGATCGGGTTTTCTCCAGCTTCCTCCCACTGTCCTCAAGCTTCATCGGTTGATAGATGGCCTTCAGAGATTGTGTGGCCCTGCAAGAGAGTGGTGACCTGCCCAGGGTGAACCCCACCTCTACCAAACAGTTAGGTTAGGCTCCAGCAACCCGTGACCCCAAAAGAGATTAAGCAGGTTCAGTTGTAGTGGATGGATGGGTTGGTTGATTGGTTTCATAAGTGCTCCACAAATAGAGCAAAACCATCAGACCATTTAAAATGAATTGTTGGCTCACGTTAGTATCTGCAGCAATGACATCTACGTTCTTGAAAACAGAAAAGGTCTCCAATGAGAAGGGTGACTGTCCCAAATTTAGGAGTCCAGAGAGGAGCCTGATGGCTGAAGCTTCCTCTCTGGTTGAGGAAACTCCAGAAACAATCGAACCCAGCAGCAGAAAGAGCTCTGTTTGGAATTATGGATCTATGATAGGATGGGATTTCAACATTTTTAGTTTCTCTGTGAGTAAAGATGTACATTAGTTCCACAGGCAGCACTGAAAAGAAACTAGACTTGCAGAAACATCATCTAGCATTTAATCAAAATACTGGCTACTGCCTTTTAGGCCAACTGGGGGCTTCTCAGAGATTTTCTGATACACATCAAAATGATCTTGAAGTCAAGTGTCATTGAGACAGATTGTTTCAGATTTTAGAAATATTAAATGAGGTTCTGCTTAAAATGTAACCCAATTAAAGAACGTTTGGACTGAACAGGATTGGACTGAGTACGGAGCCCTGAGGTACCCCATGACTGAAGAACCTTCTTCATTTACAAAATCACACTGAAATCTATTAGATACAATGGGGCAAAACCATGTTTCAGCCGGATTCTGCAGATTTGCAGCTGTCTTGTTTGAGGTGTTGCTAAGCAACACAGGCTTTCAACTCCCTCCATAGATTCTCTGTAGGATTGAGGTTCAGAGACTGGGTAGACTACACCAGAACCTTTTACATATTCACTTCGTTGATGCCCCGGCGATGTGTTTAAGAACATTGTTCTGCTGTAAGCTCTAGCCTAATTCATCCTCACTAATTTCAAGAAGAATTTTACCAAAATCTCACCAAACATGGCCCCATTTATTTTTTCCTTCACATAGATCAATCCTGTATCCTTTGCAGAAAAGCTGCCCCAAACCATAATGTCCACCTTCATGTGGGTTTGGTGTTCTTGGGATGAAACTCTGCATTCTTCTCCCTTTGAACACGGGGAGTGGAGTTTCTACCAAAGAGTTCCAATTTGGTCTCGTTGGACCACACAACTTTGGACCAATCCTCCTCTGGATCATCCAGATGGTTTCTGGAGTTTCCTCAATGCTTTTTCTCTCATAGGCCTAATTTTTCATCTGTGTGGAAGCACAAAAGTCAGTAGAGACACAGCAGAAAGAGAAGCAGAGAAGGTTGGCCAGAACAGGATCATTTACTTCCTGATTAATTTTAAATCTTTTTACCAACCTACTCTTGTTCATGTATGTGGTTGTAGACATGTAGACATGGTCCAGACGATCTGCTGCAGGTCAAACCAGCATCAGAATGAGGAAGAAAGGTGGTTGAAGTGACTCTGAACGTGGTTGTTGGTGTCAGACGGGCTGGTCTGAGGATTTCAGAAACTACTGATCTACTGGCATTTTCACCCACAACCATCTCTAGGGTTTACAGAGAATGGTCCTATAAGAGAAAATATCCAGAGAGCAGCAGTTCTGTGGATGGAAATGTCTTGTTCATGCCAAACAAAGGGGAACGGCCAGACTGGTTTCAGTAACTCAAAGAACCACTGGTTTCAACCGAGTTCTGCTGGGGAGCATCTCTGAACAACACAGCCAACCTGGAGGCAGATGGACTACAGCAGCAGAAGACCACACCGGGTACCACTGCTGTCAGCTAAGAACAGGAAACTGAAGCTACAATTCACACAGACTCACCAAAACTGGACCATAGAAGATGGAAAAACGTTTCATGGTCTGATGAGTCTCTATTTGGATGGTAGGGTCAGAATTTAACATCGACATCATAAAAAATCCTGCCTTGTATCAACGGTTCAGGCTGGTGGTGGTGGTGTCATGGTGTGGGGGATATTTTCTTGGCACACTTTGGGCCCGTCAGTACCGGTTGAGCATGGTTCCAACGTGTATATTTACTATGCTGCGCTCATAGCAACTCAACTCATTCCATTCTATTTTTTCATACGTATTTAATATTCAGTTGTTTCTGTACATATTGTACATTTTTGTTTAGACATGTGAGTTACACTATTTTCATTTTTTATTTTATTTTATTTTATTCACCACGTTATTGTATCACCATGTACAATGACAATAAAAAAGGATTCTGACTCTGATTCTGAAACCCTACCTGAGTACTGCTGCTGACCAACAATTAAGGCAGTTCTGAAAGTAAAAGGGGGTCCAACCCGGTACTAACAAGGTGTACCTAATAAAGTGGCTGGTGAATGTAGACATACACACCGGACTGTTGATTTCTGATCTGACCCAAAGACCTCTGAATGGAGAAAATGAAGACTAAAGTGGGTTGGCCATGTGAACTAGATTTTACTCCACTATCTTTAATAACTTCCCAAAAGTGGGGATTTGAGCAGGACAAAGTAAGATGAGAGTTTTTTTATTTACCCAGACAAGAAAATGGCAAAACTAAATAAACACGCCCAAGTAAAGCACAAATCTGAGCTCTAAAAATAAACACAGCTTCCAACCCTATCCTAGGCACTTTAACATTGGTAGTTGGGTCATCTAGACCCACTAGACAGTCCTCTGAACCTTTTTTCTTCAATGATTTGTGATCTTCACTGGTGTCCATGGATTACATGAAATCTTTCCACCTTTATCCACCTTTGTCATGGTAGGAAGAACACGTCAATGGAATGGGGGGGGGGGGTCATCTAAGATAGCACAAGGGTTAAATAAATTGCTTGGGTCTAAAGCAGAAAATAAAACAAACTGCATTAAAAAGAAACCAGCCTCCAGAGATCACCGGAGGAGCTGCTACATTTCAAACTTCAGGGTTGGCTTCAAATTCTAGAACGGAATGTTGGGCCAAACCCTTTCAAACTGCAACCATTTGTCTGCAATTCGCCTCTGAAACAACCTCTGAAATGATAAACCAACACTGTTATGGAACAGTTTACGCAGCACAACACAAACGAAGGAGAAAATAAGAGCTGCATTCCATCTCTGGAAAAATGACACTTTTTGATTCTTTTGGTCTCAAACTTGTAATAAAAATTGTTCTGTTTCTGTTATGTGCAGCTTTAATTTATGATCCTCAAAAATGTGCCATTGTCTTTAGAATGGTTAGGTTTTCCAGGAAAATCAGAATTGTGACACAGCATTAAAGAAACACATTCAGTCACGATGAGGCTACATTCATCTGATCATTTAGGTTTCAGTTTGAAGGAAGTTTTCCTTTGTGGACCCCTTCCAGCTAAACCTTCAGCAAACGTTGTTAACTCCCAAATTCATCTTACCGTGTGTAGATATATAACTTTCCAGAACATTGTGAATGACAGCAATTATAACCAAAAACAGGGGTCTGCAATCTGAGGCTCCAGGGCCACATTTGCCTCTTACTTCCTCCATTGTGGCTCTTTGACTTTGAAAAAAAGGCTAAAGATTTGAATAGTGGTTTATGTGTTTTAGATTATTAAATGTTGTCATTGTTGTTGAGAAATTCAATGTCAGCTTACTGAGCAAAACAATGGGGTTATTTACGGTGGTCCAGAAGGGTCACAAAGCGACACTTTAGATTTCACAACACAACACAAAATAACACACTACTATTAGTCCCAACACACAAAAAAATAACAACAATAACTGTGTGTTGTGAGTCTATGTTTCGTGTTGTGAGTTAATGTGTTGTGTTGTGATTTATTGTTTCCAGGGGGGTATTCCAAAAAGCATGTTTAAACTACCCTGACTTTAATCCTGAACTCTGGCTGAAATCCGCCTGAACTTGCTTACTCTGGGTATGTCGGTTCCAAAAGACCGGATATAAGTTGGCGTAATTACACTCGACTTGGTAACCCTGGGTTAATGCACGTGCACGGCAAGTACATAAAGACATTCTCAATGGATCGCCGATTTCTGAAGTCACCATGGAAACGAGTGGAGAAAAAAAAGAGAGCGCTATACTTCAGTGAGATGGAGTCTGAGATTTTACTGACGGCGTATGAAGATTATAAAACCATCAAAAAAGTAACACGGCTGCATCATCAGCAAAAGAAAGAGTTTCTGCTTGGAGAAATAGAACAGACAAAGTAAACGCACAAGTTTCTATCTCATTTCTATTTTCATTGTGATGTTTATACTGTATATACAACATATAAAACTGAAATGAATTGATTCAATTGGTAAGAAGTAATTGGGTTAAATTTATTCAACATAATTTCTTACATCTATCCAACTCAATAGTTGTTTTTACAAATCAAATTTACATATTTATCTAACTAAATGTCATATTACTCCAATTGAATTAAATTTTTTTCCATCTTAATTAATTTTACTTTTTGAACTCTCATATGTCTAAGTTAGAGGCTGCAGATTTTCTCATTTTGGTAAAATTAAAATAAATGATACAATGTGGATTTACAATATATACCATGCCTTTAATTCTCATGACAGACTGTACCTTCAGTTCTTATACCATAACGTTGTACTAGTGGTGCTGAATAAACTTATCATCCGCTCACTTATGGTGCAGAAAGAATTAAACATAACAGAACAAAATAACTCGGCAAACAGTAAAACAGCTACAAACATATTTAGATAAAACCTACACTACAGGCAAATGGAATGGTATCCCACAATTCCTTGCACTGCCGATCTAACAGCAGCACCAAAGTTACACCTACTTAAGTGGATTAATTTAAATGAAAGTAAAATAACTGTCTGAAAACTACCTGTTGTTTTTAAGTTGGCTGAACTCAAAAAAAGTATTTATCTTAACTGAAGCCAATAATTAAGTTAGATCAAAGTAAAATAGTTTATCTTTCCAACATCCATATATGGTCTAATCATCCTCTCACGGTGGAAAAAGTATCATCTGAGCTTCTTCATCCACTAAATCATCTTCAAATGGACACGCCATGCTGCTTCACCTCTCTGAAAACAAACTAACCTTCAACTAAACCTGCAGACCAGGTTATGTTCAGAGCATGGGTTGCTATGGCAACCAAGCATACCCTGGAACATACCTCAATTTTTGGAACTGAAAGCTGAGGTTATCAACTTCCTTAGCCTCAAACTTACCGTGGGAGCTAGCATAACCTGCTTTCTGGAATACCCCCCTGTTGTGAGTCATTGTTTTGTGTTGTGAGTCATTGTTTTGTGGGTTGTGATGAATTTTGGTGTGTTATGTTGTGAAATCTAAAGTGTTGTGACCCTTCTGGGCCACCGTAGTTTTTTTGCATTAAACCTACTATCAGAGTGGTTTATCATTAGAGTGAGCTTAAACCACACATTTGATGACGCACAATGGTGTCGACTTGATGTTCAGATGCAAAGTTAATTGCATTAACAGGTAACCTTCAGATTTTAAATAAATGTGGACTCTGAAATGTTATGTTCACATTTGAAAGTAAAAGGAGAAAACGGTGCACCATGATGACAAAGATGCCACATCTGACTCAGCAGAAGGATCTTATTTGACACAAGGTGGACTTTATTTTGAAAGGAACTTTATTGTGCAAAAGCAGAGTTAAATTTGTTCAGTAGAACTATATAACTCAATTATTATACATATCTAAAAGTTGTCTTTAAAAATGTCCACAAAAACACAAATTAAGTGTATTTTTCTAAACTTGAAGTGGGATTTTTCCGCTCTCGGAGGCTTTAGTTCAGTAAGAAACTGAACTAAATGACTTTTGGTGTTAAACAGAGCCCTACCTTAAATTGTCCTAAAGAGTCCCAGTACCCCTCAGACGTATAGATAATGGTAAAGTTGTTGTTTCTGTTCTAATGTCTCTGTTGGTTGGAACTTTAAGCTTTCCCGGAGTTTAACTTTAAACTGTTTTTGTATGTGTGGCTCACAGAACAACGTGCTAAATGGGTTTGATTTAACTATGATTCTGAGCCTTTTTAGTTTGGTATGGCTGTGCACAAAAATGTGACAGAGAAGACAAAACAACATTTAGTTTGGAGCACAACTGCCCTTTTTTTAAAAAGAGTTTATGAATTTAAGAGGGTTTTGGGAGCTGGAGGACTAGGTTTCTGCTGGCCCCCTGCCCCGTAGGCGTGCACGCGCAGCCTCTTCAGTGACATCACGCCTGTGCACGCGCGGGTCAGGCTCCTGGGAGGCGCACTTCCAGCTTTAATCACTTCCAGACTGGGCGAGCAAACGCGCGCGCGGTCCGGTTCTCCGCTGAACTAACAGTTCCGGCCCGAGTGGGACCCCCCCCCCCAGTCCGACTCCAGATGGACCCTCCTCACGGCGCACGCGGCTGAGCTCTCCCAGGGACCCGCATGCAGGCACGACCCTCTGAGCGCGAGGACCCGCAGCTGGGACGCAGGCGCGCGGGATAAACGCACCTTTGTGCTCGTGCTTGAAGCAGAAGTTGGCGCGCGCCTCCCGGGGGTGAAAGAGCCGCTCTTTCTTTCTTTGAGGACAGAAAGTGAACCGGACCGAGCCGACCCGGGTAGTGAGCGGACGCCATGGCCCCCCTCCTGGGGACTTTTCTTCTGATGCTCCTTTCGCTCCCGGCGAGAACGAGGAACGGTGAGTCCCCCCCCGCCCCCTTACCGGTACCGTAACTGTTACGGTGGTGTGGTCTGCAGACCGCCTTAGTTTCAGAGACGTTGGGAACTTTGCAGTTTGACTCCTCCTGAGTCCTGCAGGAGAACGGCGTGTTCTCCTAAAAAAAGGGGGCTGGGGGGGGGGGGTCAGAGTTCCTGTAAATCTGGGAACGTTTAACCTCCTTTGTCCCGATCCAGCCGCTGTCAGAGACCGAGCCTTGTTATGTTAATTGGATGCATATTGGAGGAGGGGTGGGGTGGGGTGGGGGGTGTTAGTCCTGCTGATTCATGACCCCCCCCTCTCCTACCCCCAACCCCAGCAGGCTGAGATCCCTGCAGGTTTCCTGTGTGCAATGAGTGGGTGAGGACGCGGCTAATAATTAGCTGTGACGTCACGGCCCCCGGAGGCCGCCGGGGCTTGAGTCAAAACTTTGTTCTGAGCCCTGAGGGGTCTACTGCTGCGGGACAGCCCCCCCCCCAGACCCATCTTAAATTCCTGCTGGAGATGGAGAAGGAAGCAAGAAGAACCGCAGATTCCCTCCTTGTCTTTATTGGGGGGGGGTCTGGCTGCAGTCATGTTGAACTGAACTGGACCAGAGTTTTGCCTGGAGTCTGTGTTGTCATTTTTGGTTTTACTATTCTCGTCATACAGCTGATGCGGCGACAGTGACTCTGCCCCTCCCACAGCTGCCTTTAACTCATAGGGAGTTTTGCTCTGGCAGCTACAGGAAGAGTAGAAAGAGGGTCGATGAACCCTTTTAGCCTAACTTGGACGACGGGAAACGCACACAATCTTTGAAGTGCTGCAACACCGTGCTTGGTTCTGAAATGTGGGAACGGCAGCCTTGTGCGGGCGCATGTCCTGGTTGCATGTGGTCATTTTCTAAAGGGTTGGACTCCGTTTTGGACAGACAGAGCTGTGAGGATTCAGTCCCACCATCGCGGGCAGAACCGAAAAGGAACTCCAGTCTGACACAATCCAGAGCACCGGAATCAAACCTGCAACACGTCCGGCCTCCTGCTGCTGTGATAAAGCCTATACAATGAGAACTGCCAAACAGAGAATGGAAAATGAGAAGGGGTCCACCAACAGCCCCCCCCCCCCCCATCTCAGCCTTAAGGATGAGACCAAGTCCCCCTCCTCCTCCTCCTCCCTGGATGAAGGGCAGAGAGCAGAATGCGTAAACAATGGCCTCCATGTCTGCAGAAATCTTCTCTGTGCTTTTCTTTTTCTTTCTTGGGGTGGGGGTGGGGGGTCTGAGCCCTCATTCATATAGATTAGTCGTGGACCCCACCAGCACCCCCAGCCGCTCTTCAGAGCTGCTTCTGTTGGAGACGTTTTTCTTTGTAGAGCATGAGCTACACTGGCGGGGTTCACTGTCCCGCTGAAGGCTGGCAGGTGTGCACGTTCACGTGCACACCTGCCAGCCTTCAGCGGGACAGTGAACCCCGGACGGCGGTTTCTAAAGGAGCCTGAGGTGAATGTGTGAAGACCAGAGTTTGGGTTTTGATCCCGATTCAAACATGGGAATGTGCTCCTCCATCCTCTTTTATTTTATTTTTTTAGAATAATATTCCAGAGCAGAAGGACGGGAAGCTCAGAATATTCCAGCATGTTAATGAATCGTCGTCCATTGACGGTTTTATGACTCAATGATCTGTCGGAGTTTAGGAATAACACATTTTCATTCTAAACATGTCACTGAATCCCATTATCGTTGAGCTGCAGTCCACTGTACTCCACTCCACATGTGGTGTCAAACCAGTGAAAAATGAAACCCCGACTCCAATCTCTACCCCATCGTCACCTGGCCTTTGAACCAGCAAATGGCCGCAGCTTGAGGGGGAAGTGCCTGTTTTTTTGTTTTTTTTATGGGCGCACCATTGTTTTTTTAGCTCTGTCCTGAGGGAAACTGTGGGGGGGGGGGGGGGGGGCTGTGTGAGCTCCAAGATAAAATCAAGGCGGGGTGGGGGGGGGAATCCTCCACAGGCGAGTGATAGCATCTGACAGTCCAGAGAGGCTGCTCCTTTGAAGTGAGTCTTGGCGATAAGAGGGAAGGCGTTCGTCTGCAGCGGCTTCTCCACCTTTTTACTGCCGTCTGTCTCGGTTATGGGAACATGAAAACCAAACAAGCTTTCGTTTTCGCTTCAGGCAGGGAAAACCGTTGGCGGAACCCGGTGATGATTTACCTGTCCTTTTTGTGTTTGGGAGGAAACAGGAACCACTTGTCAGGTGAATGTTGTTGTTTTTTAAGGCTTTAAGATCCAACTGAGTCCAGAAAACAGGCTGCGTGGCGTTCATGCCGGATGGGAACCGTCAGCGTTCTCGGATCAAAAACAGCACAAACAGTCACGAAGCTGCAGCGGCTTTAATGTGAAACATGTGGACCCGATGGTATCTGAACATCTGAGGACCTGACAAGGAACAGGAATGCCGCATTACCATAACCAAAATGCAGGCTGTGAAATTGAATCTCAAATATAAGCTCCACATGCTCAGGAAAATACTAAAATCACTCATGAATAGATGATACAAATACATTTAATGTATGTAGAAGTACACAAGGAAGGGAGACCATGTGGGAGGAGCCAGCACGTGACTGTATATGAGAACTGGACTGAGTGACCCCTCCCCCCTCCATGTTCCAAACAGGAAGTTCCCGCTGGTTTCAAGAAGCCAAAATCACATAGACTTCAAAAGAGAAATAAACAGCTGTTAGTCGTTCTATTGGTCAGAATAAACATTTTGGCTCTGATACCTTTTTTTAAACATGACCACTGACCAATCAGATTCATTCTCCATTCAAAAAATTTCATTCATCTTCAGTTTATCCCTTTCAGGGTCACAGGGGTGCTGGAGCCTATCCCAGCCAGTTACAGGCAAAGGCAGGCAACACCCTGGACAGGTCACCAGTCTGTCACATGGTCACACATATCACACATCCTCCACATAGAAAGGTCCCCCATGTTCTGTTTCAGGTCCCCCAGCTGGGACTTGAACCAGGGGCCTCCTTGCTGTGAGGCAAGAGCGCTAGCCACTGCGCCACCGTGCAGCCTCAAAACATTTCATCAAAAGATTATCAAGATACTGCTTTCAAGTGGTAGGGGTGAGAGAGTCAGACCGATTCTGCCCATTCACTGCATACTGATGCCATGTGGTTCCAACACGGCATGTCATGAAAAAAATGACGACTGAATTTATCTCCTTTTTTCATGACTGTCCACAGCATCTTCATAACAATACTGTATGCAAATATATAGGACAGGACCGGTGTGTGTTGGGGGGGGGGGGTCTCTCAGGACTGCTGGTCTGCATAGAGCACTAAACGACCAATACCAATAAAATAATGACATAATATTACAGTCATGTACACTTACTGCTTATTTGATAGATGCATTTAAATGGACTATATCTTGATTTTCTTAAGCCTTTCAGAGTAAACTTTATCCATCATTGTTTGCGCTGCTTATTTTCCAACGCCGTAAGACGCCTCGATCTTGGAGGCTCCGCCTTTCACTCCTTGTGGCCATTTCATGACGTCATCCTATAGAGGCCCTTGGCAGCGTGTCAGCGCTTTGCACACGAAAACGAACAACATTGGAACTTTTGCAAAGATGGATGTGCAGATTGTTCATTTAAAAGGAAAGCATTCAGCCGATCACCGCTAGCTCCACTGAGAAAGTGGGCGTGTCTGTTAGCCTTGGGGCGGAGCTGGTAGTACAGACTCTTCCTGGAAGGGGCGGTTCTTCACTTTGTGACGTCACAGTGTTAGGACCCACTCATTTTCATTGATTGGGAGGGGCTGGTGCTCAGAGCGCTAGTTTTTAGAGAAATGCTCACAAATGCGTGAATGGATACACATTTTGCTTTGAGGTTGTTTATAGTGTGAAATTAACATCATAATACACTTCAAAGCTCAAAAAGTTGATTTTGCATGATATAGGTCCATTTACAACAGTTTCCTGAAATCATGTTTCCACTACAACAGCTTGATCTGAAATGTACACCAAGTCCTAAACAGGCTGTCAGCAGGGTCTCATTTAACCTGTAGGACGGAGTACAGTAGCTGACATTTCCTTGTTTTCATGATCTGTCCACAACATCCCTCTGAGCAGCTGCAGCCTGAACGTTTAATAACTAGCATTAGCACTCGCCTTTGCTTTTACTGTCAGTTCTTCTCTGCCTCCCCGATGACAGCCTTGTTGTTCTGATCATAAATGCACACTTCATGTCTGTCTAGCTTCGGGACTCCTCTAAGGAGACGGGAAAGTGACTGAAGTTCAGCTCGGAGGGGACTTGGGCCTTTGTAGATTCTGGAATAGTTCTGCTTACAATTTCTTACCTGGGACTCCCATTGGTCCGTCTGCTTTTTGGGTCTTCCGATTGTAGTATCTTCTTTTTCTTCTACTGCAGTTCAGTTTTATTGTTTCTTTAGGCCGGAGTGGTGTCATAATTGCAGGATTTATCCAAGGTTTCTGATTTGAAAGCAGAAACAGGACTCTTTTAGTCTTCAAGGTTCAGTGCAAACAAAGCAGTCCAGGTTTGCGTTGATCTAATAACTGACTTTTTCTTCTTTTGAGGGAATTTATGGGGAGATGAGAAGCAGGTGCTCAGACATTTTAGGGGTGGAGGGTTTGCTGCCTCCTGTGTGCCCTTCCTGTTGGAATAAACCATTTTAGTCTTGTGACATTTACCTGCTGTGTGGATTCTTCGAGTACAGTCTTAGGGCAAGTGTGGTTTTCCACACAAGTACAGACTTGTGAGGCGGCCCAGAAGCAGTGACGCCCTCTGCTGGGAGAGTTTATTAACTACATCAGTTGGCTGAAGCACGATCGAGCAGGTAGGAAGAGAAAGAGATAAATCACTGAGAAAGTCTGCCGGATTTTCAAAATAAACCCCCACAGACTGCATATTCATTTCAGGAGAACGCATGATGATGCGCACTGCAAGGTTTGGAGGCACTGTGGTTCTGTAACATGTCCAGCAGAACTTGCACACGCAGCAGAACTGCTCCATTAAAGGCCAGAGAGGGAACTTGCAGACTTTTTAAGCAGATGTTTGGGAATGGATGTTTGTGGTCTAATTTTATCCAGTTAATTTCTTACTGGGACTACCGTATATCTTCAGGAAGTGAAGGGAACATGCAGCAGAAACAGCAGAGATCACATTGACAAACTACATGTCAAAAGATAGATTTTCAAACTGCTTCATGTTGGTTCTTCCTTTTTCCATTTCTTCATGCTCGACTGCTGTGTGTGTGTGAGACAGCTGCTGTGTGTCTATTACGCAGACAAAGTGGTGTATTTTAGCAAAGGCAGACAGTCGTGTGTCCTCCACCATGTCTACAAAGGTTTGAAAGAAACTGTAAGTGTGACGCTTGTATAGTTAGAGACGTACGTTCTCTGAAAGAAATAGAATAAAAGATTCAAACTTAGAGTGGAATTTTCCCATTCTCACCTGTTCATGTGAATTATCTGACTTTTGTAAATATTTCATAACTTAAATTTTTTTTATTTTTTGTACACACCTTGTACTTTTTAAAAAAAGTTTTGAGATGTATCATTGCCTACAAAGCTGGTTGTTGACATTCATGCAGAGACCATCTTGACTTTTTTTAAGGGGCTCAAACAAATCATTTTGGGTGTTTAGTGAATTTTTAGCACGAGACAGACAGAAACACTGGAACAACTGAAATGAGACAAACAGATCGTTTAGTAACTGCAGGTTTGAAATCCACAGTCAGCTCTGAGGAGTTTCTCTGAATCAACAGTTTGAGTTCTGGCCTGAAGGCAGACTTGTCTTTGGAGCCACATAACTTCCCTGAGTTGCTGCATGGCATGCTGCTTTAGGCAAGTGGGGGCTGTTTCCACCCTCAGCACCTCCATCAAATCACCTAACCGGACGTTTATGGGGGTGGGGGTGGGGTGTCGTAATTCCAGGGCATGTTCTTGTGTGCTGGACAAGTGAGGTGATTTGTTGAAACACCAGTACGTCATTCCAACACATTCCTTTCTGCTCTGCAGCCTGTTCTTATCAAGCCTGGGAGTGTTTCCCTGTGAGCTTCACTCCTGTTTTCTCAATCCTCTCTTTTCTCCTTCATTCATCGGACACATTGAAGTTCAGGGAAAAGTAGGGGAAGCTTAGCTAGCCGGAGGTTAGAGCTGAACATTTGTGAGGAACTGTGGATTCATGCAGGGGACCAGAGAAGCAATATTTGCTTTGAGGCTGTTTCTGGAGAAGAACAGAGAAGGTCAGGTGGATCTGCATTAGTGCGGCACGATACGAGGAAAACTCGCAATTTGCGATGTTAGCGATCAATATTGCGATGACGATATAACTTGCGGTACATTAATAGCAAAACAACCGAAAACATAATTTCCATTTGACTGCAACAGTTTAAATAAGAGTCAACTTACCTTAAATCATACTCCAAATGACCCTCGTCTACATGGGAGGCGAACATCTTACATAAAGTAGCTCCATCCGATTGGTCAACAATGTGAAGGCGTCCATCTAATTGGTCAAATGTATTTTTTTGATTTGTTGAATACTTCAAGCTGCCATAAGATGGATTCATCACAGTTAAAATTACCATTTATCGCAATTTTCAATGACTTTTGCGATATGCATATTGCACAGCTTGATATCGCGAAAAATGATAAATTTGCGATTTATTGTCTGCATTGAGTCTTTGTAGATCCAGAGAAAGTCTACGATAGCATCCAGAGAGAGGAGCTGTGGTTTGGATGAGGAAGTCCAGGGCAGAAGAGAAGAACGTTGGAGATGTTCAGGACATGGATGAGAGCTGGAGAACATGTTCTGCAGGACCAAGGTGGAGGGGGGACTGCATCAAGGATCAGCCTCGAGCGCCTTCTTGTGTGCCGTGGTGATGGACGGACTAAACAGATGAGGGACAGAAGGTGGCAAGAGTCAAAGGGGCGTGTGCAGCAGGTTGGAACGGGAAACCAGGGCTTGTTTCCCGCTTCAGTTGTGCCGGTCCCCATCCCAGATAAAATAAAGGATTGTGTTAAGGAAGGGCATCCGGCATAAAAAACTCTGCCAAACCACCTGTGCGGATCAGTGAAAGCTGATTTGCTGTGGCGACCCCTGAAGGGATGGGCTGAAAGGTGAGCAACAATAACCCGGAGAGACTTAGCTCCGCCTCATGCCGGTGTGGCAAACGTGATTAAAAAATCGGTTCATTCTGAAGGTCTTAAGGCCCGTACACACCGGGACGAATTTCGCCGGTGATTTTCGCCGACGTTTAACGCCTCGTGACTAAACAAAGGGCACCAATGAGAGTGTGCACACCGACGCGAAAAAACGCCACGCGTCGAAGCGTCGAAAAAAAAAAACGCCTCGGGTTCGTTTTTTTTTTCCGACGCGTCGCGTCGAAATCCATTCGACCAATGAGAATGGCGCTTTTGCACACGTGTCTGGAGCTTCTGAAGTTACAGTAAAACACAACTTGGAGGCGCTCAAACACAAAACTGTCTTGCTGAGCACACATACCAGCGAAGAAGACAGACGCCAAGTAGCGTCTACACTGCCACGAAGAAATAATGACGGATATTATAAAATATATAAAATATATTATAAAATATCCCCGAACCAAGCACCAGTTGGAGCTACTGGTGCTTGAAATATGTTTGTTGTTTGTTTTCTTTGTTTGATTCTGACAAGCGCGTAAATACTTGCTCTCTTCTTCTGAGTGAAAAGCGACTTTAAGAAGCGTAAAGTTGCGCAGCGCCACCTTGTGTACAGGAGTATTTCTGTTTACATTAAGCGCCATCTAACGTCAGGGAATGAAATTGCATGTTCGCTCGGCTCATCGTCAGCGAAAATCCCCTGGGTGTGAACACAAAAAACGTGGCGAAAAACGCTGGCGAATAACGCCTGGCGAATATTCGTCCCGGTGTGTACGGGCCTTCAGATCTACATTAGTCCTCTGAAGTGGAGTGGAGATGACTAAAGTGTGAGGGCTGAGCTGCAGGAGGTAGGAGGGGGGAGGAAAGTGGTGAGGTGTGCCAGCAGGCCCCTTAGAAAAAAGCCCAGAAGATGGAGCGGGGGCCTCTTCACTTTCAAAAGCCTCTTTCATGGAGAGGCTCAGGCTGCTGGAATGTAGCTGCGGACGGGAACGCTGTTTTCCAGGGATCGTCATACATCTAATCAATCACAGCTGGAAGCAGCCGGCTCTCCAAACCTCTCAAATTAGTCGGCTTGTTGTGTTTCTTTGCGATGGTTGGACGTGCAGATCCGTCAGAGGAGTTCTTCTGAGGCCGCCGTCAGCACACGTTCACGGTGAAGTCTGTGCTGCAGCGGCTTCCTGCTCCTGTGCCCGAGCCGTTCCGTTTCCACCGAGCCCACGGCTGGAAAATGAAGCTGGCAGTTCTGGTGCGGACCTACCCAACATCCTGCTGGAAAACCTCTCTGATTTAGTCTGGACAATAACAAAGCGTGCGAGCGCAGAGCGTGCACGTTCCTTTTGTGCACAGACAGCTAAACAATGTTGAGTTAAATTACCATGGGGTTGAGAAACAGCCAGCTGTGTTTGTTCATGTAGAGAGAGGCGCTTCGGGGTCTACCAGCAGAGGAAGAGGAGGAACGGCGGGTTACCCAGCAGTCAGCGTGGCTGTTCCTGAGCTGGACACGTGCACAGCTCCAACGTGCACAGCTCAAACATTGCGGGTTACTGTCAGTTGTGAATCTGAAATGTGTGTTAAGAATTTTAGAATCATTTTTCATAGAGCAAGCAAACTGTCCGACTGCACGCGGACGCGACACGGCGTGCGCTTGTTCTGCTGGCGTTTGGGGGTGGGGGGGTGGATGAGGAAGGCTGTCAAACGGAGCACAGGGAAGAGCTTGTGCAGATGTTGGACAGCTGGAGTTAAAACCACAAACCCGGGGAGCAGGGAGGTCACTAAATGCAGCATTTGAGAATACAACATGTAACTTCTGTCTTAAAAAAAGCTGATGGCTCATTCAGGAATAGTGAAAGTATCAAAATATTTAGATTACAAGAGCAGAACCGAGTAAAGGTTTGCTACAGAAAGTGAACGTGTGTTGTGTTCACGAGCCGTAGTTACTTTACCTGCTTCAGTTTTTCCTATTTTAATGTACAGGCAAACTGATGGTTGTTTGTACAGACAGTTACTCAATACAGAGAAGATAATTGAGCTTTTCTTTAAGGATCTAACTTTAAGTCCCACAGCGATCATCTTTTGATCTATTGCCTAAGCGTTCCCTTTGCTCTTTTAATTATGTTTTTTTTAGCAACAACCTGTTTTTTTGTTTGTTGTGTTTTTGTTGTGTTGTTTTCTAGGACATAGTTTCTGCCAAGCAACAGTAAATTCCCCTCTGAGTTCTGGATGGGAGTAACCCCGCCCCCTTTGCTCCCCGTTGCCGAGAGCTCGGAGCAGGAAGCTTACGGCCCACCCAGCGCATTTATGACATCACATATAAGCTCTTTTCCAAACTGCATTTTTTCACCTGGTTCACAATGAGTTGAATAGAAAATACTCAGAAACACAAATGTAATCTTAATTTTCTTTATATCTGTGCTCCATCATCAGAAAAATACCTCAAGAACATGTGAAAAACACCAAAATCCCCATCAGAGTGGGTCGATTCTTTTACTTTGAACTTGGTTTGCTGGAGTTGCTGACTTCTTTGGGAAACGTCTTCAGAGGAACCAGAGCTTTTGAAAAACGTAACTAAATGAAAGTATTGTTTTAAAATTCCTCCTGAAGGAGGACTGAGACAAAGATAAGCCCCTCCCTGTCCTGTCTCAGCTCAGTGCACCTGCAGACGCAGGTGAACACTGCAGACTTGAGCTTCAGCTCTGACTGATGGCTTGTTCTGAACATTGGCAGTAGCAGACAGGTGATGTTCATTATTCCTGTCTGTGTTAATGTTACTAAATGATCCATTTGTTAGCATTAGCAGGAGTTGCTTTCCCGTTAACTTCTTAGATCCATGCTGACCTTTGTTGTTTGGATAAATCAGGGCTCTACAACCTTCACATCCGGGTCAATATCTCACTGACCTCAACCCAGTTTGAGCCACAAAGTCTCACTTCATTCACCCTTTACAAAATTAGAACCAGATCTGTTTTTATGTTTTTTTACTATAATGATACAAATGTATTAACTCTTGTTTTAGGCATAATAAAGCAGAAACATAAAGAGAAAATAAGGCTTTTTTCTAAATATTTATAAGTTCAGATGAATTCTTTTCAAAATAAAAGATAAAAGATGTTTTTGGACCATATGGCACTCTTAAAATCCTTGAATGTTCTTGAATGAATTTTTAAATTAATGTTAGAAAATCCACCTTTTGATATGCGTACTGACCTCCAATGATTTTGTGTGGTACAAGGCGGTTAAGATGTTGTTGTACGACTGTAGTAAACTGTGACGCTGCACCGCTTGACGGATCGTTGGAGGCATTATGGGTACTGTAGTCCAGGAGCCGGGTGGAGTGATCCATACTGTGGTTTAACTGACGAATAAACAGATTTCTCTAACTATTAAGTTTCCCTTGTAGTCCAAAGTAAATGTTCCTTTTTAAAATGAAAAGCATTTTATTCTCCTTTAACCAGAGAGACACAATGGGGGGGGGGGGGTTTACAGAACCACAGACCCCTGGGATAGATAGCTCTGCTTGTTTCTGGAGCCGTGGCAGCACTGGACCGTACCACTCAGTGGAAACGAGGCATAAATGAGTGTCACTCGCATGGATTTCTCCATTCCACTCTGTTGTGTATAATTGTATAATTATTCCTGTCCAGTTCTTGCCGTCTCCAGTTCAGGCATGTGCTGATGTGCATCAGGAAGCTGGTGTGTCAGTAAATGTCTGAAATGACGAGCCTCCGCCGCCTCGTTTGCTTCTGTTGTTCCAGCTGATCCAGGCCCGTCCGGGGATAAAGAAGGTCTGGCGGGAGCTCAAAGCGGAGCTGTTCCTACTGAAGGTGGGACAAGAACTTCTCATTTTCTCTCCAGCTCATGTCTCCTTTCATTGATACCAGCCTGTAACTGAGACAAATTAGTAGAATTAAAAACCACAACTCTCCTTTCTTTCCTTTGTACCACTTTAAGAAAACACCGAGTTTCCGTTCTTTGTTGTCCTGATGACAGATCTGCTTTCACCGAGAAGAAAGACTTCTCTGTTCCCCCCCGCTCTGTCATTCTGACATGACATAAAGAGCTTTTCAGGTTTAATCCAGGGGGCTCCTGTGGCCCACCCCCAGTTAATCTGAGTCCATTGTGTAGCCAAATGTCCAATTTAGGTTTTAAAAAGACTTTTAAGTAAAGTGTTGAGCGGTAAAATTCAGAAGGATGCGTCTGCAGACTTTGACCAGAGGAAGAGAAGACGTTCTTCTGTTGGTCACTGCAGCTGTGGAACGCTTCACTGCTGAACATTTAACAAGCATCTTCCCCGTTTGTTTTAAAAACATGTGTTCAAACCCACTCTAACATCCAGGCTTTTACCCAGCGTGACACTCTGCTTTTACTTTTATTGCTTTGACTTCTGAGCTGTTTTATCGTGCTGTGTTTTTATTTTTAGCTGCTTTTCAAATCATATAATTTATGACTCTTTGTCCCAGCACCACTCTTATTTAAAGAGCTTTTTAAGTAAAGCTAAGATAGTAAAAGGGTCTTTCTTGACAGTGTGCACTCCCTCAGTCTTTCTGTTTGTATGAATGAGTCTCAGTGAGTGTGACTGAAGGTCAGACTCAGGACTGGAGGAAAAGGGCGTGTGCGGCACGAGCCTCCCTCTGCAAACTTGGCATAGACAGCTGTGTGATTTTTTTGAGTTTCAAACTTTGCTAACTCCGACCAATGTCCTTCCAGGAACTCAGGGTTACTTCCTGGAGTTCTTGGAGCCGGTCAACAATATCACTCACTTCCAGGGCCAGACGGCCACACTGCACTGTAAGGTGGCAGGAAACCCTCGACCGCTCATTCAGTGGCTGAAGAACGATGCTCCTGTGGACTTGGATCTGGGCCGCATCACCATCCGTAAGACTGAGGCGGGATCTAAGCTCCGCATCCAGGAGCTGGACACGACCGACACGGGCTACTATCAATGCGTGGCCTCCAACTCATTCAAGGTCATCTCTGCCACAGGCGTGCTCTACGTCAAACTGGGTAAGGATGGCGGTGAGATAGACATGTGCTTCAGGTGTTTCTGTGTTAGACTCATGCACAGCCCTTGGACATTTCTGCCCACCTATGGTGGCACCACAAAGCCTCGGGGGCAGTGAAGGGTCATTGCTGAAGCTGGTGTAGCATGAAGCATAAATAGCATGGGGCAGATGATACATGCAGGGCTTCAACGGCCTTTTTCCATTTTCTCTCTGCTTTGGAGTGTTGATCTGTGATTGACGCAGCATTTGGAAACCGTTAGGTGGTTTAATGCTTTAAACCAGGGGTGGCGAACACGCGGCTCTCGAGCCGCATGCGGCTCTTGGACAATGAGCGTGCGGCTCTTTGCGTCTCGTCATATTTTCCATATTGTGCCTCATTTCATAATTTTTCCCTCTTAAACCACACTCAAATCATCAGAGGGTATTAAAAATAAATAATTAATAATAAAAGTAATTTGGCAGTGTGTGTGTGTTTGATTCTGCTCCCGACACATACGTGATCGTCAATCATTTGCGCGGGTTACGCCCAATGCCGGAACACTTAAATAAAGATTGATGTTCGTGCAGAACGTTACCCTAATGGTCAAAATGGTGAAATTCAGAGTATACAGATAAACACAGGATGTTTCTGGAAGAACGGAAAGATTCTTACTTTTTACTGAACAGAATGGCAAGTCACGATGTTTATTATTATGAGCTTTTGGAAGCAGTAACATTGGTCATGGCAGTGTCCCGGAGAAAATGAAAAACTTCCTGATCTGACACAAATTGTCTCCTTTATTAACAAGTTGAAGCTTTTCAAAGTGCTCATTCAAAACGGCAATCATCCCACTTTCCTTCTTTGCGGAGCTCACAGCAGAAAGCTGCAATCAGAATGAATGAAGCGCAGAACGTGACGCTGCTTGCGCAACTGGACAGAAACGACCGCAGATCACTTTTCTCATGGATCCTTTAATGCAGAGACTGACTGCCTGAGATCCCCGCTTGTCACTGATGAGACAGCGAGAGAACCGGAGATAAATGAGCAGAAATCTCTTTGAAAGAAGGCCCTGTTATAATTTGGAGAACAGACATCGGTCCGTTCTGACCGACACTCACGTAAAGGAGCTGATCAGAGAGGCTACAACTGGCCCGGGGCTTAGCCCCGCCTTCAGCCCCTAAGGATCATGGGAAGGGGGGGGGATTTTCAGTGTAAAACCATGAGCCAGGTAGCTGTTAGCAGAGTTGACGTGCATGCCGTTTGGCTGAATGAGTGTGTATCGAAGTTACTGGGTTTCTAATGTGAGTAGGAAGGAGAGGACGTGAATGACGCAGTCAGTTAAATGTAACTCAGCACATGTTGGATTATTATTCCTCAGTATAGACTGATTCATGCCAAGTATTAATATTTAATAAATTATTTGCTTTTGGTGCAAATGTCAGTCATACAATTTTGAATAAAAAAACATAAAAGTGAGATATTCTAATGAGGGTCAAAATTAATTTAAGTTGCACACAACTGAAATGTAATGTATTTAATGTGTTCATTGTGAATATGAATGACTCAGACACCAGAAGGATGCTCTGTCCAGATGTTTGTGTATTTGTTGGTGTAAGTATCATTGAAAGAGGAATGTTGAGACACAAAGAATTACCAGTTAAATGCTGTTGGATAAACGATGAAATATTCAGTTTTATCATCATAAATCTGACTTCAGAGGAGTCACATTCTCACCAGCATCAACCTTTCTGCCCGTCACTGAGTAGTTGTGTGTCAGAGAGAGGCAGAGAAAAGAGTGAGATGAAGAGAGAGAGAGTGTGTGTATGAAATGAGAGAGCGGTATCTGACTTCTAGGGTAGTCTCTGTGTTAACTCTGGCTGAGCTGCACTATATGTGACTATTGAGGCTGGACACTTTCCTTGAAATAAACACAAGTACAATACTTGCTGTTCTGTTGTAGGGAGATGAGTGTGTTATGGACAATAATACTGCTTTAATTGCATGTGTGTGTGCGTCTTGGCAGGTCAGTGTGTGGTGTGGCTCTTTGACTCTCACAGTGAAAAAATTCGGCTCTTGGTGTCAAACTTGTTCGCCACCCCTGCTTTAAACGGTCTATTTAGTGCAAATCAACTTTTTGAACTTTTAAGTGTATTATAGTGTTCATTCCTCACGAAAAGAAACCCCAAGGCGGTATTTTGATCTGTTGACATATTTCTGAGTATTCCTTTAAAAACCTGCACCAGTCCCAACCCGCAAAAACCAGTCTGTTCTCACGAGCTGACGTAGACCAATGGGAGCCGCCCCTTCCAGGAAGAGAGTGCCCTTTCAGCTCCGCCCACAGGCTAACACACACACCCACTGCCTCCGTGGAGCTAGCGGTGATTGGCTAAACGCTTCCCTTTTAAATGGACAATATGCACATCCAGCTTTGCAAAAGTTTGGAGGTTGTTTGTTTTCGTGGGAGAAACGTAGACACGTCTAAGTCGACGTTGTGAAATGGGCGGCACCCGCAAGGAGAGAAAGGCGGTGCCTCAGAGATCGAGGCGCGTTACTTCCGGGTAGGAAAATGATTCATTTTCAATAATAAATTAATTCTTTGTGTGCCAAATGTAATATATTATCATATACATGGATAAAGTTTACTGTGAAGGCTTAAGAAAAGCAGGATATAAGCCCTTTAATACTGGAGATGTTGCCACCAACACCTAAATAACAGACGCTCTTACATATCATAACTCCTCATCCATTTCCCAATCAATCAATAAATCAGTGAATCAGTCAATAAATCAATCATTCGATTCTGATACACAGCTTTACATATCGTCCATGAACTGACCATGATGGCTCAGAGCTGCTTTTCTCTGCGACAGAATCTGCTGAATTACATTGATTGTGTAAAAACACTTCACTGCTGTAGAATGTTGCTGCTTTTCTTACCTTCAGAATTCGCTGGAGTTACGTTAATTGCATAAACGGTTGAAGAGTTACGGTTGTCAAAAGTAGACTGGTGCCAAAGCTCTGGTTTTAAAGCATTAACCTCTCCCTAATCCAGCCCTACATGCTGAGTGTCATTGGAAACAGGGCCTATTTTCTGAAACTGTGATCTTCTTCTAAAGGTGTACACCCCCACAGCCCTCTGGGTAAGAAGACTTCATGACAATTAGTCATTGGTTGTTGAAAAGCTTTTTTATTTCTCTTATGTTTATAGGAAACTTCATTTGTGAGGTGAGCTGTAGAGCTGAATTTATTGGATGCAACAATGAACTATTAGCCACATTTTCCTTGCCTTTGGCACTTGGTTTGAGCTTCTTGTCACCCAAAAAAGCACCTGTGAACATGAGCCCTGCTACAGCATCCCAAGAATTAACATGCAACACGACGGCTTCAAGCTGGGGTTCTGCAAACTAAGTGTAGAGAAAGGAACAGCCTGCCAGCAAATCCATTGAACTCTTAGGGAAAAGCCTGTACCTTATTCCAGAGCTGCTGACCAGCATGAAGAGGAGTATCCAGGCAATGAGGGTCCTGGGACAATATGAGGTCCTTCCTCATTGTGCTGAGGATTCCTACTGTTTAGAAGATGATCCAATCCCTAAGGGACTTGGCTCCTAAAGTTTAATCATCCAGTCAAACAAGAGTCTGCAGGAACGAACAGCATAGCAGAGAAGTTCTTGTTCTGCTCATCCACAGTTCTTAGAAATGAGCCACGTTAAAGAGGAAAAAGGAATAAAAATTAGCCTTTTCTTTTAAATAAAAACCTGTCCAAATCAAAAGGCCTTCAGCTCTAATCTGTTTGCTCAGCTGTTGGACAGAACAAGTTTAGAAGAAAATTTTTTTTTTAAATTAATTGAATGTTTAAACTGTCACAAAGACATGTCAAAGTTTGTAGGCGGAGCTTACACTCTTTAAAATCCTACTCAAATCAAAGACTCTTTGTTGTTTTCTTGGACATAGTTTCTGCAGAGCGGAAGGAGGAGCATTTAGAAATTTGCCTCTGAGTTGTGGGCGCGACTGGTGGTGGGGAGTAAGCCAGCAATCTTTCCCATCACCCCTTCATTTACGCTCTCTCCTGCTAGCTTACAGCCCCTCACAACCTCAGCCTAGCATTAGCACAAAAATGGTGATCAGTATCGGAGCGATCCAGCATCCAGTTTAGATCCAGATTCCAGCTCAGACCAGAAAAAACAAAGATGTTCGTGGATCTATTTGTCTGGAGGTGGATGCATCAGAATGGAGCAGAGCAGGACGGTTGTGGCTACAGAAACCTACAACCTTTTTAAACCGCATTTCTTCATCTGCTCCTGATTCACAACTATTTTTGAATAAATAAATACTCAGAGAAGTTATTAAACCTTATTTTTATTTACATATGAGAAAAATGCTACAATACCTTGTTAAAAACACCAAAAACACAATTTTTATTGGAGTGGGTCTTTAAGTGGACAATAGTATTTTATGTTTGTATTGGTTTCCACGTTAAGATTACTAATTAATGATAATTATTTACAGGTGTTTTTATTTGATTGTTTTTGTTTTGGCCCTACATATAAAGTTCATTGGCTTTTCCTTCACTCTGAAGGACTGAATTTTTTTTTTTTTAAACCATATTTAAAAAAATCATAGGACTTTAAAAAAAGGTTATATACGTACATTTAAGTTTGGGTTTTTGTTAGTGTTTAATTCACATGTGACACAGGAGTCTGGCTTTTTTGGGGTCCAGTTTAGTTTTCCATAGTATTTCACCATCAACCTGTAACCGTTTTTTCATATAGTGGGGTGACGCAGGTGTTGCATGCAGCTGAATTAGCAGCTAATAAATAGTGCCGGTAGATGAGTAAAGTGTCATCTTCATCCATATTTCAATGTAGAACCACAAACTGTAAAGTCCAAACATTTGATAGAAGTTTTATTGATGATAGTTGTAAAAGCTATCAATCATATGAAACACTGAAACATTAAGTAGATCAGTGAAGGGTTATTTTTCTCTCACACCCTAAAGAAGCTTTTGTTTTTAATGTTGTTTTTATATTGACAATAAATACAGTAAGTCACTGCATCAGTGTTAGCTCACCGTTAAAGATTTCTTTTGGGTTTACAGGACTGATACCCACTCATGGACCAGATAAACCGTAAGTGAACACTTTAAGTTTTCAGACTACAGTTTGATTCAAATGACCATCTTCTTTCACTGGCAGATGAAAAACAGGAACCATTATCTCAACTCATCTTTTTGTTCAAAGAATGATTATTCACTGCCTTTCATGGTGTTTTCCAGCAAGAACAACAAGGGTTTCTGTCAGCCGTACCGAGGTATCGCCTGTGCTCGTTTCCTGGGAAACCAGAGCATCTATGTTGAGTCTTTGCAGACGCAGGGGGAGCGAGAGAACCGCATCACTGGTGAGTCTTCATATGGAAACTCCACTTTGTCCTCAGCACTTGAGACGCAGGGCTAACCACTGTACTTCTTTTCTTCAAGCTGCCTTCACAATGATCGGCACCTCCACTCAACTCTCGGACCAGTGCTCCAAGTTTGCCATCCCGTCCTTCTGCTATTACGTCTTCCCTCTGTGTGACGAAAGCTGGAGGAGCCAGAGGCAGCGGCAGCTCTGTCGGGACGAATGCGAGGCCCTGGAGAACGACCTCTGCCATGTGGAGTACACCATTGCCAGGTCCAATCCCATGATCCTCATGCAGCTTGAGCTCCCACGGTGCCACCTGCTGCCACGCCCAGGGACGCCTGAGGCTGCTTCCTGTATCCGGATTGGGGTGCCCCCAGAAAGACTGGGCTCTTGTAAGTCCCTCCTTACCCCATTGCCAAACACTTGTTTTTCAAAGAAAAGCATCCCGATTCACTTCCTGACCATGAGGTCAGCGTAAGACCTCCATCTGTTATTAAGACACTAGAGTCTGTCCTTCACTTAGGCTACGTTCACACTGCAGGATGAAACGACCCAATTCCGATTTTTTTTGCCCCTATGTGACCTGTATCTGATCTTTTCATGACAGTCTGAACGACACAGATCCGATCTTTTCAGGCCACTTGGGTACGTAGTCCTGAATCCGATACGTATCCGATCTTTTGAAATGCGACCTCCATCTGAACGGCCAGGCCACATGAATCCGACCCGTACATCATTGATACGCTACAAACGTCTTAATTCTGCGTTGAAGTAGGCGGGAACGAGGACATAAACATCAACCATGGCGGACGATGCTGCTGAGACCAGTCAGTGGAAGGGAAGCAAAGTCACAGATTTGAGTAATATTTGGGGTGACCACTCTATTCAGGCAAAACTCCAGGGCTCTTATCGCAACCGGGCGGTTTTTGAAAAAATTTCCAGCGAAATGGCCGAGCGTGGTGTTGAACCTTTCCCGCCATTACTTTTTTTTCCCCTTTCCGACCATGGTCAGAAGTGCGGGGGAGACCTTCTCCAGGGCCGAAGGCGGATCCTCCTTCAGGGTTCACTTCCCCGTTCGGACCCTTAGATTCTCCAGAGCGGGTTAATCAAGAGTCAATAGCATTTATTCTGGGGGGAGTCTTATTTTATTACAGTTCTCCTTCCTCCGTAACACACAACATGATTGCGCGCCCCCACTGCCGCATCATTCCTTACTGCGCTGCACGCACTCTTCTCTCTCTTATTACACACACAGTGGGTACAGACGATCCTGGCTCCTAGTGCCTTCTTAAAATGAGAAGATTGTAATTGTGCTGGTTCCTTTGTGAAAATGAATGCAATACAGCAAAAAAAGCTCTGCTGTTGACAACACTGTTGTTGACATCCATGTTAACGTTAGCTACTTCCGCAAACAACGAGTGACGTCATTCACCGTTGAGTACTCTTCTGCGCATGCGGGTCAATTCTGGGTCATTTCACGGTCACACAGGAGATCACAAGAGTTCACATTTAATTGGAAATGTGAACGGCCTTGCAAAAAAAATCTAATTTTTTCAAAAAATCGGAATTGAGCATTAGGCACTGCAGTGTGAACGTAACCTTAGTAACTTTATTGGAGTTGAATCTGCTTCATTCATTCAGTTCAGTTTAACTAAACAGATCCAGCTTACATCAAAGCTATCATCCATATTCTATCAAGTACAGAGTACAGTTTCATGATAGGAATGGGGGGCATGCAGAGCCAGAGCAGTTCACCTCTCATTGAAGGTCTGGTTCTGCTCTGTGTGCTGAAGTGTCCGAGAGGACAGATGTGACCTTCCCAGTTGGGGCGTCAGCACTGCCATTGGTGTAGGACGGGGTGACGGGAGTGTGATGCGTAAAGTGCTTTGGTCCTTACAAGAAGGTAGAAAATACTTTTTAGGTGCTGTTGTCACCGGTAAATGCCATGGGCCCACACCATGATGCACAGAAGCTGTATCAGGAATCCGAATTGCTTCCCTACCCCTTCGGTTCATCCATACCCCTACATTTGTTCCTCCAAGGGGAGAGATACAAAAAAAAGGGTGTTTTCAAACTACTTCCGCTCGATGGCGTCATCAATAGTCACTGGTTGTCTACACTATACTGTATGACCAAAAGCAGTGGCTGACCCGCCCTGACTCACACATGAACTGAAGTGCCATCCTGTTCCTAACCCACAGACTTCAGTATGATGTGGGTCCACCTTTTGCAGCTTCTCTTCTGGGAAGGCTGTCCACAAGGTGGAGGAGTGTGTTTCTGGGAGTTGTTGACCCTTTTTTTAAACAGCATTGGTGAGGTCACACACTGATGTTAGTGGAGAAGGCCTGGCTCTCAGTCTCTGGTCTAATTCATCCCAAAGGTTTTCAATCGAGGTTCAGGTCAGGACTCTGTGCAGACCAGTCCAGTTCATCTAAACCAGACTCTGTCATCCATGTCTTCATGGACCTTGCTTTGTGCTCTGGTCCACAATCATGTAGGAGGAGGAAGGGGCCGCTCCAAACTGTTGCTAAAAGGTTGGAAGCATAGAATTGTCCAAAATGTTTCTGAAGCATTAATAATAATAATACATTTTATTTAAAAGCGCCTTTCAAAACACCCAAGGTCACTGTACAAAGTTAGAGGTAAAACACAATAAAATCACAAGTTAAAAACAATAAATAAATTGGATTCATTAATAAAATCAGCTGACAGAAAATGAGAAACTGTGTTCCGGAAATGCAAGCTTAAACAGATAGGTTTTGAGTCTGGATTTAAAGATCAGAAAGGAGTCAGTGTTACGGAGGTCTGGGGGGAGAGAGTTCCAGAGTTGGGGAGCAGAGCGACTGAAGGCACGGCTCCCCATGGTGACCATACGGGCCGGAGGGACAGAGAGCTGAAGGGAGGAAGAAGACCGAAGAGAGCAAGAGGGAGTGTTAACATGGAGGAGATTAGAGAGATAGGAGGGAGCCAGGCTATGGAGGGCTTTGAAAGTGTAGAGAAGGAGCTTGAACTGAATCCTAAAGGCTACTGGAAGCCAGTGCAGCTGCTGGAGAATGGGAGTGATGTGATGGAAGGAGGGGGTTCTGGTGATGATACGGGCAGCTGAATTCTGGACTAACTGAAGCTTATTTAGAGTTTTGTTGGGAAGACCAAAGAGAAGTGCATTGCAATAGTCGAGACGAGAAGTGACCAGACTATGAACTAAAATGGAGGCGGAGTGGATGGTGAGGGAGGGGCGGAGACGATTAATATTACGTAGATGATAGTAGGCTGACCGAGTAATTCTATTGATGTGGGATTGAAAAGATAATGTACTGTCAAGGATGACACCCAGACTCTTTACTTGAGGGGAGGGGAAAACTGGAGAGGAATCGATGGAAAGGTTAAAATTAGAAACTTTGGAAAGGGTGGATTTGGAACCTACGAGGAGTAATTCAGTTTTATCACTGTTAAGTTTGAGGAAGTTTAGGGTGAACCAGGTTTTTATTTCAGACAGGCAGGAGGAGAGGGAGGCAGGTGGAATACAAGAGTTGGGTTTACTGGACAGATAGAGCTGAGTGTCATCCGCGAAACAATGAAAATCAATATTGAATTTACAAAATATATTGCCAAGGGGTAGCAGGTAGGTAATGAAGAGGAGGGGACCGAGAACAGAACCTTGAGGAACACCAGATGAAATGAGTGAGGGTTGGGATTTGAAAGAATTCAGTTGAATAAACTGAGTGCGGCTTGAAAAATAAGAATGAAACCAGCGGAGGGGGGTGGACTCGATACCGAGGGCTGAAAGTCTGTGGCGGAGGATGGAGTGAGATATGGTGTCAAATGCTGCGCTCAAGTCGAGGAGGATGAGGATGGTGATGAGTCCAGAACCAGCTGCAAGGAGAAGGTCATTGGTGATTTTTAGTAGGGCAGTTTCTGTGCTATGAAGGGGACGGAAACCAGATTGAAAGGGTTCAAAAAGATCATTTTGGGTGAGATGATGGGAAAGTTGGGAGGCGACTATTTTTTCAAGAATTTTTGAAATGAAGGGGAGGTTAGAAATAGGACGAAGTTTATGAAAGGAATTGGGGTCTGAGCCGGGTTTTTTTAGGATGGGTCTGACGGCAGCGATCTTGAGGAGTGAGGGGACAATACCTGATGTCAATGAGGAGTGAATAATGGCACAAATGAAAGGATGAAGAGAAGGAAGGCAGGATTTAACCAAGGATGTTGGTAGGGGATCGAGCAAACATGTGGATGGTTTGGACTTATGGATGAGGTGGGAAATTTCACTGGGATCAGGGAGGAAAAAGGAAGTGAATGTATGAGTTACAGAAAATGAGTCAGACGGGGTGGGAGGAGAGGTGGAGGAATGGAGATGCTGATGGATATCTAGAATTTTCTGGTTAAAGAATAACTGAAGAGAATTACAGTGCTCATCTGAATAAAAACGAGGGGGAAAACTGTTACGGGGTTGAAAGACATTATCCATTAGAGAAAACAGCATTTTGGAATTTCCCTTATTTGCATCAATCAGTTAAGTGAAGTATTTTGTTTTTTGTGTTAGATCCAGATTCCAGCTCAGACCAGGAAAACAAAGACGGTCTGCAGGTGGATGATCAGAATGGAGCGGAACAAGGAGCTTTTACCCCTGCCAGCATATTTTATACGTCATAAATATGATCTTTTTGAAGCAGAAAATTGTAATTTTGAGCCTAATTGACTTAATAAAAGTCCTCCGTCATTATAAATAGCCCCAAGAACATGCTAAAAGAAAAACACCATTTTCATGGGAGTGGCTCTTTATCTGAGTTTAGGTTTGTTCTGTCACAGTTTTGTTTTATTACTCTAGTTTTAAAACAGCTTTGCTTTGTTTTGTGTCTCTTGAAATCTGTCCAGACACAGTTTCCATGTCATGTCTTGTTTCTGCAGCCTCTCCTTCAGACCACAGCTGCTACAACGGCAGTGGAGCGGACTACAGGGGCACCGTCAGCACAACCCGCTCGGGTCGCAGCTGCCAGCCCTGGAGCCTCCAGCTTCCTCACAGCCACCGCTCCACTCAGGAGTTCCCCGAGCTTTGGGCAAGTCACAACTTCTGTCGCAACCCTGGAGGCCAGATGGAGGCGCCGTGGTGCTTCACGCTGGACCCGGAGATGAGGGTGGACTTGTGCGACATCCCGCCCTGCAGTGAGTTCTGACACTGGGGTTCACTGGGTCAGCCCATCCACAGAGCCATCAGAGAGTTCTGTGTGTCTGTTGTGTGAGTTCATGGCGGTTCTTCAGGAGTTTGTGATTCGGTTTACTGACACATGAACACTTCGAAGACTCAGTTTGATTTTTCTGTGAAAAGATTTCGTTTTCAGTTTCAGGCAGAAGCTAAAGCTTTAGGAAAATATTTGGGTTCTTTTGCAGAAAGAATAAGAAAACTCTTCAGATCTTGAAAAAGGGTTCTGGTGGTTCTTAGGCCACAGAACCAACTGGAGAACAGTGCTAAGCACAGGGAGCCGCTGCAGCACAAAGAACCCAATGCATGGCAGATGTCACCGCTTCTGCTCATTTCTCTGAGTTTCTTTGTGATGCTTCTGCAGTATTGCTCTTAGGGGTCCCGTCTGCTGTAGAAACTTAGCTTAGCTTGTGATGAGAGGCACTCTGCGCTCTTTTTGAATCTCATTCTGTCGTGAGTTTGGTTCTGGTTCCATGGTGCTGCTGTTTGGTGCTGTTAGGTTGTTATTCTCATCTTGGCTTTCACAGAAGGGCTCAGCTTTTGAACTCTGATCCAGCTGAACCAGACTGGACTCTGAGCCCAGGTTTGGAAACAGATGGAGGAAGTGTCAGAAATATGAGTGAAGGTAAAGAAAGGCTGGAATAACTGCAGGGTTTTTGCAATTCTTGAACATCATTAGAGACTAAAGAAGAACATTGGACATATTTATCAAGGATTAAGAGCCCACATGTTTTTGCTGAAGCCATCAGCTCTGTTCTTTAAACCTCATTCTCCCAGTTTGGAGGCGTCATCTGAAAAGTGAACTACCTTTTCAGACTCAAGGTTCTGATCCAGGACCATCAGGTCCTCACCGAAGCATCTGGGTCTGGTTCCAGTGGCGCCTGTGAGGCTGGCTGTGTCAAAGTTTGGTTTAAAGTGGGAAACTGATTTTGAACCTGATGTGAAAGTGAAGTCAAATGGCTAATGCTTATATAGCGCTTTTCTGCCTTCCTCGAAGTTATGTTTGCACACTGATAGTGCCTCCAATGCCGAACACTGGCGCCTGCCTGCCACCAGAGGCAAGGTGGGGTTCAGTGTCTTGCCCGAGGACACTTCGACATACGGGCAAGGCAGGAATCTAACCTGCAATCTTCCGATCAGAGGTCGACCGCCCTACACAGGTGTGATCCTTGAATCAGAATTCATTCTGGAGTCAGACTCCCGTGTCTCCAGCCGGTTCAGAACAGTTCTGCTGGTGTTCTATCATTGTTCAGATGAATGGGTCAGTCTTTTATTTGGACCTCTCTGCTCTTCTTTCAGCTGATCAGCTTCTCTTGGAGACCCTGAAGAAGTTTTTCTGTTGTGTCGAAGACAAACATCTGCCTTTGTGCCCGGCCCATTTTCTTATTCTTCCACATTCATTTGTTTGTTCTGGAGGATTTTGGTGATGCAGTTGGTGTGCAGCTGCTATTGTGTTTGCGTTTCTCCAAATGACCTTGTTTGATCTGATTCCTGGATCCCCAGACGCTGCCAGGCCATCACTGCCAATAGTCATTGCAGTGTTACGACGTCACTGTAGAAAACCAAAACTCAGAGAGATGAATTTACATCAGAGACCAGTGGTCCCCAGTCTGTCTCAGGTCATGGTCCGGTTTAATATCACATAACATTTACATAAAGTGTTATGTTTGGGGCGGAAGTTAGCATTAGTGTTACTTTAAGCTTCCAGTTCCCGGAAAATCTATGTTTCAAATTAAAAGGCTTCTGAATGGAATATATTGTAAACAGACAGCCTGAAACTATCTGTAGTTACAGAAGATGACGATTCGATAAAACTGAGGGAACATTACAGGATCTTTTTCATTGAATGTCAAGATAACAATGGTAGTAACTCAATTCAGCCTCAGATTCTCTTTCAGGGCAAAAAACCGAATCCCAATTTGTTTTTAAATAAATTTGGATTCATTGTGTATTTCTCTTTCACACAGAAGAGTATTTTCTGTGTTAATGTTTATTAACGGGTGCCTGCCTAACTTAGCATTGCTATAGGAAAAATAGATGTTTCCACAAATCAGCAATTGATTGATTGAATCTTCCTTCTCTGTTGTCGCTGCTTAAACGTTCTTTGTTCTCTAGGTTTTAAGTTTATGAGTTTTTTTTTTTTTATATTTGATGGCTCTTTCATTGAGCTGAAACGGTATTTGTCATCCCAATCAGAGCCTCCTGAGAGCCCCGGGAAGGAGATCCTGCTCATCCTGATCCCGGCTGTCTCCATCCCCCTGGTGGTGGCCTGCCTCTTCTTCCTGGTGTGCACGTGTCGAAGCAAACACAAGGCTTCCAGCAGCGGCGCGCCTCACAGCCACCTCAACACGTGTGCCAATCAGGAGGTGCAGCTGTCGCTCCTGTCGCCCCAGAAAAACCCGGTAGGTGACTCGGGAGGATCCACATCCTGCACACCAATCCCTTCCCCGAGGGACCAGAGGCTCCACTGAGTTTGGCGGCTGACCTGGGGCTGCAGGTTGGGGGGGGGGGGCACCTACGAGGTCTCCTTGGGACGCCCACTTGGCCTGTCGTCCTCGTTGACCTTCAGTGTGGGGATTCTGAACTTGGTTTTGCAGAACATCAGATTGTTGGGTTGTCATCTCGGCGGGGAGCCAGGAGTTCAAAATACAAGCTTTGATTGAAGCAGTTTGGGAGGATAGATTGGGGGAGGTTTTCCACCTCACATGGCTCCTCCCACCGATCCACATTCCAGACTTTTCCTCTTTGTGAGATTTATTATTAAGATTAAAAATCAACCGAACTTTCAGTTCTTTTGTTTCTCTGCTAATTTGATGCTTTAGAGACAAGTTCACAGGGCAATAAACAAACAATTAAACATACCCAATGAAAAACAAACCTAAATTATTGCAGCTCAGTCATTAATTGGTGTTTTTAAAACTGCAAACAAACTTGACTTGACTGAGGGACGGTAATCTAAGTTACCTTTACTCTCTTAAAGCTTTAAGTCCTGACCAGGATGTAGAGATAGACACTTCATCAAGAAAACCAAATCAACTCAGCATCTGCTTCAAGAATTTATTTCTAAATCCACTCATCTTGAAGACCATAAAGGAAAACTTAAAGCAGCAGGTATTCAGACTTCTAGGTACCCTCTTACTTTGTCCAAATAACTATTTCCTGAAAATGTACTAAATTTGTCTGTAATGACAGTTCAAGTATTTCAGGAGTTTAAAATATGAAAATTGTTTTCAGTGTTCCAGGAAATAAACCTTGACCGCTTTTTCCTGATCCAAAGAAAACATTCATCCAAATCTAATGGCTTTCTATGTCTGGAGAAATTTCCACTAGGAAATGGCTTTAATAACTGCTTAAAGACTTTCAGTGTGCAGAGGAAAGGGGGCAGAGTGGTCTCCTCCCTAAAGACCTACTCCAAAAAAAGGCTGTTTTTGTTGTTTTAGAATCTTTAAAATGGCATTTCTGAGTATTTCTTTATTCAAATAGTATTGAATCAGGAGCAGACGAAAAATAACGTTTGAAAAAGCTTGTAGTTTCTACATACAAACTACAATCGGCGGGTCACAGCTCCCTGCCCTGCTCCATTCTGATGCTTCCACTTGGAAAAATAGATCCATGAACGTCGTTGTTTTCCGGGTCTGAGCTGGAATCTGGATCTAAACTGTACGGCTGGATAGCTCTGATACTGATCACCATTTTTGTTGCACTGCTAATCTTAAATTAGGCGTCTTCCTTCTTTTTGTTCCTTGCTGCTGCAGACCAAGCTCCGGGAAATCAACATGTCAACCGTGCGGTTCATGGAGGAGCTCGGCGAGGACCGCTTTGGAAAGGTGTACAAGGGACACCTTTATGGAACAGCTCCAGGTGAGCAGAACCAGATCGTAGCCATCAAGACTCTGAATGACAAGGCCGACCTCACTCTCTGTGAGGAGTTTCGCCATGAGGCCTCAACCCGCTGTCTCCTGCAGCACCAAAATATTGTTTCCTTGATTGGAGTGGTCACCAAAGAGCAGCCCATGAGCATGATCTTCACATATTCTAGTCTTGGGGACCTGCATGAGTATCTGGTGATGCACTCCCCCAACTCAGATGTTGGCAGCTCAGATGATGACAGGACAACTAAATCCACTGTGGAGCAGGCGGACTTCCTTAGCATCATCACCCAGATTGCTGCTGGGATGGAGTATCTGTCCAGCCAGCAGGTAGTTCATAAAGACCTGGCTGCTCGCAACATTCTGGTCTTTGACAAACTCAACATCAAGATCCTGGATCTGGGCTTGTTGAGAGATGTCTACTCTGCCGATTACTACAATCTGATGAGAACCAGCCCTTTTCCTATCCGATGGATGTCACCTGAAGCAATCGTGTACGGCAAGTTCTCCACCGACTCTGACATCTGGTCCTACGGCGTGCTTCTTTGGGAGACCTTCAGTTATGGCCTCCAGCCGTACTGTGGCTACTCCAACCTGGACGTGATTGAGATGGTGCGCAGCCACCAGCTGCTGCCCTGCCCTGAAGACTGCCCCGCTTGGATTTATGCGCTCATGCTGGAGTGCTGGAGCGAATTCCCCGTGAGACGGCCTCGCTTCAAAGACATCCATGCCCGCCTGCTCTCATGGGACAGCCTGTCCAACTACCACAGCCCTGCACAGGCCTCTGGCACCAGCAACACCACCCAGACAAGCTCTCTCAGCACCAGTCCTGTGAGCAATGTCAGCATGAGCACAGGCAATGCGTCACGCTACGCCAGCCCCAAGAAGAGCCCAGCCTTTCATCCGCCCCAGTTCCTGCCTCTGAAGGGTCAGATGCACAGGCCCATGGTTCCGCAGCAGCTCTACATCCCCGTCAACGGATACCACCCCGTGCCAGCGTATTCATACCTGCAGAACTTTTACCCCATGCAGATACCCATGGCAATGCCCCACCAGCAGATGCACCACCCAGCACCCGTGGCCAGCAAAGCAGGTTCTCACCATAGTGGCAGTGGATCCACCTCTACAGGCTACATCACCACCGCCCCCTCCAACACCTCAGCAGCAGAACGGGCCGCAGCGCTAAATGAGGACTCCGGGCCCAAAGAGGACAGCCTGGTAGACGGAGCGCCCCAGGACAAGTGCAGCCAGAGTGAGGCCGTGTCAGCTCATGGATCAGAACTGCTCGCTGAGGAGGCTGGTTCCACCGAGCAGCTGACGGTCCATTCTTCGGACACAGAGACACGGGCCTAGCTGAAAAATCGGAGGCAGGAAGAGGAAGAAAGCGAAGACTGAATGAATGTTTTCTAAGAAGGTGCTGCTGAGTTTCACAGTCTGGTCACATTCCAGTCCAGTGTCAAGAGACGACTCTGGTTTATTTGATTTTTGTTTTTTCACATGACTGTAAAAAAAAGGACGTATTTGCTGTTTTTGTTGAAACTAATCCATTTGTCTTAGAGCCTCTGCGGCAGACGATGGTGTTCCCACGAGTCTTTCACAGGAAACGGATCAGATCTTGGGTCTGGTTCAGTTCTGCTGCACTGACTGTATGAATCCTGGATCGTCCATCCTGCGCACAAGCGAGCCCCCTCCTCTTAAATTCTAGTCCCGACTTTTCAGGGTAAAGGCCCCCCCAGACGCCATAAAGCACAGATCTAGATAATCTAATGTGTGTACGGTTTGGCTCAATGTGTTTTATCAGTTTTGATTCACTAAGGGAGGAATGTTTCTCAAACTTTGCCAATAATTATTTTAATGTTTTTATATTTTTGTAATCAAATATGAAGAGTTTAATAAAGTTTCTGAAGAGCTTCTTTCTGTCAATGCACTAACTTTATCCCCCCTGACTGAGCGAGATTCTGCAGTAAAGCATTAGTCACATCTGCCCTCACGGGTGGATATGGGCTTTCTGCTGGGAAAAATGGACAAACCTGTACAAGGCACACAGGTGACCCGCAGGAAACATCAGCGTTTATGGACATTTTCTTCTACGGACATGCTGCAGGCGACAGGTCATGGTGAACACAACAAGAGTAAGTAAGGGGGAAGTAGAAGATTTTTCATTTTTAACCCTGGGCCTCCTCAAAAAAGAAGGAGCCTGGTTGGCCCATGTTTACCATGCCTGTGAGGGACCCCAGCACTCTTGGGTGGGGTGTGTGGCCCCTGCCTCGCTCTCTGCTAGAGTCTCCGTGGGGCGGGTGGGCAGTTGCTTGGAGCGTGAGGTGGTCTCCCTTGTGGCGGCCCTGTTTTGTGCATTGGGGTTGGCGGGGACCACCACTCACTCTTCGGTGGTGATGGGTTGCTCATCTGGGGCTGTGGGGGGGGACTCTCCAGCGAACGGGACCTTCTGCCCAGCTCCGGGACTGTTCTCTGGCCGGGCTGGGCCCAGCTCTCTGTGCTCCTGCATCCCCCTGGTCTCTGTTACCAGGGGCCCCTGTGGTGCTCCTTCTGGCCCTAGTCTGGTTGGCCAATGTTGGGTTGCCCTGGGGGGGGTTTCCATTGATCTGCTTAGTCCCACAGATGTCTGGGGGGCCCCTGGCTACCACCGTGGCCTTGTTCTCAACACAGGTCTTGGTGTGGACGGACTGGGCAGCCCCCCCTCGCTTCTTTTTTGAAATACAGACTGAGGAGCATCAATGTCCCGATTCATTTTTGAAATAAGCTTATAAATTCTACTTTATTTTTTGGAGGTCCAACATAATATGTTTGTTTAAATGTTTTTCTTTGATGATGTGAACTTCTGGACATGTTATTTTGGAGACTAAACCTGGGAGTGTGTCATGGACTCAACACTAGCTGTGACAGACTGAACAGACCAGATCAGTTCTCAGCAGTGGTAGTCATGCTGCATGGCCTCTAGAGGGCAGTGTTGGGCCAGCTCTTTCCACCAAACCGGAAGTGTTTCTGGATCCGGCGCTGCAGACGCAGCGTGATTCGTTCGTCTGAACGGAGTTAAGCCAATTTCTTGAATGGTGGTGACATCAGGACGCGCTGTGATGATCAAACACGTGAATCAGACAGCTGAGACAGCGAACTGAAGAATCTCCCGAACCAGCACGTAGCAAACGCAGCGGCGTCCAGGCAAAAGATACACGTTCATTGATGCTAATTGATTGACATAACTGTTAAGGCAACAAAGTCTACACACGTGGGGAAGCCGTGGTACTCCCCCCGCGAACACCAGTGGGATTGGGATTCATAATAAAGTGTATTAAACCCTTTAATCACAACGTGGGAGCGTTCCGATGCGTGACGTCATGTATTTCAAACCAAGACGCAGCTTCCTGTAGAATGACGCTAGGCTTCTGTGATTGGCTGAACTGGAGCCTGCTGGGCTGTGATTGGCTGCGGCGGCTGTCACTTCCCCTCCCGCTGCCAATGCTCTCAGCCGCTGACCCACTAACACAGATCTGGAGTCCGAGGCCACCTTGGGAGACAGAGTCGGGTCCCAGACGGTCCGTGCGTTGGTGGTCCCGCAGTCAGCCGATGGACAGTCCACACCGCCCACGCGTGCACAACCACAGGGGGTCACGGGAGCGGCGGACCAAGTTGCCGTCCGAGAAGGTACGAGGATTACCGGGTGACCACGGAGGGTCAATCGGTCCGAACCCGGCGGACAAACCGACTCGTGACGGGCGAGTCGCTCAGACCAGTGTCTGACTGCTCCGTGGCCGCTTTGAACGGATGAATGCCGGTTCGGGTCGCTGTGTGACGGTGGCCTTTAAACCGGGGTGCGGAAAGCTACGTCGGGCCACAGCGCGGCCCCCAACCGTCCGTCTACGTCCAGGGCGTAGACGGAGCTCGTCGTGCTGCTGTCACCAGGCGGAGGCGCGAGCCGGTCAGCGCGCGGAGCGACGAGGCCACAGAGGCAGACGTTTCATAATGACAGCCGCAGCTCCTTGTGGGGCGGGGCGGGGGCATCATTGTGTAACGGGGACACAATGAATGAAGGAATGTGGGGCAACGCTTGCCGCGCGTGGGGAAAGAACCGAGCATGAAGGTCCGGACAGGGCAGGAGTTTGGAAATCCTCCTCAGTCGATGCAGAAGATTCCCGGGATGAACTCAGATTCCAGTGAGGAACTTTAAGACCCACGCCAGGAAAATGCACTGTGCAGTTTTTAATTTTACGTGTGCTTGTAGCATCTTTTCCACGATGGAGGACATTTAAGCCCAAATATTCATTTCTGAGTATTTCTTTAATCAAATCTTAGTGACTCAGAAGCAGACGGGGGAAACTGTTGGAAAAAGCCTGTAGCTGTGACGTAGAACCTACAACCTCCCTGCTCCGCTCCCTTCTGACGCTTCCACCTGCTTCCGTCTGAGCTGGAATCTGGAACTAAACTGTAAGGCTGGATGACTCCGATGTTACTCGCCGTTTTGTTGCCCTGCTAATGTTAGTTTGGAGCTGTGGGGGGCTGTAAGCTAGCGGGAGACGGTTTGCCCCTGCCTGATGAACTCTCCTAGAAAACGATGCAGGTCTTTGATTTTGGCCAAAAAACGGCGTCGTCATAATTACAATAAAGATCAAAAAGTTGATCTGGATGGGATCATCAAACAGGAATCCTATAGATAGAACGCTGACGTTAACATTATAGATGAATCAAGACAGACGAAGAGAGGAAGTGACAGAAGTTTTAGGTTTGCTTTCTTTTCCAGGCCTGCTGCTGTCATAACCTATGGATGAGAAGAACCTGGGGGAGGCTGCCTAGCTGAAGGTTTCCAGGTTAACGGCTCCGTTCGATGACGACAAACCTCTGGGGCTGGATTCTTAAATGAAAGTTCTGGTTCTGGAGCAGGTCAGGACCATCACACGCTCATGCACGTGTCTTGCTGCGTCTGCAGGATCTAAACGTATGTGTGTGTTTCCCCCCTCCCCAGAGTGCCCGAGCTGAGTGCAACCCTCCCATGCCGTCCTGCTGAAGCCCCGGACCCTGCTGGAGCCTGAGCATGCAGTCCATCAAACGGGAGGAGGACTGCAGCGAGTTGGGCCCGGACCATGCTTCTGTTCTGGCTGCGGCCCTGCAGGGGCCTGATGGAGGCCTCGGGGGCCACAGCCTCTCCGTCGCTCCTTTCAAGGCTAAATCCTCGTGTCGCAGGAAGAGGGAGTTCATCCCCGAGGAAAAGAAGGACAAGCTGTACTGGGAGCGGCGCCGCAAAAACAACGAGGCTGCCAAGCGTTCCAGGGAGAAGCGGCGGATAAACGACTTGGTTCTGGAGAACCAGCTGCTGGCGCTGGGGGAGGAGAACGCCTCCCTCAGGGCAGAGCTGCTGGCGCTGAAGGTGCGGTTCGGACTGCTTAGCGCAGCGGCGTACTCCCAGGAGGTCCAGAAGCTGGTCCCCCGCCCACCCGTCAGCCCCTTCCAGGACCTGGCGCCGGCCGGCTCAGCTCAAGGGGTCGTGACCAGAGAAGAGGGGCCCCTGCAGCTCCGCGGCAGCTGCATCTCTGTCATCAGACACTCCCCTCTGATTGACAGCCACGCTCTCTGCAGGGGGGCAGGCCTGAAGCAGGAGCCGGAGGACGGCGGCTGCGCTCGGGAGGAGGGCGGTCCTTACAGACTCTACCAACAGTGCGTGATTGACCGCCTGTCAGGGGTCTGCTGCCCCCCCGCTTCCTTCCTGCAGGTGACCAGATCATCCAGCAACTCCCCCCGCAGCTCTGACGACTGCGCCATGAGCAAGTCCTCCGACGGCGAGGACGAGCAGCAGGTTCCCTCTGCGGCCGGCCCGAGGAGCGTCATCGTCTCTGCCCACAAAGTCCCGGAGGAGGGCCCGACGCCCAGCCAGGCGCCCGGCCAGGCGCCCAGCCCGGCGGCGCTGCCGCACAAGCTGCGACTCAAGTCCAGAACCGTGCAGGTGAAGGCAGAGGTGGTGGACCCGGAGTACGAGACTGCTGGGAGGCCCTCGTGCCTCCGGAACCGGCCGGACTTGCAGGGCCCGCGGGCACCCCCCTGCCCCCTGTCAGAGCAGCTCTCGAACATGCAGCACTGGACCCAGCGGCCCCACGGCGCCGCTCACCGGCCCGATCCGAGCTTTGTATCGGTCAGCACCTCTGTGCCTGAACAGCAGCCTGTCAGCATGCACGTGCGTGTGCACGTGTCCACAGAAGTGCCCTTAGTGACCGGAGGGGAGGATTTGGCCCACTGCCCCGCTCGGACGCTTTATGACGAGGCCACCCCCCCCGAAAAGGGGTACATTCACTCAAGCAGCCCCGGTCCATGAACCCAGAAGCAGCTGCTGGGGAAGAGTCCAGATCTGCCCTGGTTCTGGTTCTGGTTCTGCGCTCAGCACTGACGGCAAACAAACCCGGTTCAGACCCAGCGGGTTCAGTTGCAGAGGTTCTGTATGGGGGAGGGAATGTGATGACCTCATATTCTGCTGCTGGAGGTGACGGAACCGCCGCGATGGTTCTACCGCCCGACGTGGCCCGACCCGCCTTAATGCAGGTGTTCTGGTGTTGGTGAGAGGCTGCTGTGTCTGCTGGACGGTTCTGCAGAGAGCTCCGACCCGTCCAGAGCTGCAACATAAACACGTCCGGGCCGATGGCGTTCAACTCTCCTATGCGAAGCTCATCAGAACCGGTTTCATGTCCTCAATAAAAGTGTCTGAATGAAGAGCCGGGTTTTTCTGTCCAGTTTGTCTGAAATAATTCCACAAAGTGAAAATATGGAAACACCTTGATGTGAGGTTTTAGCTTTAACAAGAACACAACACAGAAACATCGTACAGCAGAAGACGCCGTCAGAACTGAAGAAGGGAAACAAGAGGGTCAAACCTCTGAGATCAGAGGAAAGATGGGTTTGATTTGCCACATTTGCAGTGATGTCAAACAACAATTACAAGAACTATTGTTAAGCCTTAAAGTTTAATCCTCTCAGGTTTTTCTGTTCAGTCAGAGCAAAGATGAAGTGTAGATTTCATGTTTACATTAGTTGGTAAGGAGATGAAACATCCCACTGTTCAACGTTGAAACAATCTCCCCTTTTTACATTTCTCCAAGTGTTTCCCGTCAGTTTTCAGGTTTTATTTTGGTCATTCTGACCTTCATGACAGCTTTGTCTTCACTCCAGTGAAAGAATCGCTCTACAGGCTAGAAAACCCGAGGGACCTCCAGAACCTTCCATGGATTCTTTCTGACCCGCTTTATGAAAAGGATAGCTCAGTAAAGTGTACAGAACATTAACCAGAATGTTCTTTATGGAAGTCCTCAGGAGCAGGAGCGTGTGTTTATGGGTGTGACCTCCTCCTTAACCTTTGCTGTAATCTCCTGAAAACTCCTCACTTCTCTCTGTTAATCTCTCTTTTTTCATTCTTTTTTCTCCTGACGAGTCTCTGAACTCTTCTCTTTCATCATTTCTATCTTCAGATCTTTTGATCGTTCCGATCCTGTACCCGCCTGTTATCCTATCGGGCACGCGCTTCTGTCTGACTGAACTTTAATAACTAAGGGGGCTCGCGCCCGCGTCACGTGACAGCGTCACCGTGCGTGGGTTCAGAGGTGAGCGTGACTCCATCATGGCGGTTCTGATGGGACGGTTGTTGCGAGCCTGCGGCGCGCGGGCGCTGGACCGGGATGGCGCGTGCAGGACCACGGCGGCGTGTTTGAAGGCAACACAGCCGCGTGCGCTGATCGGATCACTGCACGCTCCGGGCGCGGCAGCCGCGCGCCGCTACAGCTCCGAGTCCAAGGACGAGCTGTGCGTCCGGTACCTGCACGGGGAGGACGCAGGTGAGTCCAGAACGGAAGTGACGTTAGTGTATACGTCTTTGACTCGGGGCGGACTCGAAACGTAGACGTCTGGGGGCCGCGCGGCACAGGAACCTGAGATAAAATAAAAAAAAAGAACCTGAGATAACTTTTGTAACGATGAGTTTTGAAGAAGACTTTAAGATGGATCGATACATCATTCTTTATTTGTTCTGATGAAACCTGAGGATTGATAGTCATTTTAGTTTGAGCCATTGACTGTAAAGTAATAACTGGACTGAGTGGCCCCTCCCACCTCGTGTTCCAAACAGGAAGTACCTGCTGCTCCCAGAAAGCTGAAATCCTTTAGGCTTCTCTAGAGAAATAAACTGTTATTACTCAGTCATTATATTGATCAGAATAACCATTCTTGTTCTACTGCCTTTCATGAATGTTTTACTGCTAATCTTAATTTTTGTTTCATGATATCTTTGCTGTAGCATAAGTTATTCAAGTAATAAACTGACCAATTGGATGCCTGAATAAAGGTAGGTGGCCTGTATAAAGTGTTTGATTGCCTGTGGCCTTGTAACATGCTTACTCCTGATTGGAGAGTGGTTCTCGCAGAAATGTAGATGGGCCAATCACGGCCCACTGAGGACGTCTAGTTCCAATATAGTGGAAAAAATAGCGAGTGAATTGACTTTGGTTGGAACCGGAAGCGAGGCAGTTTCTATGGGTGACGTCACACGTGATTCGTCCATTTATATTATACAGTCAATTATTTGAACCATAGCCCATTGACTGTATATGAGAACTGGACCGAGTGGCCCCTCCCCCCTGGCATCCCAAACAGGAGGTTCCCACAACGAAACTATACAAACAGCTGACTTGGAGCTAAAAGAGTTGGCTCTTTTTAGTGAGCCGAGCCGGAAGAAACGGTTCTTTATAGCAAGTTATTGAAGTTATAAACTGATCAATCAGCTGCCTCGATAAAAGCATGTGGTGCCCTCTGGCCCCCACTTCAAACGTTCAAAATGTTTGATTGACAGATTCTCCTAAGCCCAATTTCAAGTGGTAGGGGTGTGGACCTCCAACAAGCTGACTCCCGATTGGATAGTAGTTGCCATAGAAACGTTGATTCAGACCGACTCGTCCCAATCAATGCTTACTTACTTATGTGGTCTGGCTCAAACACGGCGACGCCCGTATCACGCAAAGTCCAGTTCTCAGATACAGTCAATGGTTTGAACACAGGGGGCTGTGCTGCTGGGGGGGCGTAGTCTGAGAGCCCCCCATCAGCCAAATATCCTCTCAGATCAGCTTCTGGTGTTTGACCTGAATCTGGGGATCATACCTCATCCACCCAATCCTTAAGAAAAACATTCAGATTGCAGAAAGTCATGTGTGCAGTAGTCAGAACACTTTCCTGGTGAAAATGACCAAACTGGTTTATGTCTCTCCTGCTTTTCAGGGATCGTCGTTGTCGAGATAAACCGACCCAAAGCCAAAAACTCTATCAGCAAAAACCTGGTCAAACTGGTGCGTACACCTGTTGTTTTACTGAAAAAACAAGGACTGGAAGGTGAAGCTGGGTTCTGCTGTGACCTGATTCCCCCCACACAATTTAAAACACGGATCAGAACTCAGCATTTGATCAATTTGTATGGCAAGTCAAAAGGAAGAAAAATCCTGTCTGTCTCAAACGAGTCTTTAAAGTCAGAATTGAAACTGAACAAACTTCAAAATACTATACGCTTAACCAAACCTGGCGTTTTTTTTTTTAGCATTTAACAGGTAAAAGTGGGTTAACCAGAAATGTTTTAAAAGATCTCTGAACGTTTCCTTTGCCTTTATTCACATTCTAACTCAGGGGTGTCAAACTCATTTTCACTGAGGGCCACATCAGCATAGTGGCTGTCCTCAAAGGGCCAGATATAATTTATACATGTAACTAAATGTAATGAAAAATAAAGGTAACTACTCCTTAATGTTAAATAACTCATTATTTATTTATTATAACTTTTTAATTGACATTTACAGTTGCATAGAAAACATATGTTTGCTTGTTACTTTAGCATAAATCCTTTTACATTTGATTCTGTCAGGTTAGGTTATATGAACAGTTTTTAAGTCCTAATGTATAGTTGTCCAATCCAATATTTCAAGTCCATTTCCCCCTAGATATGAATAAATACACACCAATTTTTATTTTTTTATTTTAAGAAATTAAAAACCTTTATGCTCTCACAGATTACATAAAATGACACAGAGGGCCACATTTGGCCCCCGGGCCTTGAGTTTGACACTTAAGGCCCAGGGGCCAAATGTGGCATCAATTCAGAATATTCTGAAAGAGCCCATAGGTTGAGCCCCCAGCTTCCCCTCCCCTCAGTGTTTGTGCTGTGGAAAGGGGTCAGAGGTCAGTAGCGTCGACTCAGACTAAACTTTCAGCATCGTTTGTTTCAGATGTTTGAAGCCGTGGACGACATCAAGAAGAACAACAAGGTGCGCAGCGTGGTTCTGTGCAGCTTGGTCCCCGGCGTCTTCTGCGCAGGTACGCCGTCCGGCTTCACTTCAGGGTCGATTTTGACCCCAGCTCAGCAGGAGGACTCAGGATCTGTGTGGTCAGCATCAGCAGCTCGGTGCTAACGTCACCCAGAGGAGGGGAACTCTGCTCCTTAAACGGGCTGATATCATGCATACTCACATTTTTAAGCTTTTGATTGTTTTGATCCGTTCACGCATGGGCGGCACCCATAAGGCGACAAAGGCGGAGCCTCTGAGATCAAGTTGTCTTACTTCCGGAAAAGAGAATGAGCTGCAAAAATAACTCATATTTCATTAGACCTTCTTCAACTGCAGTTCTTTTTCTGTTCACGGTTCTACTGGGGTAACTGGGTGGGTGGGGGTGGGGGCGGGGGGTGGTGAGGGAGGGGTACCTTCTTTGTGTGATTGTCCTTTGTTTTCTGTTTTTAATAACTTTCACTTTTTATGACTGTTTTATCTGTTTTTATGTTAAGCGCTTTGTGTTTTTAACCAAAATGAAAGGCGCTATATAAATAAATAAAGTTTGAGTTTGAGTTTGAGTTTAAAAGAATGGTTCTTTAGTGAGCCAAATATCATCATATGGATATAGTTTACTGTGAAAGACTTAAGAGAAAAACCTGTTTTCTTAATATTTGCGTTACATGAATATGCTTTTATTTGTTCACTGCTGATAAAATGTAAAAAATAAATGATACAAAACGAAAAACTATAATCCTACGTACATCTATATCATATTTTCTATTTTAACGGTACAACAAGGGGGGGGATTATATAAGTTTGCTTTCTTCCACTCCTTTCAGGTAGTCTTTGATTTAATGTCTAATTATTTTTTTTATGTCTTTGTATGAATGTTTAATGTTGATTGTATTTTTAGTGCATTATTCTTGCTTTGATTGCTAGAAATAAACCATTTCAAATCAAGTGTGCACAGAGTGAAAGCTGCTGCGCTGTCTGCGGTGTGTCTGCCCGCAGGAGCAGATCTGAAGGAGAGGGCGAAGATGCCGCAGAGTGAGGTGGGACCGTTTGTCTCCAAAGCCAGAGCCCTGATCACAGAGCTGGGTAGGAACCAACCATGAGGGTCTTCAGCAGCTTGGAGCTGCGTTTGTGAGCTGCGAGTCTTCTGTCCTTCAGGTAACCTTCCGGTTCCGGTGATTGCTGCGATAGACGGAGCCGCGCTGGGCGGCGGTCTGGAGATGGCTCTGGCTTGTGACATCAGGATTGCCTGTAAGTTGTTGTTCACTTTCGGCGCATCCTTTCAGGGGCCGCCGCAGCGAATCAGCTTTCACCGATCCATACGGGTGGTCGGGCAGAGGTTCTGACGCCAGACGGCCTTCCTGACACAACCCTGTACCTTATCCGGGCAGGGGACCGGCACAGGGGGACTCAGAATGGGGCCCCCTTGTGGATGCATAGTTAGGCAGTAATCAAATCAAATCAACCTTTAGTTGAAAGTTTTTATAATCTGCCCTCATCACTTCAATGACAAAAGAAAACCCAAATTATCATTACACAGGGATTAGGCCCAGCCTACACTTTAGATAAACATATATATAAAATAAAATACACACATATTTACAGACACAAACCCTTTTTAATCATATCCAGATAAAATATTGATAAGATTGAATCGTCTACTAAACGTTTGAAAATTAAAATTTGCTTGATATATAATTCTACATACTATATCATATTTGCTTATCATCACATTTTTAAAGACACTTTTAAAGGTGGCAACTGTTTTTGTATTTGGAGTTTCTTCGTCCAGGTTCTATATATACTGTACAGATCTCCAATGGTTTTTCTAAATAATTTCAGTTTATAGTCAGAGTCTGATGGCGGCAGTGCGTCTGCCGAGGGTCAGACCGCTAAACGCCACGAGGCTGGACTACAGAAACGTCTGCTACCGGTGAGGGTCACAGACGGTCACGTGAGGGTCACGGACGGTCACGGGAGGGTCACGGACGGTCATGTGAGGGTCACGGACGGTCATGTGAGGGTCACGGACGGTCACGTGAGGGTCACGGACGGTCACGTGTCTGCAGTGGATAGCCTTTGGAACCCAGCAACAGCTGCGCTGGATGGTTGTTGGATGTCTGGATGGTCGAGTTGGTTGGTTGTGGACTTGTGTGGGATTCCTCAGTGACTCGGCTCTTTGATCTCTGCAGCAAACTCTGCCAAGTTGGGACTCGTTGAGACCAAACTGGCGATTATTCCTGGAGCAGGTAAGGCGGTTGTTGATGGTCTTACACGGAGCTGAAAGCGCCTGTTGGATGGACAACTGTCTCGACCTCGTTGGACGCAGCCTTCTTTGTCCTCCTCAGGAGGAACTCAGCGTCTCCCGCGGGCCATCGGCGTCTCTCTTGCCAAGGAGCTGATATTTGCAGCCCGGGTGGTGGATGGACAGGAGGCCAGCCGCCTGGGTCTCGTCAATCGCTGCGTGGAGCAAAACCAAAGCGGAGATGCCGCCTACCTTCAAGCGCTGGAGCTGGCTCGAGAGATCAACCCCCAGGTAATCTGTTAGACAGGTGTATGTGTGAGAGGGAGGGGCCTGACTGTCTGTGGGAGGAGCTTTTGCTCTGTTGTCTTCCGGAATGAGCCCACGTCCATGACCTTTTGTCTGCAGGGTCCCATCGCCATAAGGATGGCAAAGCTAGCGATTAACCAGGGAATCGAGGTGAGTCTAGCTGGTTCTCCATCAAACACTGAGCTGGAGGCAGGAACATTTTCAGCTTCGGCTTTTGCTCTCTTCCAGGTGGATTTATCCACAGGTCTGGCGATTGAAGAAGCGTGCTATGCCCAGGTGAGGGCGTTATTGTTCGACTGGTCCGGTTCATCCAAATGTTGCCTCAGATTCCAAATGACATTCAGGCTGATTCAGTCAGAAAAAGTTTTCTTTCAAAGAAACGAGTAGTTTCTACTCTTCAAGTTTGAGTTTTGGAGGGTTTGGGGTTCTGGATGGTTTTGGGGTTTTGGGTTTTGGAGGGTTTGGGGTTCTGGATGGTTTTGGGGTTTGGATGGTTTGGGGTTTTGGAGGGTTTTGGGGTTTTGAAGGGTTTGGAGGGTTTTGAGGTTTGTGGTATTGGAGGGTTTAGGGTTTTGGGGTGTTCTGGAGGGTTTTGGGATTTTGGAGGGTTTGGAGGGTTCTGGGGTTTTGGAGAGGTTTGGGGTTTGGGAGGGTTTTGAAGGGTTTTGGATGGTTTGGAGGGTTTGGGGTTTAGGAGGGTTTGGGGTTTGGAGAGTTTTGGGGTTTGGGAGGGTTTGGGGGTTTGGAGGGTTTGAGTGTTTGGAGGGTTCTGGGGTTTTGGAGAGTTTGGGGGTTTTGGGAGTTTTAGGAGGGTTTGGAGGGTTTGGGGTTTAGGAGGGTTTGGGGGTTTGGATAGTTTTGGAGGGTTTTGGGGTTTCGGAGAGTTTTGGGGTTTTTGGATGGTTTTGAAGGGTTTTGGAGGGTTTTGGAGGGTTTGGGGTTTAGGAGGGTTTTGGATGGTTTTGAAGGGTTTTGGAGGGTTTTGGGTTTAGGAGCGTTTTGGGGTTTTGGATGGTTTTGGAGGGTTTTGGGGTTTTGGAGGGTTTGGGGTTTTGGAGGGTTTTGGGGTTTTGGAGGGTTTGGGGGTTTTGGAAGGTTTTTGGGGTTTTGGAGGGTTTGGGGGTTTTGGAGGGTTTGAGGGTTTTGGAAGGTTTTGGGGTTTTGGAGGGTTTGGGGGTTTTGGAGGGTTTGGGGGTTTTGGAGGGTTTGGGGGTTTTGGAAGGTTTTGGGGTTTGGAAGGTTTGGGGTTCTGGAGAGCAGCTGAGATGTATCCTCTGACTTGAGATCATCTGAGTGCTGGTGTCCTGTAGGCAATCATTTACCCCCAAATCTGAAGAGGACTGGAAAGTGGGCAAACCACCACTAAGGTCTCAGTGAGATGGAGGCCCCTTTGGGCCGGGCCCAGATCCACAGTGCTGAGTAGGATCCCCTGGGTCTAGTCTCCTTGATGTTGATGGCATTTGTGTCGTTTCAGGTGATCCCCACTAAAGACCGCCTGGAGGGTCTGGCAGCTTTCAAGGAGAAGCGGCGCCCTAACTTCAGGGAATGAGGCCCTCCCTCCAACTTAGTTCTCCCCTCCAACACCTCCAGATAGACCAAAACAATCCAGAGGTTCACGCCCCATCATGGCTACTGCGTCAGGCTTATGCTGCTTTACGTCAAGGGAACCAGGCTTTGGCCGCTACCGTAACCTCGTCACTGCTGCGTGAACCTGCCCGTCCTGCAGAGAGCAGCAGAGTCCTGCCAGAAAACTGACGAAAAGTCTGCATTTCTGAAAATGTTCAACAAGTAAAACATTTTTTTTGGTTGGGGTCCCTTTGAGGGTTAAATCTCCATAATTCACTGTAAAAATAATTTTTCTTCGGCGCCCCTGTGGTGGAAACATTTCCCCAGCAATTTTAACTGGCGAAAACCATCATTGCTACTTTACCGCAGATCCAGACCGGCCCAGGACGCAGCGGAACCGACGGAGCGCCACTGTCTGGGGTCACTTTGGGCAGGAATGAAGAAAACCTGGACTAGCCTGATCTGTGCCCCGCCCTCATGCTGGGCTGAAGCCAGGACCAATGAATCCGTCTCGCTGCCGTCTGTTTCTTCATCACTTTGATTAAAGTCGATCTGCGCTGAAGCTGAGCCTGATTTTCTTCTTTTGAGCTCTGAGTTTCACATCCGACTAGAGAGATTTTATCTGACGTTCTGTGGATTTCATTTAGAAATGGGCGAACCAGATGAAATGAAAGGCCTCTTGAGTTGAGACATATTTTACTTGCAACAACGGGGTTATGAATCTTCTGACAAACCAGAGGTATGTCTGAATAAACCCCTTTGTAATCGAATTAAACTTTATTCTACATTTTTAATCATATTTAGAAATGTTGATATTGGATGGGACGGAAAAAGAAAAAACAAGTTAACTGGATGCTTACTAATCGTACAGTGAGGTTCATATGTAGTAACTTAAAGCTAAAATAAGCTCGAAAGGTCCATACGAAACGAGTTAAATGTCCAAGAAGACGCTAGACAAGCTGACGAGAAGTATGGAGCTAGAAGAGATAATAACGAGCAAAGTGCAGGCAGTCTGACTGCTCAACAGGATCTACAGGTGAATGGGCGGGGTCACAGCCAGCCTGAACAAAAACCCAAGAAAAGAGAAATGTTAGAACATGAGAAAATATGAAAAGGAGATATAAATAACGGATTACTCTGCACTTTTATTTAAGTACTTACTCCATCCTTTGCATTTGACCAAATATACTTTTATTTACTGACTAAATGTATTTACCTATAATTACAGTCAATTTCTCTTTAAAATCAGATAATGTGATTTTCTGGATTATGTTTTTCTCATTTTGTCTGTCATAGTTGAGAATACCAATGATGAAAATTACAGGCCTCTTTCATCTTTTTAAGTGTGAGGCTTTACTGGTGATGGCTGGCTACATTCTTTTCCTCACTGTTTTTGTGCAACATAGAGACAAAAATTGTACTTCCTAGCTGTACAAGGGCAGAACTCCTTAACCCAACTTAATGCTTCTCCCTAGGCACTCAGGGTTGGGTCATCCTAGACCCTTTGGGGCGTGCTCTGAACCTTTTTTCTTCAGTGATCTTCACTGGTGTCCATGGATTAGGGTCATCTAAGATAGCACAATGGATACAAATCTATAAGGGTGGGGCCTGTCCACACACACACTCACATGCTATACCTGTTGGCTCCAAAAATGTTCACATGTCAACATGTACACAATACAAATACTGATCACACATGCATTTAAACCACTGTGAAACATTTCATTCAATAACGCAAAATATTAGTGAAAGGTGAGCTAACACCTGTGCTCAGGTCAGTGTTTATGTTCTTCTAAGGAGTGGATGATGGAATGTAAAAAGAAGGAGGAGAGTGTCCAGCCATCCCCACACGAAGACCCCCGCCTGGTACCCCCTGGATGGGGTAGGGGACAGATGGTCCGAGATCCCACCTTCTTTGTGAAATACATGTTTGTGAGGTGTGTGCATGTGTGTGTGTTTAATGCTGGAGTGTATCTGTATAAACAGTTTATGACTCTTGACAGGGGTTCACATAAAATTTTTCAAAACAAAAAGCCTCCCAGAGTCACGGTGGACGGTCTCAAAGCATCAGTAATTTAATTTGTGCTATCCTAGATGACCCACCCTTCCATTGAGGTGTTCTTCCTACCATGACAAAGGTGGATAAAGGTGGAAAAGATTTCATATATGTCCGCCAGACACCAGTGAAAATCACAATCATTTGAAGAAAAAAAGGTTCCAGAAGCTCTGTCTAGTGGTCTAGATGACCCCACTCATAATATTAAGTGCCTAGGATAGCACAAGGAGTTCACGTCAGAGTTAAGTGATGACTCTATTGTATTTTTTATCAATAAAAATCTGTAGTTATAATCAATTCTGGTTGAGTTCACGGACCTCCAGTTGATTTTCTTGGAGCAACCCCGTGTGGAAAATGCAATGCAAAATACGAGTGGAAGAGGGCAGCTGATGTGGGCCTGTTGGACAGTTTTCTGAGCAGACCTTCTGAGTTCCCTCTGCCACAGCTGCACTGGAGCGGACTGGGTAACTTTGTTGTTTTCCTCGCCCCCCCCCGCCCCAAGACACGTTTGTGGGGAAAAGGCCTGTGCCCCCCCTCCCTCCCCCCCACATACCTCCATGTTCAGGCGTTCTCCAGGCCCTGCAGCTTCAGAGGATATAACCTGACAGCAGACAGTTGAGGCCCTGTCCGACGGTTGCCCGCAGGCGCCCTGTGGCTTTGTTCTGCTGCTGCTGAGCCCCCCCACACACAGAAACATCCCCACTGTGGCTGGCCTCCTTCCGGCAGATGTCCCAACTCTGAGCCGGGGGGAATCCCACCACAAGTCAGAGTTGCGTAAAGAAAGGCCGCTTTCCCAACACTGGAGGCCCGGACTGCAGCCATCTGCGCACGTTTGGCTTCTGTTTGGGGGGGGGGGCGTGTGACCGCAGGGCGTGGGGGCCGCCTGAGCTTCAACTGCTCTCGGCAGCTGTTCAGGCCTCCAGATTCGCCAACAGAACCAACAGAAGGTTTGCGTGGAACCATCCCTTTACAGCTTCAGAGTCCACTGATCCTGAACCGTGCACAGCACGTGCACACTCTCACAGCACCCAAAAACCCAGCTGATGGTATACGTGCACGGACATGCACGTATGCACAGACACGCGTTCAGCTCACAGACTCAGAAACTCAACCTGAACCAAAGCTGGATCAGTCGGGTTCACATTTGGAAAACTGTGCACAAAACTGTGAATGGCGTGCACGTGTCAGTGGGTTCCTGTCCAAACACACTGACCCTCTGGTGTCCTGAAGCAGCGAGAACATATATTCATGTTTGTTTTCAGACTCAACCAGAGCTCAGAAGATGCATGTAAAACAACATCCACGCCATGAGTGATGATGAAGATGAAGGTCACAATGGACATCTTTTAACTTTTGACTTTTTAGTCAATTTGATTTCTAATAAAAATCACATGGTTTGATTTTTAAAGAATTTATTTATACGTTGGTACAGAAAATAACTTTTCAGTGAATAAAAAAGTTCCCTTCAATACTTTGTAATGTAGCTCTGGTTGGTAATGACATCATCCAAAACGCCGCTGGACAAACGAGCAGCGCCACCTGACCACAGTCCCTTCAGACTAGTAGTAGACAGTCAGATGTTGCAGGCGAAATGTGTCATCAGCAGACTTGCATCAAGACTCTGAACTACTGCCAGAGTTTGTGACAGACCCAGGTGTGGAGCCCCCCCCAGTGACAGACCGCAGCTATGACCAGAACCTATGACCTCTGACCTCAGACATGGTTTTGCAAACACCACACAGCTGCAGACCCGTTTACCAGATGTGAGGGGTACCAGGATTTCCAGACTAACCAACATTAACCCTTCTGCTATCTTGTGGGGTCCAGATGACCCCCCCCTTACATTGACGTGTTCTCCCTACCATGACAAAGGTGGATAAAGGTGGAAAGATTTCATGTAATCCATGGAGGGAAGATCCCAAATCATTGGAGAAAAAAGGTTCAGAGCACTGTCTAGTGGGTCTAGATGACCCCAGTCCCAATGTTAAAGTGCCTAGAATAACACAAGGGATAACCAACTCCACCACTTTGACCGGAATGACAAACGACTGTTGCAGGTGACTCCACTGATGCCAAGAAACCGGCCTGAATGCTTGCAGTGGACGTAAGACCATGTGACCTGGACAAGGCAGCACTAGTCTAACATCCTGTTTACTGAGTGTCAGGTCACCTTGCATTGAAATGATGGTCGTCAGCCATCTTGCACGAGATGGCGAGGTGAGCGATACGCTGAGGTCAACATGGTCCTTTGGGTTGGCTTTGGTGGAGGAGGTGGAACCGTCGGGTCAGGCATCACCAGTCATATCAAAACTGATCTGGTTCTTTTAGAAGTTCCAGTCACTGCAGGTTTGACCTCAGAGACGTCATAGAACCATCATCATCTCCCAATTCCAACAGACCACCCCCAGCTGTCTGTTCATGGATGATAATGCTCCGAAACATGCCAGGATTCTCACAGCTGGACTTCAGGAAGTGGGCGTGGCCTCATATGTTATCGCCAGCATCGACTCCTGACCTGAACCCCATAGAGCACATCTGGGACAACCTGGAGCGGAGACTGGATGATCTGACCCCCACGTGACCCGGCAGAACTGCATGAAGCACTTATGAAAAAGTGGAACAGCATCATGAATCTAGTGAGGAGCATGAGACGTCAGCTTGACAAGCTGTCACTGCAGCAGACGGTTGAAATACCCGCTAGTGACATGGTCCATTTTGGGTTCATTGACTTAACTTTTGGGGAGTAATAAATATTAAACTAATTGAAATTGTGTTTCTTCTCATTTATTGTTAGTAACGTCTGTTTTTCATGAAAATTCTGTCAGCTCTTCCTGACAGAATCTGGGCACAGCTGAACAGCCACTAGTCCCACAAGGAACCTTCTGTTTCCACCAGAAAACTATTTCTCACAAATAGCTACTAAGTGCATCTTCATGGTCCTCTGAGAGAATTATATTTAATTTCAGCTTTCTAGATTCTATTTTTTAGCTTTGGGGATGAAAGAAGTTTGGACTTGAAGGGTGAAGACCAACATCTGCTCTCTGCCGCCCCCTGCTGGTCATCTAACCAGGCCTTAACCCTTGTGCCATCTTGTGGGGGTCCAGACGACCCCACTTGTGGGGTCGTCTGGACCCCCACAAGATGGCACAAGGGTTAAAAGCCGCTGTTCCAAAAGAGAGAAACCGAGTGAGGTTTTTCAAAATAAAAGATCACCGACGTGGATCCATGTTTTTCCCAGATGTCCAGAACGAGGAAGCGGGCAGATTCTCCGTTTTCCCAGCTGTACGGGCCGAGATGATCTGTCGGCTGTGAGCAGGAGTGAAGAGGCGGCGCCTGTCCTCGAGTACAGTGACTGATTTTAATGTTTGATAAACAACTATAGAAAACAGCTGATAAAAAGTCATGCACTCTCAGTGTAAATTCATCTGGAAATATAGAGTCTGTACAGGTTGTGAACCAACGCAGCCGCTTCCTTCAGGTCTGCGGCTCACATACTTGGCTGCATAGAAACATCATTATTGCCTACATGGAAAATAAAAAGAAATGAAAATAATGTCAAAAGTCTAGTTTGATTCTGCTGAGGAGGAGCGGGCCGGTTCTGACCCGCACGGGTGACAAAGTCGGCACAGACCGCCGGCGTTCCCTTTAAATTACATTCCGACAGCGATCACCAGGAAACTCGGAGAACCACAAAAGCCTGAGTTGAGAGGAGAAGTCTTCAGAAATTCAAGAGCCTGAGAAGAAATCCACTGATTGAATATTTTACAAAAGAACATTTACATCATCATCATCATCATCATCATCATCATCATGATCAGAGACCAGGACGTCCCGGTCAGCTTCTGTACATCAATATGCTCTTAAATAAAGACTGAGGAGCTGCTGAGGAAATGCTGGGAATGAGGTACTTCAGCTGCTGGGCCTGAGTCCAGCCTGGATCCGTTCAGAACCTTTGTGACGGAGTCGACGCACAGCAAGCGGGACGCGCGGCCGGGACAGACCAGAACCGGATCCAGTGTGGCGCTTGGAGATGAGGCAGCATTCAGGGTCTGAGTCCGATTTAAGCGTCAGGAAAGGGTTACCCGTCCGTACCGCCTCTGCTGTGTTGGTCGCGGCTCCGCCGCCGCCGCCGCACGCACGGCCGCTGTAAGGCATTTCCTGTGCTTCTGAGTCCAAGGCTGCCGCTGGCAGGGCCGCTTTGCAGCTCCTGCTATGTCTTGCGGCTGCTCCAGATCTGCTCCGGCGTGCTCCGGTGGTCCGACGAGTAGTCGAACGGCGAGCGGTGGCCCATGGGAGAGCGGGAGTCATAGGGAGAGCGGGTGCCGCTCGCCGAGGCCCGCTGCTCCGCCTGCCAGTCCGAGTGGTAGCGCTGCGAGGAGTAGTGGTCCGAGTGGGAGCCGTCCTTCAGGTCCAGCCGGTGGTCTCTGCCGGAGCGCAGCTCCTCCATCTTCCTGTGTTTGCCGTCACTGTAATACCTGCACACACACGCATGTACGGCAGCACACACACACACGAGAAATAATGAGTGTGTGTCAGCAGAATGGCTCATTCTGAGTTTTTTCAACGTTGGTTTAAACTTAAAGCCCCATTCTGATGAAAACGGCGTTTTAAATTGCTTTTAACGGCTTCTTCTGGCATTTTTCTGAATTTTATAAAGAAAGGAAAAAAGTTGTGAATTTTTATTCGAATCGTTGTGAATCAGGAGCAGAGGATAAAATGCCGTTAGAGAAAAGAGAAAAGATCCCCGCTCTGCTCCATCCTGATCGTCTGCTGTCAGACAAACGGATCCACGGACGTCTTTGTTTTCCTGGTCTGAGCTGGAATCTGGATCAGTACTGTAGACTGGATGGATCTGAAATTGGTCCCCATTTATGTGGCACCAGTATTGTTGGGTTGGGGGTTTGAGGAGCTGTAAGCTAGCAGGAGGAGAGTGTCAACAGATGACTGTCAGCGACAGGAAGGGCGGCGGGGTTGCTCTATTCCTAATGAACTCCTGGCGTTCTACAGAAACTGTCCTAGAAAACATCTTTTTTTTAAATTTTTGGCTAAAGACTGCATCCTCGTGATTGAAAGAACTCTGGGAACAAATGAAGATCAGAGCGGGGCTGGAAGCTTTTGTCTAGTTCAGTCTGTTATTGGAGCTTCCTTCATGTTTGCCCTTCTGACTCAGTGTTGGTTAAATTCTGATCAACTGCTGCTCAGTGACTTGCAGAGACTGGAGTCGGCTCTCCGGCTGCTCACCTGTCTCTGTCCCTGCTGTCTGGTCTGTAGTGGTCTCGGTCTCGGTGGTCTTTGCCGTTGCTGTAGTAGGAGTACGGCCTTTTCCTGGACTCTGGGAGCGAGCTCTTCCTGTGGGGCTCGGCGGCGTGTCGCTCTTTGCCGCCGCCGTCGTGGTGGCGTGGCGCCGGCGGGTGCCTGTCCGAGCTGTAGCTGTCCCTGCTGCTGTCGTCGTGGTGCGAGCCGTCCTTCAGCCGCTCCACGTCTGTCGGCAGGAAAAGCAAAGTGAGCGCTGGGTTCTGGGCGGGTTCTGCGGGTCTGACTGGAGTCGGCTGTACCTGCGTGCTTGAAGCTGTGAGTGTTTGCAGTTCTAGTGTTCTGCTCAGCCGCCTGCAAAGAAAAGCACCATCAACGGTCACCAAGGAGATCAGAAGCGGCGGCCGTGCGGCGCTGAGGCGTGGCGTACCTGCGCGCTCTCCTGCCTCTTCTTGATGGCGTGCTTATACAGTTTATGCAGCTTTCTGGCATCGAACTCTGTGAACTTGGAAACAAAAATCCACAAGTTCCTGGAAAATAAAGTTAGAACATCAGTTTGAGAAAACTGAGCAAATCTGTGGGGCTGCAGAGGCAGGAGGCAGACGCTCACTTCCTCCACTGCTTGATCTGCTCGGGGTTGGAGTACTCCTTCAGACACTCGGTGATGTGGTCTCCGATCTTGATCAGGCACTGCCGGGTGTGCTCCAGCTGCTCGCGCTCAGAGAGGCCCTTCTCCGGACGGTCCAGCTGCTTCAGCGCCGCCTTCACCGGCCGCATCCTCTCCTTACACTGAAACATTCAGGAGGCGGTCAGTCACACACGGCAGAAGGATGCAGAGGACGCGTCCATGCAGCCTCGTCACGGCAACGGCTCCCTCATTCATCCTGAGATCTCGCTCCAAGAATGATCGCTGAATTCGACAAACCCCTCATCTGTCGTTTTCAACAAGAATTCTACAAAATACAGAAACCCAAAGCGGCCCCTCCATCCTGCCCCTCTCATGCATCATTCAGTCACTGAGTAGGAAGGCATGATGCCTGCCAACCTCCTCCTCAAATGAAGATGACGATATGGAAAAAACGACATCAGCTCGATCTGCGCCTGAGTTCGACCACGATTACGATTAAACCGATCCGTTAGAAATTGATCGGTTCTTCTGGGGTTTTCTCGGTTTTGTTTTGCAGCAGATTGTAGAAAAGTGAAAATAGTCGAGGACTGACTTGGGCTGGGAGGCTGCTTGGGTTCCGCTTTTGTCCTGAGCCCAGTGAACGCACCACGCAGAGACATTAGTCGCTTCACTCCCAATCGATGACGTCATCAATAGTTGCCTCGTCACTACCTGATCGATCTGCCAGTGCGCAAATATAACGTCACATCCACTAAAGCGGTTTACGATGTCTTCGGTTGCCAATGGCAACAATACCCTCTTAGAATTATAAAAAATGTTTCTAATATTGAAACATTTTACTATAATGTTGAAACAAAACAAACAAAATAAGAAATGTTAAAGCTCAGCACAGTGCGATCTGACTAAGGACCACCGTACAAACGGATAACCCTTTAACCCTTAAAAAAAGGAGAAGCGCGCCCGCTGCCCCGAGAGGCGCGGCAGCCCCTCAGGTGTGCTGACGCAGGCAGCCCCTCAGGTGTGCTGACGCAGGCAGCCCGACAGGTTGACGTCTGCTGACTCACCACGCTGAAGGTCCTCTGGTCCAGCTCCTCAGACTCCTCACAGCCCGCCGTGTTCTCCCCAGCCGTCACGGGCACGGGGGTGTCGGAGGCTTTCTTAGGTCGATCTCGCTGCTCCGTCTTCACGTCATTCTGGTGAAACAGGTCAATGAGTGATGCTTGACCCCCCTCCCCCACAGATCGGAGAGGTTCTGATGTTCTCACCTCCTCCTGCTTGTGAATCACCTCCACAGGTTTGCCGTCTTTTTTCTCCTTCGACTCCTTTGCATCTTTGATTTCACAGCTTTCCTCCTCCTTCTTTATCTCCTCTCTGCTTTCTCTCTCCCCTGATGAAGAACAGTCCCGGTCCTCTTCCTCCTCCTCCTCGTCCTCCTCCTCTTCATCCATCAGCAGCTTATCAGTTCGGCTCCTTCGGCTCTTCAGCGGCGTCTCCTGGAGGCGCAAAGTCCCGTCAACAACAGTTGGGCTCACAGCAGCAGCAAAGCCAGCTCCTCCAACCGTACCTTCTCTTCATCTGCATCCTCCTCCTCATCATCGTCGTCATCGGACGCCTTCTCTGAGGGGGGGTCTGAGGACGGGCTCCTAGTCACCTCCTCCGCCTTCACTGCCTTCTGAGTTTTGCTCTTCTTGTTCCGTGGTTTCCTCTTGCGTGAATTAGCCTACAGACACACGCAGCAGTGAGCCGCTGCGCAGACGAGCCAGTCGACTGCGCAGCGGCTCTCAGGTGAAGAAGACGTACCGTCACCGCCTGCTTCTGCGCCTCCTTCCTGGCCAGGTCCTTGCTCAGTAGTTTGATGAGGTAGTCTGCTCGGGTCTGCAGCTGCTTGGCCTGAGGCTTCTTGTCTGGATCATCTGGAAGCAGCTGATCAACAAACATCTGATTACAGACCCGCTTCTTATTCATTTGTTGTGGGTTGAATGGTAGAAAACAGTGGTCCCCAACCCCCGGGCCGCGGACCGGCACCAGTCCGGGGGTCATTTCGTACCGGGCCGCACAGAAAGAACAAATAACTTACATGACGACTTCTGTTTTATTTATTTCGGAATCTGAAAGATGTTTTATATTGAAAAATTGCCCGATTCTCTGTTCCATCCGTCTATGTTACTCTTGACGAAGGCCAAGGTGCTCTTCTCGGTCACATGATAGGTGACCGCTAAAATAAAACCCAGGAGCTAGCAAAATGAGTTAAAAAAATAACCAAAGGTCTTTGGGAAGTTCCTTTGCCAAAGGGTAAACGTCCCACCAGGAGACAGAAGAGGAGCCTTTGACTTCCAAAAAAGGAAAGCTACATTTAATAGACAGTCCTTCTTTTTTGCACCATGAGTGTGGGAAGGGGAGAGGGTGATGACACCTGTGCTGTGTACAATGTTATGCGTGTCAAAATAAAAGCCCGGGGTTCGCCTCGTCACATCACTGTTCCCCTTTTGTCATGGCGTTGCTACAATGATCGTCCGCCACATCTTAAAGACCGGTCCGTGGAAACTTTGTGTGACGTCATACCGGTCCGTGGCGTTAAAAAGGTTGGGGGGGGTCGCTGCTATAAAGCCTTCAATCCATCGTTTTCCTGTTTCTCTCTTTATTCTAGTATCTTCCAACATTTTTCCTGTTTAACTCCTCCTACAATGTTTCAGCTTTCTTAACCATCCAACTATTCAAATGTTCAGCTCTTTCAGCTTTTTCCAGCTGTGACGTTTAGTCATTCAAATGCTTGAACTTTTCCAGATATTCCAGGATTTCTGCCTCCATTGAAACATGTGGAATCCTTGGTGCATTTTTCACAAAAATCTCTTTTTTGTTTTTGTGCTGTTTTCACTTTATTTAAGGTCAACTTTGATTGTTTTTTATTGAATTTTTTTTCTTCCAATTATTACCCTTTAGGCTTCATTTTCATTCAGAAATAAAGAAGTTCTTCTGGAAAAGCAGCTCCTTCTATTTCCTTTTAAATTTGTATCCAAATAAGTTTTGTTTAGTTAAGAAAAACAGTTTTGGACGTGACCAGTGATTCAAACTGCTCAAAGTTTCCCATTAAACCGGTTCAGAGTTCCTTCATTTTTCGGTCTACATTTGCTGCTCCTGGTTTCTCATTTTCTCTACAGCAGCTCTGGACTGAGGCAGAACGAATGCAGCTTCAGTGAGGGGTCGACCGCTCTCCTCCTCAGCTGAAGCGTTCCAGTCGCTCCTGCCTTTCTTGTTCCGCACTCACTTTGTGTGTGAGGTTGAGGTCGGGGTCCATCTTTATCATCTCCCAGCTGCCGTATCCGTACTCGTAGATTCCGATGAGGAGGCTGGAGTCGTCCTCCTTCCCCCACTCGATGTCAAAGTGGGCCGCCTTCGAGTGGCAGGGCAGCACGTACCTGAACACACACACACACACACACACACTCAGCTTCTCAGCATTCTGCTGACGCAGCAGTCTCCAGAACGCTCATGTTACTGAACAACACACTTTTCCATCTCCGACAATTACACAAGTGTGACCGACTTTTCTATCCCAGCCTCTCCAGTCTTACTTCTTTCTCTCCTCGGGATCAGCAGGAATGGCTTTGTGGAGCGGAGCCAGCTCCTCCTCGTGGGAAATGACCAGCTTAGCGTTGACCTGGACTCCAGAGATCCTGAAGGTGGGGCCCTTCACCTTCCCTCTTCTCCCCCCTGATCACACAAACACAAAGTCTCCAGGTGTACTCAGAGCTGCTGTCTGCAAACAGACTTCTTAAAGGTTCTCCTTCACACTCTGCTGTCTCTCAAAACCTTTCAAGTGACTGCAGACCTCCTGAGCTGCAGCAGACCCCCCCTCCAGGCTCACCTGAGGTCTTCTCAGGTCCACAGGGGTTTTCCCGCAGCGTCCTCAGGCATCCGTTGTGGACCGTCTCTGCTAACCGTTTCAGGTCGAGTTCGGATTTATCGACCAGTTCTGCGTCTCGAGCGATGGCGTCCAGCCTGAAGAAGCAGATCGCGGGCTGAGCATCTCGCCGCCTTCAGACAGACAGACAAATCTAGGCAGGCTTACCTCTCCAAAGGCCCTCCGAACTTTTTGTAGCTCTTGACAAACCTGTGGGCAGAAGAAGGTTAGAGGGCGCTCACCACAGCAGGTGGAGAGAGAGCGCGGCGCTCCCGTGCTCACCTGCGGATCTCTGCGTCGCTGAAACCTTTGATGTTTTCTCGCGGGATGGTGCGAGGCCGACCACGCTTCTTTGGCCTCTTTCGGTCTGAGAGGGAGTCGCTGTCGGAGCCGGAGTACCTCCTGCTCCGTCCGTGCCGGCGCTCGCCCGAGTTAAAGCTGATCTGTGGACGGAGCGTTGGAGGTCATCAGCAGAGTGCGCCTAAATTCCCACAGCAGATCAGTCTTGGCGTGTTTTAACCTGTTTGGCACAGTTCCTCATGCGGGGCAACATGTAGATCTCTTCCAGCTCCTTCTGCCTCTCCTCCTCCTCCATCCTCCTCCGCTGCTCCTCGGGAATGATGTCGTCCCAGCTGCGCTGACTTCGCTCAGAGTCGATGTCGATCTCCTCATCGTCCATCATGGTGAAATTTGCCACCTGTTCAGGCGGAAACCAGAACCTTTTGTACCTGTCCCTCACATCCTGGCGGCAGAACAAAGAGTTCCTCCTCACCTTGAATTGGGACAGCAGCTCCTCCCCCACCGTGGACGGCCCCGGGTCGTTCTCCCGGGTCTCAGCTCTCTTCAGGATCTCATCAATGTCCATTTCCTGTCCCAAAGAAAAACAAGAACACAAGTTGGTTTCTCCCACAGCAGTCGGTGTCAAACCCAGACGGGAAAACTGAAGACACTCCGTCATTTTCATGGTTTGAATCAAAGACAGCAAGAATCCAACAGCTTCAGCTTCATTCAGACTTTAAAATGCGCCTCTGTGCATTCCCACTGAGGTGAACCGCACCAGAGTCCAGCTGAGCGTTCACACCAGCCAAACAGGAGCATCAGAGGAGACCTCCCAACATCTGTCCTTTAGAACCACCACATGTGCACAGCAGCTGGTTCACCTGGTCTGAAAGGTGCAGCACCAACTCCCCCCATGAGGAAACAAACCGTTTGACACACCTGCGGCTCCTGTTCTTCCCCCTCCGGCTCCTTGAAGAGCTCCTCTGCACCAAACTTCAGGATGGCGGACAGCTCCTCCTTGTTGAACGGTGCTGAACTGCACAGAAAAAGAGTTTCAGGAGAATCTATGGACAGACAGTTTAGACCGGGGGTGTCAAACATGCCGTATCCGGCCCGCCAGATGGTTTAATCCGGCCCACTCATGACGAGTAAAAATTATAAGGATGTTTTAATGAAAAGCACATTTCTAGTCTATTCCTGTGGCGAGTTATGATTTTTTTTTTTAAAATAACCGAAATTCCCAATTCCGCTATTAGGGCGAGCAAAAAAAAACAAAAAAACAGGTGAAGCAGCTGATCTCTGCACATGCCAAAAGTAATACTAACAGCTCTGTGTCTGGGTACCATGTAGTTGGTTCCCTGTGAGCCTCACCGCTGTTAGGCTGCTATTAGAATGATCAGTAGTGACACAATAATGACCAAGATGTTGTCAAAAAGAAAAGAAAAAGGTGGAAGTGGAGTGCTGAGCTTTCCAGGAAAAATAAAGAGTTTTATTTGTTCACAGAGCTGAATGCAAAACCCGCTTGTTTGGTATGTCATCAACAGAGAATCTAACACTCAGCACCACTATGAGACTCACCATAAAGAAAAGTTTCACCATTTGCAGTTAAGAAAAGAGAAGATTTACCAACTATTATCTGGACTGAAGAACAACCGTCTGCATTTACTGCAGCGTGACGTCAGTGATGGAGCAGTGACAGACACCTGATTGCAGACAAGTTGGAGCAAACATCCAAACCATTTATTGAAAAATGCTGAAGGCTGCAGAAGTCTTGTTCCCCAAAAGCAGACGAGCTTTGCCAACATGAGTCTGTCAAGCATTAGGATTACAGATACATCATCTCTGAGGAGACTTGGACGCCAAATGAAGAATCCAGTCATTTATTGCATTTCTATTGATGAAAGCTCCGACAATACAGATAAACACCGCTGTGCATATTTTTTAGAGGTGTTGAGGAGACGTCACAGCGTAGTTTCTTGAGTTGATGGACACAACAAAAGCTGATGACATAGTCAGCTCTCTAGTTACTGTGCTGGATGATGTTGGAGTGAACTGGTCACATGATGTCAGTCTGGTCACTGATGGCGCCCATCAAAGGTCAGGAAGAAGGCAGGTGATGCCAAAAATTCAGGCAGCCAACCAGGAAAAGATTCTTGGATATTTCATTGTGTTTTCCACACTTGAATGACAGTAAATGTGTTTCTGTAAAGGATCTGAATCCTGATATTGATGGCTGGGTGAAGTTTCAGGAGAGAAAGGAGGTTAACTCCAAATTCTTATGTTCTCAAATGTTTGCTAGTTTAATTTAGTTTAATTTTTCATTGATTGGCACATTTACATTCTAGGCAGGTGTTTCATGTTTTTCCGTAGCCCCTCTTGAGTTTCTCATCGGGATTGCTTCAGTGCTTGATGTAAAATATTCAGGCTGTATAAAATTAAAAAACAAAAAACAATATTTCCATTTTTTTTTAAGTGAAATGCATTTTTTTGGCCTCTGAATGAATGTTTCACAAGTGATTAGGCTACCATGTTGGTTGAGGAGAGAAAGACAAAGCAAAGCAAAGCTACAGATAACAAGCTGACCGCAGGTTATTTTGCTTTTATGTTACTGGTTCGGCCCACTTGAGCTCAGACGGGTTGAATGTCGCCCCCGAACCAAAATGAGTTCGACACCCCTGGGTTTAGAAAAAGGGGGCGGAGACTCACCTGGAAGGGGCGGCGCCGGTGTTGAGGACAGTCTTTCCTGTGGTGTCCATTCTCTGAATGACCAGGTGGTCCAGAACCATCTTCTTCTTGGCCCGCTCGATGATGTCCTCCTCCACGGAGCCTCTGGTCACGAGGCGGTAGATGTTCACCTGCAGGAACACAGAGCAGTGGTTCAGCAGACGAAGGTTGACGTGCTTCTGAGCCAAGAGCGGCCACAAGTGTTCAGAACTCAGGGATCCTAAAAATAAAAGAAACCCCACACACTGAAACGTTTCAGTTAGGAACAGGCTAGATGAGAAAAAACTGGACCACAGCTTTCTCCTCCCTAAACCAGCGGTCCTCAATCCTCAGACAGCAGACCGATACAGAAACGGGCTTGTGAAACCGCAAAAACAAACAAACACCATCTACATTTTTCAGTTTGATTCATAATCGGATTCTAAAGGAAGTTTTATTTTGGAAAACTAATTGATTCTCCTTCTCGACTCATGTCAAGTCGCTGGTCACGTGTGGAAAATCCATCCGCTAGTCTCTTAAGGCGGCTCCTCCGACCGCTAAATTCATTCCACTACTGGACTGATTAAGTACCCGATGCGGTGATTTTTCAAAATAAAACATTTCTCAAAATCAAAGATAGTTCAGACTATTAATGAAAGGAGTACAGTATTGAATATTTCTTCAGCGGACCGGCCTTCTTCCATTCATTTTCTTAACCCGCTATAACCTATGTATAACCTCTTCCATTCTTGTGCTGCGCTTGCGCCAAAGCGCCCCGACTACCACCGTGTCAACCTGCTGCTATGATGACCGTATTTAGCGCTCTCTGTGTTGGACACACTGGACTAGCGCGGGGGAAAACAACTCTCAGCTGCAGAGGATGTGAACAGGTGAACAGGTAGAGAGGAAAAGCAGGTAGAGAGGCGGGGGAGGGGCTTTGGCTTCAAACTCTGTCAGAGATGGAAACACGGCGTCAGATTCAGACGCAGCTTTCACTCCGGGAGTTGAAGCAGAGACTTTCTCTGGGATGATTTTATGAACCCAAACATGGAAACATGATTACCAAGTAACTCTTCAAAATAATAAACCTGATCTCTCCACATTCTCCGTGTCTACCATGCATTGATACACACAGACATGCAGCGATCAGACCATAACGTTGGCTCGTAGCTCCGCCCACACGCGACCGCGGTGTCAGCTTTAAAGAACGCAACTTCTAAGTGGAGGGGCGGGGCGGCAAACCCCCAACAACAGGTTAGATGACAGAACCCATTAAGCGTCTTTACCTGTAGCGTTCACAGAGCTTCAGACTTTAACAGCAACCCCCCGGCCTAACGTAGTCTGCTATTATATATTCATGAGGGGGAAAAACCCGCCGAACAGACCCTAAAACCGCCCAAATTATGCAAACCCGCCCAAAGCCATTTGTACCCACAAATTTAGAACCAAAACCGCCCAATCTGGCAACACTGGGTTCATGACGTAATCAGACAGATGAACTTCAGGTTTTGTGAATGAAAAGGAGAATAAAGGCTGCAGCGATCATCTGCACCCAAACGTGTCTCTGAGCTCCTTATTTTACAGATGAAACTCCGCTTTACTGACACCGAACCCCGGAAAGCCTGCTACACGGAAAATAATCTGATTTTGAGTCGCCAAAAGGTTCAGAATCTCTTTGTTTTAAACCTATAATAATCCAGAAATAAAGCTTCACAAAAGGCTCCACATACTTCATCTTCAAGCTAAGTTCCGATAAACGGACAACTTCTGTGTTTTTTCCTTAATCTACGACTTTTTTCTCGTAAATTTATGAGATAAAAAGTCGTAAATTTACGAGTTTTTATCTAGCAAATTTACGTCTTAAAATCTCATAATTTAACTTGTTTTTTTTTGGTGGCCCTTTTTTTTTAACTTTTTTTTTTTTTTTGGTGGCCCTAATACTCCGTCGTAAAATATAGCTTACAAAATACCTAAAATAAAATTAAATGAATACAGTAATTCCTCTATATTTGTGGGGGTTGGGGACCAGAGACGGTGTGGGATTTTTGATCCCCCCGGTGATGAACCAGCAGGGGGCGTGGTGTCGCAGTTAACAGCAGCCCCCCTCCAATTTACGAGTTACCCGTCTAAATAAACGAGACGGCAGCAGGTGAGGCGCCGCTCACTCGTGCCTCACCGACCTGCAGCTTTACTGTTTTGATTTTTGGTCACAAAAGATGCTTTGCTTTTAATGGCTTCATTTTTCTTTCTTGCCAACTGTCTGATTACATCGGTGCCCGTTTGTGACTCATGTAGTCTTTTTTTTTGCGCATTGGAAATACAGAAGGTGAGGCCAGCAGTACGCCTGCCTCAAGGCGGAGGGGGATCCTGGAGAATGGGACACCGCGGATAAAGAATAACGTCAGAAGCAGCTGTCCAGTTCATCCTTAACATTGCTTAGCCTTATTTTCTAAATGGAGGATTACGGGTCTAAAAGCAGAAATATGTGGAGACGCGTCTCGATCAGACAGAGAGACGTGTAAAACTGAAGAAAGAAAAGGAACTTCCATGCGTTTCTTCTGAAGGAGCGGAGCAAAGACTTCATTTAGAAGTTAAATGAGTCAACAATAACAATTTTTGTCTTTTATTTTCTATGCTACATTTTGTAAACGGGACAAAAATGTTGAAATGAAATTTGAAACAATGCAGTAAACCAGAGAATAAGCTGCTCTGAAGAGTTTCTGTTTTTGCAGACCTGATGACATCAGTGCCTCAGCAGCCGTGAACCTCAGCGCACGCCACCGTCCACGTGCACGCACACCTCTGGCAGCACGGGGCGCCAACTCACCTGTCTCTTCTGGCCAATCCGGTGAGCTCTGGCCTGAGCCTGCAGGTCGTTCTGAGGGTTCCAGTCTGAGTCGAAGATGACCACCGTGTCAGCGGACGCCAGATTGATTCCCAGACCGCCGGCGCGCGTGGATAACAGGAAGCAGAAGTCCTAGACAAACAGGAAGTGCTTATTTATTATTTACATTACATTTTTGATAGCAGAAGCCTTCAGAACCCTTCAGTACCTCTGATCCCTCTGCATTAAAGTGGTCCAGCGCCTGCTTCCGCATTTCCCCTTTGATGGAGCCGTCTAACCTCTGCAAGAGTGAAAGCAGCGTCAGACCCAGAACCGCAGAGGTGACGTTCCGCTAAGGAGCGGTCCTCACCTGGAAGAGGAACTGCCGACTCCGCAGGTAATCAGCCAGGATGTCGAGCATCCGAACCATCTGGGAGAAGATCAGGACTCGGTGGCCTCTCTCCTTCAGGCGCACCAGCAACTTGTCCAGAAGAACCAACTTCCCACTACTGCGGATCAGGAGCTGCAAGAAGGGCAGAACTTTCAGAACCATCCATGTCCAAAAAGCTGGTGTGATTGTGAGTCCAGGCGAGAATCCTGGACAGACACGGCGAGTGTGTGACGAGGTTCTGCCGCACCTCTCTGATTGAGACATCTTCAGAGGAGCGCTGAGTGAAGCTGTGGGAAAACCGCCATGATGAGCGCTTACCTGTAACGCCTCCACCTTGCTCAGGAACTCGTCATCTGGAGGCTTGATGAGGTAGCAGTGGTTGCAGCACTTCTTCAGCTCCATCATGACGTTCAGGAAGCCCGACGTGCTGCCTTTGGTGCCTTTGCTCAGAGCCTTGTAGTTCCTGGTCAGGATCCATCTGGTGACAATTGCAGGTAAGGATTAGTACCAAAGTCTGGACCACAAGGAGCTCTGCTAAGAATGACTGCAGGATCCACCCAGCGAGGGGCAGATGGAGTCTTCTAAAGGGGACAAACGATGGAAACGTGTGCCGCATTTGAAGTTTTTAAAGTTGCAGCACCAAAGAACACACAAAGACGATGTCACAGAAGCAGGAAGCGTGCACTCAGACGTTGACCCTGGCTGGAGCTACCATGGCAACAGTCCAATTTTGATCTGTTGTAAAAGCGGTCCCAGTGGTCTTTTAGTCAGGGTTATACTCTTTTTAGCCTGAAATATAGAAATGTTTTTTTTTTTTTTGAAGGACATAGTTTCTGCAGAGCAGCAGGAGTTCATTAGAAATTCACCTGTAAGCTGTGGGTGAGACCGTTGGGGCAACCCCACCCCCACCTCCCATCAACCATTAACGAGTTCACCATTTCAGTGCTTTCCCACTGGCTTACAGCCCCCCCCTCAGCCTAACATGCGTTGGTCAGAGCTCAGAGCCTGTGACCTGTCCAGCATATATTTTCTACGTCACAAACAACCTTTTTCAAACGGCATTTTTTTGTCTGCTCCGGATTCACAACAATCTGAGATTGGGAAATTCCCTGAAATGCCATTTCTGTCTAAATCTTCCTTCTATACATGTCCTCCATCATGAGAAAAATGCCACAAGAACACGTCAAACCCCATTTCTATTGGAGTGGGTCTTCTGCATCAGCAGAAAGTCTCCACCGTCTGAACATCCTGATCACATGCAGCTTCCAGAGCAGCAGAAGACTCCTTCAATGAAGGGCACGTCTCCTTCTCCTTCATCTGGGGGGCTGCTCTTACTTGTAATACTGTTTCTGGACAGCAGTCATCTCCACTCGGAGGATCTGCTCCACCTTGGCTGGCAGGGACTTCTCCACGTCCTTCTTGACGCGGCGCAGCAGGAAGGGCTCCAGCTCTTTGTGAAGGCTGGTGTAGCCGGAGTCCCTGCCCTTCCCGTGGTCGGCCTCAAAATGCTCCCAGGAGTGAAACCTGCGGGGAAAGACACGGCGCCGGTCATCCACACGAGAGCTACCTGACGCTGGAGGATCTCTTCTGTGTGAGACGTTTGGAGGCCTGACTTAACACAGACCCGTTTCTGATCCACGGGAGTTCGCCAGCATTAAAATCACTTTGGGTTCACTCAACAAGAAGGAGATTTTTCCGCGCGACAGTCACCGCAGGGGGGGGCCACCTACTTGTCTGGCATGATGAAGTGCAGCAAGGACCACAGCTCCTTCAAGGAGTTCTGCAGCGGCGTCCCGGTGATCAGAAGCCGGTGGTTGGACTTGAAGTCGATCATCGTCTTGTACAGAAGCGAATCGTCGTTCTTCAGCCGGTGCGCCTCGTCTACGCCGATAAAGGCCCAGTTAACGTTGCCCAGAAATGTCTGCAGACACACACAGGTGTTAGGGGGCGGAGCCAGCTGCTCTACCGGAAAAGCTCCACAGGAGCAGAGGAGGAGCGGCTCACCTTGTCCTTGAGGAGGATCTCATAGGTCGTGAGGAGGATGTTGAACTTGAGCCTCCTGCTGTGGAGGTGGATCCACTCGTGTGTTCGGATCTGCTCGGGCACAGACAGGTGTGGGTGAAGGAAAGCAGCTGCAGCTGCAGGTGCAGGAGCAGGGCTGCTGGAAGCAGCATTACCATGTTCCGGCTGCTGATGTCGCCGAGGTAGACGACGACGTTCATCTGCGGCGCCCACAGCTGGATCTCCCTCTGCCAGGACGTGACGGTGGAGAGCGGCACCACCAGCAGGAAGGGTCCGTAGAGCTGGTGCTCGTGGAACAGGTAGTTGAGGAAGCAGATGGTCTGGATGGTCTTCCCCAAACCCATCTCGTCTGCCAGGATGCAGCTGTTCCCCCTGACAGGACAGGGTCAGTGGCTGTCCGGTGTCTCTGGACCCCACAGCGAGACGGAGGTACTTACTTGCTCCATGAGTGAGCCATCCAGTTTAAACTGTCCAGCTGGTAGTCTCTGAGCTCCAGACCGTCCCCCCCGATGTAAGATGGCTGCCTCTTCATTGGCACAAACCTGGGCCTCTGCTTCAGAACCTGACCAACACAAAACGTTAGAGATGAGATGAAGAGCCCGGACAAACAGGACAGCAAAGACACACATCTGCTCATTGGGAAGGGTGAGCAGGTTTAACCTCTTTAACCCCACAAGTGGCGTTCTGGGCTTACATCTTCTAGGCAGCATTAAAAAAAAAGAAAAAAAAGGACAAAACAAGATCTGATCTCTAAGGATTGTGCAAATCTATGACCTAAACCAAACAGATTAGTCGACTAAGTGCAGCAAGACAAATCTGTAAAGAGAAACCATGTTGTCATCAGGAACTCTTGGCTGCATCAGAGGAGGCAAACCGAGGCACTCAGCAGCCGACTGCAGCTTCTGCTTCCCTCGTCTGTTACCTTGCAGTCTCTGGAGGGAATGGTCTTGGACTGGTTTCTGCACATGTAGTCGTCGATACGTTTCTGAAACTTCTTCCCAATCAGGGCGCCGTCCTCCCAGCTGCACTCCGAGTATGGCAGGCCCTGCCATTTGCACAGGTAATCCGGGTAACCGGCTGCAGACTTCTGGTTTGAATGTCCTGCAGATAGGAGTGAAAAGGCCTGCTGGCTTACACAGCTCCAACATCATCCACCAGCGATGCAGCCGTACAGTACCGATGATTCGCTCCACCAGCTGGTACTGAGAGTGCAGGTCGTCTATCAGCTCCTCCTGACAGTTGAAATACTCAACATCTTCTGGTGAAGCCATCTTCAGCCTGAGGAGAGACATGCGAAGTGAGTGGAGGACCAACCACGCCTCACCAAAGCAGAACACCTGAGGGCTTCCAGGTGTCAGAGGTAAAGAAAGCGGTCAGAAAAACCAGGACAGATGTGAGCAGCTGCTGCTTCTCTCTTCACTGCTGTCATTTCTGGGTTGTTAATGGAAATGACACCATGACGTCAGAAAACTAAAACCATCTTTTATCTTAGCAGTCGAGGCGTTTTGTTTTTGAAAATCCAAGTCCAAGTTTTCATTTTTCCACATTCCTGCTGAACTCCAGCTTCAACCTGGAGGCTCCTCGGATTGTTTTTTCTCTCTTTTATTTCTCCATCTGGGAGTAATAATGAAGACGTTTCTGCCACACCCACAGCATGGCCATTGTTGGTTAGGTTGGCTGACATGCATGCATGATTCCCGTGAGACCACCATCAGGAAAAATATTAAGGATTCAAATGAATCAGAAAAACATGTAAATTCAGCCTGATGGTTGAAGCAGCTCCTCCCGAAGCGCCCGAGAACAAAAGTCCAGCGTCTTCAGGCTGCAGACAGATCCCGACCGAAGCTCCAGGCTTCAGCTCCAAGCAGCTTACCATTTCTTTTGCTCCTGCTCCTTCTTTTTGAAGTTGTCCAGCTTCTTCATGCCTCTGACGTTCTGCTGCTTCAGCGTCTCCTCCGTCTCCCAGGTGTTGTGGATGTGCGCCCAGTTCTTCCACTTGATCAGATACTGGACATCACCGGCCTCTTTGTTGGGGTTGAAGTTAGCGTTGGGGTCGCCGTCTGCTTCCACGGCGTACACCGTGGTGACGCTGCCCGTAGCTGGTGAGGAAAATAGAGAAAAAGGCTGTTCAGAGGTTCAGACCATCCAGCTGTAATGTGGAGACTGCTTTCCTCACCTCTCTTTCTCCCTATCCTGCTGTCCATCACTCGCTCGATGGTTTCAAACTCTTCCTCCTCCAGCTGAGGTACATCTTCACCCAGAACTTCCAACAAATCGTCAGAGTCCGTCTTCAGCTCCTCGTCCTCCTTGTAGCTGACGTTGACAGTGGCCTGCCGCCGGGGGCCCGCGGACGCCGCCTTGATGTAGTCGTCTTGCTCGTCGTCAGAGGACGAGCGCTTCTGGACCTTCTTTCTCTGGGCGGCGCTTTTCTTTCCGTTCCGCGAATTCACCCTGTTGTTGGAGGAGGTGAAGAGAATTAGGACAAAGGTGAATTACGGAGCGCCAACACTAAAGCTCCCATTCTGGATGTAACCTGTTCATTTTCTCGTGGAGGTAAACATCTCAAGGATTTCCCTCTAGTTACTAGTTAGGAGACCCGCCGTCTCTCACAGAAGACACATGACTGCAAAGAGCTCAAGTCTTCCATGAGTCGAGTCTCATTCCACGTTAAAGATCCACTCCGATCATCTTAGGATCCATTTTCAAATCGTTTTCAGTGCTCTTTTAATTGTGCCATTTTTAGCCCAAAATCAATAAACCTGTGTGGTTTTCTAGGACATAGTTTCAGCAGAGCGGCAGGAGTAGGTTAGTTGAGGGGGGAGTCGTCGGTGCGGAGCAACCCCGCCCCCCTTCCCCTTTAGCATTTCTGAGTGCTCAGAACAGGGACCTTGTGACCCACCCAGCATATTTTCAAACTGCATTTTTTTGTCTGCTCCTGATTCACAATGATTTGGGTAGAAAATAAATCAGAAATGCAAATTGAGTCCATCGTCAGAAAAATGCCACAAGAACATGTTAAAAATACACTTTTCATCCGAGTGGGTGGCTAAGAATCCCTGCAGACCTTGAAGGCATCAGTCTACTCACTTGTTGGGAGGTTTTCTGCCTTTGAACGCATGACTGGGCTCATAGTCCGACGTGGTTTCATTACTGTTGTCTTCTGCTGAGGAATCTGATCCAGAATCACTTCCTGATCCCGAGCCTGATCCAGAATCCGAGGAGCCAGAATGTCTTCTCCTTCTGGAGCTGCTGGATGAGGAGTTGTCACTGCTGGAAGAGTCCTGGAGAACACAAAGCTGTCAGCGACATGCTGCCATGCAGGAGAATATGTAGGTGGATCAGAGTATTTAGATGCTTTAGCCATTTGCCTCGCCTTCATAGAGAAATCACTTAGTTTCCCTCCAATAACAAATTGAAGTGATGATGACCTAAAACTTCCCAAAACGGTGCACACTGACAGGCTGTGATAACACTTTGTTCCACCGAACCGGGTCAGCGCGTTCCATGGTTGAACTGGAACCGTCAAGCATTTTGGGTCTTGAAAAAAGGATTTCTGTCGAATTGAGAGAACTTGAGGAAACAAACCTCATCAGACCCGCTGTTGGAGGACGCCCGTCGCTGCTGCTGCTGCTGCTGCTGCTTCCGGAGCATCGCAGATCTCTGCACCGCCAGGATGCTCGGGTTGGACTTCCAGAACTGCAGAGACAGGAAAGTCAGACACCCCGCCTGCAAACCTAGTTAACAGGTGACAAGACCTGCAGGGAAAATGACTTTAGAACCATCTCCGCCCAGATCGAGGGGGGGGGGGTGGGGGGTGGGAGTAAACTTTTTGACTCGTGGGCCCACAAGGGTTGCAATATTTAGATTTTTTAAACAGAACATTTTGGAGTTTTTATTTTAAAACAGTGACTTTGTTCTCATTTAGTGCTTGATGTCCCTCCGGGAAAACACAAACGTAGAGAAATGCTGCGTTCAAGTGGGGTTGGAATGATGGGAATAATGACTTTTCCGACTCGGGAAACACACGAGTGTTAGAAAAACAATAAATCTTTCAACACCACATGAATGCAGGATGACTTTCTGCACCTAAACAAATATCAATTTATTTGTAGTGCATCATCTATGGGGAGACACAAATAATAAAACACTGACAAAGGTGATCAAATTAGTTAATTCCAGTTTGGCGGCCGTGCTCGACTTGTGAACTACGCTCTGTGGCGTTAGGATAAGTCAGCGGCGGTCAGGCTGCCTGCACTCTAAATATCTGTGTACGGAGCGGCTGAAGCACCGCTCAAGAGGATGTCAGATATTTACATGTTTGGCCCAACAAAGCTTGTTCAATTTGTGATGGTTGGGGTGGGTTCAGGGGAAATTAACTCAAGAAAAAAAATAAAACGTACGCAAAGAAAAACCTCAGAGAACAGAACCAGAAGGACTAAAATGGTCCAGAAAGGGAACACTCATTCACCTCTGCTCCATCAATGTTTGACTTGTTCTGCGGTTCTGTCTTCTCATTGGACACCCCGGCTTCAGAGTCCGACTGACTGTCAGAATCAGAGCCGCTTCCCGAGTCGCTGCTGTCTGATTGGCTGCTGCTGCTGGAAGAGCTGGAACTGGAGCCAGAACCGGAGGCCGAGCCGGACCGAGAACCGGAATCATCGTCCGAGTTACTGGAGCGTTCCAACAGACAGACACAGAATGTAGTTACTAATCCACAGACTCAAAAAGTCGAAGGAAAGCCGGGTGTGAAGATGGCAGAGGATAAAAAAAAAAAGGAGGACACACACTTCCTCAATGAGGGAACTAATGAAAACCAGTTCCAGCAGTAAATGAAAACACTTTCTCTTCTTAAATAAAGGAGGAAGTGTATTTCATGTGATGATCTAACATCTCTAAAAAGAGTATAAAACAAAACAGAAATGTATGGATGTTAACGGTTTTCCACAGTCACACATCACAGCAGAAAATACAAAACTCTAAATAGTAATCGTGTTTACTTTTCTTTGATTTGGGAATCAAATATATTTACACACAGAAATGTTTAAGCAACATAGTTGGGTCTGTGTGGGATATTTGTCCCTCTTTTTCCTGAAAAGCGTCTCCCCTGCAGCTGTCCTACAGTCTGCTGTGAGGGACCCCCTCACCTGGGTAAACACCGGCTGTCACACTGAAGCCTACCTGGACCCCCCACTGCTGTTGCTGACACTGTCATCCTCACTGCGTCCAGCCATGGCGAAGATCCGGGTCCAGACCTACAAGCAGCAGTGAGATGTTCCACCTGGAGGACCTGTGGAGAACATGGTTCACTGTGAGGTCACACAAGCTGAAGGTGAAACCCACAACCGCACAGGTGCGTCTGCAGCACATCCGGGGATGAACACAGGGAATCAAACCCTTGGCTGCGCGTCCTCGCAGCATCGGAGAAGACAACAGGCGGCCGGAGGATGCTGGGCATCCGGGACGAGCGTCGGTTTGTGCCCCCCCGCAGCGGCCTATAGGGGCCCTGCACCGCACCTGTCACATCCACCCAACACCTCCTCGCGACCACCAAACACCCACACAGAAACAAACGCGTGTCTCTCCCGCATCAGGAACCCCGCAGCTGCTGAGCTAACGCCCCTACATCATGAAGCTCTGCCGGGGGTCGCAGACAGCCGAACAGCGACCCTTCCAACTACCAACTACCGTTCCCGGACGCCCCTGGCTGGAGTTCAGGCTCCGCGAGGAGCGTCGCTCTTACGGACCGTCTGAACCGGAGAAAGACAATGAAAGCAGCGGACCGCAGGGAGAGAAAGCCCCGGACCACAGCGGGGCTCACACTCCGCCTCACAGCGGGAGAAAATGGGCTGAAGGGATTCCTGAGCGCGGCGGTGCGTGTTGTCACAGCGCCGCTAAACTCCGCGGAGCACGAGACCAACAGCTAGCAGCCGCGAGCCGTGCGCCGCTCCGCGGAACAAAAGCTCCCAGAGCGGGGCTTCTGGGCGGCCTTTAGCCGCCGAATGTAAATGTTTATTCAAACGTGTGAACTAAATGCGGAACCCGGCAGTCCGGTGTTCCGTTTGCGGCGATTATGAAAGGCAAATTAGCCGAGCGAAGTTCGCTCCCTTCCATCTTGTTTTCATCCGCCTCGCTCTTCTCGCGGGTTTTTACCACATCAACACGCAGAGCTAGCTGCTCGTTTTCTCGCCTGTCTCCGAGCGGACCTGCACGCCGGAGCTCACCTGGCCTTTCCTTGTTCTCCCAGGGAGTCACGGTGAAAGTAGCTGTCCAAGTCCACCTTTAGAGCCCGGGGCCGTGTTTTCGTTCCACCGTTAAGCCGCCGAGCTGGCGGCTCCGGACAGCTAACGCACTCCTGCTAGGTTAGCTGTAGCTCCCGGTCAGGGGGAGCAGCCCCAATCCGCCAAACCAGGCCGAATCTGAGGATTGGAGGCTTCCTGAGCGCGCGGGGATCGAATAGTTCCTCTCAACCGCGCGATCCGGCAGCACGTTCGGTATCCGTGGGTCAGCGGGGTCCAGGGAGCTGGGCTTTTAAGTCAGAGACTTCCAGCAGCCGGCCTCCGCCATGACGCCGTAACGTTTCTCACCAGGAAACCCCGTCCGTGACGTCACGGCCCGCACGCCTGAACCGAACTCAAACAGCTGTTCTCACGAGAACCGTGGGCGCACGTGGGCCAGGGAGCACGCGCTTTCCCCGCGCAAACATGGGGAATTGCACCGGGACCCCTGTATGTGTCTTCATGACTGCTTGTTTTTTCCACATTTAAGTTCAGAAACTTCTTCTCCTGGAAAGAAAAAAAAAACTACAGGTTTCCATAATCACTGCTCCAAAGTCCAGATCTAAGAAAAAAAATATCCCTAAAATAATTCAGTTATGATTTTCCCAAATTAAGATTGTTCCACAGATTTCCAAAGCAATATTTCCAAAGGGTTTTCCTTACTAATATTTCCAAATTACAAATTTCCATAAAAACATTCCCAAAATTAAAAGATCCATATTGGAATTCCAAAACACTCGATTGTATATAGCAATATTGCCAAATAGTTGGTTGCCATAATATTAATTTCAAATTAAATATCTATTTAACAATATTGTTGCAGATTTCCATGTCATTCCCAGTCTATTTTTACCAATGACATTCCTAAATGGCAGCACTCAAAAAGTTCCAAATGACTAATATTACAAGAAAGTATCATTATGTTTATATAAAGAACCTACAAAAATACTTTTACATTTCTATGACAATATTCCCAAATACTATTTCCTAATTACATTCTCAAAAACAGGTTTCCACAATAATATTCCCAAATTAGAGTTTGCTATAATGATTTCCCAAAAATGAAAGTTTCGCAAATTTCTTAAATCATATTTCCATAATTTTTCAAATTTAAAGCTTTACATAACAATGTTCCTAAATTATAAAGATTGAATACATTTCTATGACAATACTCCCAAACTACAACTTTGTACAGTAATATCCAGATGGCAGGTTTTAAACAATGATATCCACCAATAAGAGTTTTTCATTCTTTGACAGGTTTCCATACATTTAAAAATGAATACTGATATTCCTAAATTAATTATTTCTATGATGATATTTCTAAAAACTGGTTTACCTAACAATATGTAAAAATTACAAATTAGTTATATTTCCAAATTACAGGTTTTTCAATGATCGCTGGGATACATGTCACCAGAGTCCAAACGCCGGGGGCCATGTCTGGGGTGGGGACTTGCAGGCAGGTGCCTGGTGGAGGGGCCCCCATGGTCAATGCAGCTGTTTAAAGCTTTGCTCATAAAGTCTGTGATAGTTGTGGCAGCAATCCATTAACCCAGTGATGGTCATCGGAAGTAAGGAATGTTGTTTGAGATTAAGAAGGAGTCTGACTGGCAGCTGACAGGTACCAGCGGTCCAAGTATCATGAGGCGCAGGCAGTTGCAGATGTAAAATGTTGGGGTCTGGGAGGAATTCAGGGCAGCCACAAAGAGGGACTTTAGCTCAGCCTCAAAGACATTATGGCAGACCGTTCTGTCACAGGAGGGGAAAGCAGTTCTCTCTCCATAGATCTGTCAGTAAGCTAACCCCAACAGATGGTGTTGTTATAAGGGGAAAAAGAATCCTTTTCAACGGATTCATCTCCCAAGTTGAAATCACGATGAAAGTCAAAAAGCTCCCGGGTGGCCATCCACCAGAGCTCGATGAGGTCCACTCTGGGTTGCTCACATCTCTGGATGTTGTGGGACTGTCTTGGGTCTCATGTCTTTGTGACATTGCATTGCCTTTGGGGACAGTCCTTCTGGATCGGTAGATCTGGATGAACGGTCCGCCTTTTAAAGAAGGTGGACTGGAGGGATTGCTCCAACTACAGGAGTCACACAACTCAGCCTGCCTGGTGAGACCTCAGAGAGCTGAAGAGAATAAATTACCTATTCCTCAGGATCGGGAGGAACAGTGCAGTTTTTGCCCCGATGATGGAAGTGCAGATCAGATCTACACTTTGCAGAGTGTTTGAGGCTTCATGGGAGTTCACATGTTCAATCCTCGTGTCACTGTAAGGTTCTCTGGGAGGTGGTCTTGGACCAATCAGGAGGCCTGTCTTTGTTCCTATACACTCACCTGTGGTCATGAGCTCTGGGTCACGAACAAAAGAATAAGATCTTGGATACAAGCGACTGAAATGAGTTTCCCTCACAGGGCAGTTTGGCATAGCTTCACGAGAATAGGCTAAGGAACTTCATCACCTGGAAGGTTTGGCGTCAGGGATAAGTTAGGTTGCTCTGGCACTTCTTTTAAATGCTGCCTGAATGCTTCCCTGGCAGATTTTCTGGGTATGTTCTCCTGGAAGAGGCAAGATAGGCTGGAGGGGCTAGGACTCTTGATTGCCTTGGTGGGGGCTTGGGGTTCCCCTGACATGGTTGGAAGAATTTTCTGTGGAGAGGGAGGTCTGGGACTCTTTCCTTAGATTGCTCCTCCCACGACAGGGCTCTGAATAAGAAGATGTATGTAAACTAAATGCAAAATTGATTGCATATCTTAGCACATTAACCATCTTCATGTCCTCCTACACTACTTCCATCAACCTCCTCTTTGGTCATCACTGGTCCCCCTCTGAATGTGTCCAATACAATGTGTTTAATGTGCTTCCCTGCATTTATCTCCAAAACATCCACAATGAGCTGATGGGTTCATTCTTTATGGTCTTTGCTTCTCCTTCTTCCCCCCAAAGTAATCCAGTTTCCACCAGCACTGGTAGCAGTTCATCTGGAGCAGGACCGATTGGTAAATGCTGTATGCTTGTGTAGCACTTTTCTACCTTCCTCCAAGGCCCAAGGCGCTTTACAGTCCCATTCAGCCATTCTCACACTGATGGCGGCCCATCTCCTGTGGGACCTCCCACATGTGGGCGGGATAGGCAGTAATCAAACTTCCAACCACCAATCAGGGGTCGACCGCTGCACCACAGCTGCCCCAATTGGTGATGGAAGTTCTGTTAGTGATTGGCAATTTTGATTTGTCTCACATTGTTGCATTTGTCTCTGCATTTAGCCAGACTTGGGACGGGCAAATGAAAGCACTGGATTTTCCTACTTGTTGCATTATGTTTAAACATTGGAAACGCCGACAAAATGATGGTAAAAAATTCTCGAAAGCTCTTTCAAAATGTTACTTAGTGTTAATAAAGTTATTAATGGATTGACTGAGCTTTTGAACGAGACAAAGGAAGAATTCAACAAAAAAATGAACAAAGTAAACATAAAAGAAGAAGGTTGGACAAGAGCTTGAAAAACTAACAGAAAGGAATCGATAAATGCAAGAAAAGAAACACACTTTTTAAACAAAATTTCTATCTGGAAAGAAAATCAGACACAAGTTGTATAAACTTGATGATATTTTCTGTGACACTGTTCCTGCTGCTGGCCTCTTTACCATGAGAAGTGAACATAAAAACAGCCATTGTGATCAAGTCCTGACGTCCTTTTTCAGCCTCTCAAAGCTCCTCTACCTTTCATTTTTATCTTTGGAAGACCCTCTGAAGGGGAACTGATTGCTGAATCCTGTTAAACAACAGAACCTTGAAATGGAAGCTGCTCGGGTTTGATATTCATGAAAGAGGATGAAGACGCTGACGAAGGAGCTGTTGGTTTCACCTTTCAGACTATTGAACTGTACTGCACACTGAAGGAAAATGGTCTCCTCTTCCAGCCACGACAGCCCTGCCAGCTTCTGAAACATCCAGGCGTGTCGTCGTCTGTATCGGCTACTGATAGCCATGAAAAAGGAGACGTCAGGACGGATGTTTCCTAATGCAGCTCTGGAGCATGATTCACAACACTTCAGCTGACGAAGAGTATTCTGTACTCGTTTCAAACCAACCAATGGTTCTGATCTGTGTCAAGTACTTCAAGTATTTGGACTGATAGAGACGGCTTGAAGAAAAGCTGACAGCCTGCCTTGGCATTAGTTTAATGGAAAAAGATCTGCCTTATTGAATATCATTATTATTTTTGAAATTTCCTTTAAAATAATCTATTTAATCAAATATGGCTTTTGAATAGATTTGTTCTGGACATGCAATAATTCAGTGCCTCTGGAGAAACTAAAGACTGAAACTATTATTATAGGGAGTCAACACTAAAGTGTTTTGGCCTGATGTCAAACTATGCATTAAAAGGAAGAATACAGACACAATTAGGTTTGTGAAAGGAGGTATTCTAACCCAAACACAACAGGAAACTCAATTTTTATTTATTTACGACTCAACTCATATTAATTTTAGGTCAATTTAATGTCCACAAAAAGAGATAGTCAAATTCCAAAAAGTATTTTGAGAATTTTCTTTAGAAACAATCCAGACTAGATATAAATCATAATAAGAAATATTGAAATTCCATTCAGATTTGTGAAGGGGAAATTTTTAGATGCATTTTTTTTCTGTATTTATTCTGATTGTTGTAAACAAATTGATGGCAATATTTCCTGACCTAAGCAGTTTTCTATTTTCTTTGTTGTGCTGGTGATTTATTTTTTCTCAATAAAAACAACCGGACATACTTCACCAGTAAAATTAATAAAACAATTCATTCTGTAATGAGTTGTTGATGTTTCTCAGCTCTCAAAAACTGAACAATTACTCACAACCATTAAAAAAGAAGAGTATGAAGCAATATCAATAGTAAATATTCATTTATTTAGGTAACACAAAGAGCTGCAACATTTATATTTATTTGCTTTTACAATAAAAACTAAATACCGATTCTGTAGTAAAACACCAAACCAAGGAAATGCTGCTTCACTACGAATGCGTTGCTGTTCTCAATGGTGTCCACTAGATGGCACAACGGAGCGGGACATTGGTTCAAATCATTGACACGCCATTCCACTGATTAGAAGTGTCATGAGGTTCAACACGATCCATTTTCAATTCCAAGTAGACCCTAACCCTGGAGAACCAGCACCGCCACCCACGAGGAAAGGTTTTAAAGAAGGTCACACAAAAGGTCATTCAAGAGGCTTTCTCAATTCTGGAGAAAGCCGGACATCTTCAACTTAAAAGACTAAGACAAGTGTCTTTACAGATCATCTGGACTTAGTCACTAAGAAGACTTGTTCTGCTATGGAACAATCGTGGATGAATGAGTCTTCACAGATGCATCTTTGACACACTTTGATTCTGTTGTCTGTTTTGTTTAAATCTTACCTTCTTAACGTTTTTCTAACCATAACAGCAGAGTTTTCATCTTTTAAAAGTGAATGTGTTGAGTACATACAAGCAAAATATGTTTGTTTCTGTACTTGATTCTGTAATGACTCGCTTATGTTTTACATTTGGATGGCCAAGGCTACTCCTCACTAATGTCATAGAATCAGTGATTGATGTTCTGAGACTGGTCCTGATCCTGGACAGGCTTCCACATTGACCGCAGTGCTGCCGCCTGCTGGCAGCACGCAGGAATGACGGGGATCTTGGTTTTTCGTGGGACAGGAACATTAAAAAACCGACGGGTGGGGTTCTGCATTAGAGGCTGCTCTCATGTTGTGCATGTCGGGTCGTGGAAAGCAGCGATGATGAGACGCTCGTGCCACCTTCATGATGAGACGCGCGTGCACCTGCAGTCAACGTGGCGGAGCCCGAAGACTCAGGTGAGTGTCCCGTGAGGAGCGGTGGGTTTTGGGAAATGAGCAGCGGAGTCCCGCTTTAACTAAGTGCCTCTTGACGTTGCTTGACATGGAGTCGTGTTTGTGGGCGCGCGCCAAGCGGTTACAGAATCCCACAGATCACATGATTTGTGCGCGGTTCTCGCATGCGCTCCTGGGCCGTCGCCAACATCAAGATGGATCAAAGTCAATGGGAGACCACCGCGTGCTGAGGATGTGTGCGCGCGTGTCCTCTGCGGAACGAACTGCGTCCTGCGTGACGCAAGAGGCGCAGGCATGTATCCTGGGTAATGACATGGAGCAAAGACGCAGCAGTGATGCAGATGGAGCAGAGAGGATGTGAACACGAGGCAGAAATGCAGCAGAACTGGAGCAGACATGCAGTGAAGGTGAAGCAGACCAGTAGCAGAAGTAAAGCAGAGAAGGGAGGAGACAGACATAAAGCAGAAGTTTATTTATTTAGTTGTTCATTTATTGTTATTTATTTATCAATCTTATCTTGTTTTATGAACTTAAACTAGATTTTTAACGCGTTCTTTTAATTTATGTTTCAATGTTTTTATGTTTATTGCTTTTATCATTATGTTTACTCTTTCATTCTCATTTTCATTTTTATTTCTGGTGCTTCCTCAGTTGGGCCCCCTCCTCTGGTTCGGCTGCGGCTCTAGATGAGGACCTGCATCACCGCTTAGCTGTGGTGGAGCGGTCCCCGCCTGTGATGCTGCATTTGGCTGTTTATGCAGCTGTTCACAGAGAGGGAGGTTCCAATTATTAACGTTTCCAACGTCTTGTTTTCGTGCTCAGCCTATTTGTCATTCTCTTTCCCCATTAGGGGGTGGGATGTATGAAAGGAGTGTGGGGCTGTGTCTAGGTACGGGGAGGGGGCCCCTATTTATTCATGCTCGTAGATTATTTTGTTTCGTTTTAATGTAAAGCACTTTGTGTTATGCTTTTATATGAAACGTGCTTTATAAGTAAAGTTTGTTTGATTGATTGAAACAGACATGCAGCAGAAATAAAACAGAAGTGAAGCAGACATGCAGCAGAAGTGAAGCAGACATGCAGCAGGATTGAAACAGCCATAAAGGAGGAGTAAAACTGACATAATGCTGCAAAGATAATGGTGAGATCCAGAATATGCAGCAAAGATGGGGACCATAAAGATGCAGCACTCAGTCACGTCTTTGAGGATCTGGAACAGTTGGAACAGGAAAGGTCCAAATCTCTAAACAGGTTTCTTTAAAGTCTGGTGCATGTTGTTGATAGAATTATTATCAATATCAAATTGAATATATAAGATTCTAGGACAGCATTTTCCAACCCTGGTCCTCAGGGACACTGTCCTGCATGTTTTTAAACCTTCCCTGCTCACAAACACACCTGCATTTGTTGATGGATCTTTGTTCCATGAACATGGATGGCAGGTCTTCCTCTGTGTAGTGTACGGCCTCATGGTGTTGGGTTTGGGATCCCATTAAGCTTTGTGAAAAGCTTTCTCATCCCAGTACGATCAAAGAAATAGTTGGATTTTGGGTTTTCCATTGATCTTCTCAGAACCTGGCTTACCCTTGGAAGTTATTAAACTGTGGCCTTTTTCCTGCTGGCCTCTCTATGGAAGCCCCCCCCCCCTCCAGAATATATTAAAATCCTGTTTCTATCTTGTGTCATACTTTCAAAAATCTTTTTTTTATCTTTGTTGACCTTTGAAGACACTTTTCTAGCCTAAATGTCCTTTTGGTGTCGTTCCTGAATTTCCTTCTGATGTGGTTCATGAATGACCTTGTGGTGTCCTTAAATGCCCTTGGTGTTGTTCCTCAATGTACTTCTGGTGCTGTTCCTGAATGTTTTGATGGTGTCGTTCTTAAATGTCCTTATGGTGTGGATCTGAGTAAATGAATGGTGAAAATGTAAACTGAAAGCACCCAGCCATATTTGACTGTCAATCGAAGACATAATGAGCCAAAATGAGCTCTTAATTAAATTAAAATAGCTCATAAAAAATGACAGTCACCACCCATAACGAATAAAACAATAAAGGTGTTGACAGTGGACTGTACATATTTTAGTTCTAGTGAAAAATGCGTCATCTAACTGTTGGGGTTGATGGGAAATTCTCCCCTTTGGCCAATGGCCCTAGTGGTCACTTAATGAACTGCATCATTTGGTAGTTCTATGTTTGCTTCAAATTCAAGAATGAAAGGTGGGAGTTTGGCTCCACCAATGAGAAGCTACTAGGCCACGAGTAAATTAAGCTGGAAAACATCTCTCTTACAATTACAGTTCAGCTGTCTTTAAAAACTATGGTGAGCTGATAAACGTTCCTGTTAAAGCCCAGTAAATGACACAAACTGATGTTAAGTTAAATAGAAAAAGTTCAGAGGCAGCAGTCATCATTTTAAACTAAACTCTTCAGGCTAAAGGCCAACAGCATAGAAATAAAGTAATTGACGACGACTGTATATGAGAACTGGACTTGGTAATCCCACCCCCCACCCCATATTCCAAACAGGAAGTACCCGCTGAAAAGTAATTGAGATTATTTGAGGGCTTCACAGCACCATAACTTAACAGTTAGCAGGATCTTAAAAACGGCTGAGATCTGTCATTTAAACGTTTGGAACGTGTGATGTAAAGCCAGCAGGCACCTCCTACTTTTTATAAAGGCATCAGTTTATACCTCTTAAAATAATGAGCACTACAAAAAATGTCAAGAAAAAAAAGAGGATAATCACAACATGTTGTAGCAGAATCAGAGTCAGAATGCTTTATTCTGGACAATAGAATGACGGAGTAACAGCTGCTTATTTCTCTATAGAAGTCTATGGAATTTGGCTTCTTGGAGCCAGCAGGTACTTCCTGTTTGGAATGCCAGGGTGGAGGGGTCACTCAGTCCAGTTCTCATATACAGTCAGTGTTTCACGTCACATCAGGGCGTGATCCTTCCATTTTTGTCAGAACTTTTGTGAACAGCAGGAACTGCTGAAGGTTCAGAGGGAAACAGAAACAAAAGCTGCATCAGTTTTATGGTTGCGGCTTTTTGCAGATTTGAACGGCGACCCTGAGACGGGGGCTGGTCTCTGATGCCAAGGCCCTGCTGGACCACAAGGTGGAGCTGTTCCTCCATCATCCTTCTTCATTTGAACAGAAAGAGGTGTAGCACTGGAGCATGCCTGCTGGGTTAGGTTTAATAGCCCTACCTGAAGGCTGGCAGGAAGCCTTAGTAGGTGGATGTGGACGAACGTGCAAAGGGTTGCACAGTTCAGGCTCCGAGGGGCAAATTTAATGCCTTCTTGTTAGCCTTTTGCTCCTGGGGTGGGGTTGGAGTGAGGTGTGATCTGAGACACAAATGTGAAGCCCACCGCCGCCTTCAGGTCAGCAGATTGAAATCTGCCAGGGCGCCGCCGCCTCTTACCCCCTCCCCTCCCACTGTGCCCCAGCTTCACTGTGACTCTGGGACCATTTGAGGGTCTTCGCGGCGCCTTCAGGTCCTTGTTGGAGACCAGAGTTCACACAAACACAGCAGCATTCTAACGTAGGAGGTCAAGCAAAAAAGGAAAATAAACTGAGGGGAGCAATATCTGTCATGAAGCCCCCCCCCATACATCCAGATTCCCACCATCTCAAATTTACCCCCCACCCCCCCCTCTTTAGCTCCACGATCCCCATCAGGCATGTTGCATTCGTGTCCAACTAACTTTGTTCTGAGACTCTGCAGCATCTGAACTGCAGGAAACAGCCAAAGGTCATGTGACCTTCAGGTGAGGAAAATGAACCGAGTGATGCTGGTTGGTGGAAAAATGTTCTGAGAATCAGTAGCAGCTCCACCTGCATCTTAATCTTCACTTGCAGGAGCTTCACCTTCATCTTCACCTCCAGCTCCACCTGCAGCAGCATCATGTGTAGCTTCGCCTGCAGCTTCGTCCATTTATTTTCCCTGCAGTAACTCCACCATCAGCTCCAGCTGCTCAGACATTTCTGAAAACATATTTACAAATCCTTTGAAAAAAAAACACCTTATTTTCTTCATCCACGAGCGAAAAGGAGACACCTGGGCTCAACAGCGCCGGGGCTGCAGGCCCCCCAGGTGCCTTGGTCTGAGCTGCAGCTGGCAGTTTGCTGCGTGCACTTCCTATGTGTGCCGCGTGCACGTTGGTCAGTTGCATGTTTCACAAAGGAAGTGAAAGAAAAGCAGCTGAGGAAGTTGATAAAAGAGGAAGCTGTGCTCTGTTGGACACATAAAGGCGCGTATGGAGGATGCGCTGAAGGCCCTCCGGAGCTAAGCCCACACGATCCAGCGAGGACCCCCCTTTTGCGCACGGTAAGACCCCGCAAACGCTGCTTCGGTTCTGCCCGGCTCTGGAAGTTCTCCAGGCTCCTGGGTTCTTTGTCGGACACTCGTGAGGCCTTCAGGTTCCTCTGCGGAGTCACGAGCAGAAGGACAGGGGTGATCTCAGAGAGGCACCGACCGGAGCCCTCTGGCTGGAATCTCCAGAAACCCTGAGCTCCAGTCCAGAAAAGTTCTCTGTTCGGTTCCGTCACTCAGGGTTCTCCTTTCTACGCATTTTTGAAAAAACTAAAAAGCTGCTCTTAATGTTTGCTTTTTGCTCTGGACTTTTTTAAATATATGTTTCAGTTGAAAATCAGTTACATTTATAAATAAATACAAACTGAAAACAAAATGAAATGAACAAATAACATTTTCCTTCCTGATAAATAAGGTTACCTTTTCTTTGTTTAACTTTTAAATCATCAAAACTAAAACATAAAAGTTTAACCAAACCACCCGTCGACGTTTTTAAGGTCAAAGCCTCGTGTCTGGCGCGCGGCGAACCAGGTCAGCTGTGCGCATCTGCACTCCACGCGTGTTTACAGATGACAAAAACAACATTACTTAATGACATTTTAGAAACAAAAAAATTACATTTTGTTTTAATTGGCATAGAATAAAATGCTATTAAATCCGTTTAGAATTCAATACGTTTGACAGTAAATGTAATAAGATTAAACTAATCTAAATGAAGTTTTTAGTATCATATTTTCGTTTTCCTGATTTGTTTTTAGATTTTATTTAGTTGATAAATTGTGTGCATCAGATTTGATCAGAACAGCAGCTCGCTTTCTTCTGTGCTGAGCTCTTTATGCCCTTCACACATTTCTTGCGGTTGAATTTTTTATTACGGCGCTTAAACAACTCAAAGGCTCTGACCCTTTTTTTTCCTTTCTAATGACTTTCAGTGGAAACTGCTTTAAATATTACAAAACTAATCAGTGCATAACTAAATGTAAGTTGAATAAAAGTTTATTCATTTTAATTATGTAATCTCTAACAGAAAATAAATTCAATGTTTTTAATTTATCTTCTTTTAGTTTGTGTTGTGAGTAATGGTGACACGAGGCGAGGGTTCGATTCCTGCTTGAAAAAAAGTAATAAATGGCATAAAAAAAGAAAATATAGATATAGAAAAAATTGCATGAAGAATACGGAAAGACAGATATAACTAAAGTATTCCCCTGCAGCTTTTACTGTTAAATAGTAAAACATATAAACTTCAACAAAGATTAGATTAGATTGTCTCTTATAGTCCTCCTTATAGTCAGATCAAATAAATTTGATCAAAAGGACATTAGGACTTAATCCAGACATCAGGAACAACAGTCATGGTCCAAAGCCTGGCTCAGAGTCTGATGTTTGTGTTCTGAGTGATCCAGGATCCAGAGGTTCTGTAACCACAGTGATTCTGCTGGCCATGCAGCTGTTTTCTGTATTTCATGCAACAATTCTTTAGCTTTATGGTGAAACTGCTTCACTGCAGCTACGGCTCCACGTCACCATGATCTGGTCTGTCTAAAATAAATACAGAGGAGTGTTTAAACAAAGAATCCCCTGCACTTTTTGTTTGCTGCAAAGACAAACGTCATCAGTTTTTTTCAGCAGGGTCCTGGCCGGTTACAAGACGTCCTGATTTAGGAGCAAATCCAGTTTATTTAAGCTGGCATCCATAAAACAGGCACAATCAAATCAAACATTTGCAGGTGCCCGATGTCCTGATGTTGCCGTCAATGAGGGATGTTTTTCTAACCTGTAATTTTCATCAAAAACTCACCTGTTTGTTTGTACGTAAAAAATAAAGCGCATCCACTGCTGCCAGGTATAAAGGATTTTTTAGGAACCAGAAACCTCTCTGTGAAGTCTGTTCATCTCTGATAATGCACTCCTCGGAGGGCATGATCCCCCTCATCCCGTGGCCACTTACAAAAGAAATACATATAAAATCAATTATTAGCACTTTAGTCTTCTTATTTTTAGATAATTCTTTCTCAAAAAGGGGACTATGAGATGCGCGATGTGTTGTCATGGTAACGGCTACAGAGCCTGTACCGACCTGCAGTGCAGCAGCGAAGGGAAGGGACGACATGCATACTGAACGCCATGATAACTTAAACAAAGGATCATTTTCTCTTCTGCTGTCTCTCAGACTTGAAAATGATCAAATGCAGTAAACAGGTTAACTAAACTATCAAATCTTCTCTTGTTGTAGTGATGAACTGTGGTATAAGGTCTGACAACAGATGTAGTAATAAGACGTTTGTGGTCAAGTGTTTTGGATTGCTCAGAAAAGTGTTGCAACTGTTTTTTGATGTGTTAAAGGAGAGCTCTGATGTTTTTAGATATTTATTTACTTAATGGTTCTGGATTCAAATACCGACCCTTTGGTGATGTAAAAGTAAAGTCTGTAAGTCTGTTAAAACTTCTTAACTTCACTTTTTCAGTTGTATTATGAGCTTTTACGGCACAACAAGGTCGCAAATTGAAATGAACATCAAAATGATTCAAATGAGATCAATTAGATGAATTTATGACGGGTCATAATTGTTTAAAGCTTTAGACTGTTGTTATGATAAGGTTTCTGTCATATTTATCATAATGTGGTGTTATTGTATAATATTTTTGTATGTTTTTATGTAGCTGTTATATTTACATGGCGTGCTACTGCTGTGGCATGCAGACCCCCCCCCCCCCCCTTAAAAAAAGACAGACAGACAGAAAGTGTCTCAGTCAGCTTCTTCTATTAGTGACAAATGAAACAAACCCGCGAGGCTGCAGAAACAGATCAGGAGTCCTGATGTTGCCGTCAATGAGGGACGTTTTTCTAACCTGTCATTTCTATCGAAAACTCACCTGTTTGTCCCACAAAGATACCATATTGTATTTAGGAAGAAACTTCAGGCAGAAAACCTGAAGTAAGGCAGCCGTAACAACTTTTTATTATTGAACACTGGGGTTTAGTTCATTGTCGTCCATGTTAAATTAATTTAGATATATTACATATCTTCATTTATAGATATTAATTTGAACATATTAACCCTAATGCATATACATCCACCCTACACCATTTTTCAACAAACACTTTAATTTAAACTGAGAGCGGGTTTGTTAGTTGACTGCTTGGTGTGTTTTTATGCAAACTGACTATTTGAACTGAAACTCCACTGACAACAAAAGGGACAAGGGAGCGACCCTCTTTAATTGATTACAAGTGCAAACAAAGAAGATATGCATTTAAGCCAAGATGTTAGGTTCATGTGTAATATACCCCCCACCACCCCCCATGGTGTGTGATGTAACTGATGTGAGTCACCAAATGACACACTTCAAGAACTGTGAGCCCAAAGGGACGACAGCCATTGTCATGACGACTTATAAAACTAAACGAGTCTACTCAAATTAAGGTTTGTATTCTAAAAGTTATTTCGATGTTTTCTGAACAAAAGTGGTCAAATTAAAGCGACAGCAGAACCCGAGTCTAGTTTTGCTTCCTCTCCTTGATCTTCTGCCTGGAATGACAGCTTTGTCCGTTTTAGCCGGTTATTCCATGGATCAGAATTTTATGGTTACATTTGTAAAAAAAAAAAAGGAGACATTGTTTCTGACTAACCTAGAACCTGCAGTTGAAGAACAACAAAGCTCTTTGTGAAGAAGGTTTTGGTAAATGAAACCAAAATGGAGCCAACACACCCTTTCCAGTTCAGAATATGTTTTTATTTTTTGTTGACGTGGTTTGGTGAAAGCAGAAATGGATGCTCTGAACAAAATCTGTAAGTTGTTTCCCACGAATAATTGGATTTTGGAGACACACGTGACATGAACGACATGTGTGAGAAACTTTAACATATATGCACTAAAATGATAAGTGAGCCCCGTCTCCATTCTGTATATAGAAAATTCAAAGGTTGGCGTTCAGCTTTGTTGAAAGTAGGTCAAGCTGGTGGGTACGGGGCTCTGCTTCAGAGGTGTTTTTGGTGGGATCTCACAGGTCTTTCTATTTTCTGTATTTCTGAACCTTAACTTCTGATGTTACTCTGTGAAAATGAAGCCTGAAGCAGGAAAACCATCCTGACTTGAATTTTCTCTGCCCCAAAAATGGGAGACACAAAGTAAATGAAAGTTTTGTTGAGTTCACTCAACTGTTAATCAATCCGTGTGCGATCTTGAAGAGTGAAATACACCCTCCCATTTTTAAAAGCTTTCATGAACAGTAAACGAAGCATCATCCTTCCAAAAATGTTTGTCATCAGGCGTTTTAGTGTGAACTCACTGACAGGAGACTCAGTCTCTCTTCTAAAACCAGCCAACGGTTAATAATGGTCATTTGAGGAACTTCGGGTTTGCTTCACACTTGGGGAAAGGAAGTTAGAGGCTCGGGTTTAAGTCACGGGCTTGAGCGGCTTGTCTGCCAAGCAGCTGTTCGGGGGTTCAAGGCCTTTTTTTTTAAGTCCCAGGCTGTCAATCATCATGCCCTTGGGAAAGACGCTCAGTCCCCAAAAGTCAGTTAGATGAAATCGAGAGAGCAGCAAAGGAGCTGACACGCAGCACCGATAGTGATCAGATGAACTCTCACGGAAATGATTGGACAGTTTAAAAAGCCGCGAGGGGCGTTATGTGGACCACAGGCGCTCCCCACCCTCCCCACCACTCATTGCCCCTTTTTTTACCTGCCCTCATTGGCTGAGCAGCTGCTTCAGGCCCTTCACTCTGCCGCCCCGCTTAGAGCTGCATGAGGCAGAATCATAAAAAAAAGCATTTGTGGGGGCTTTTCTGTTGCTATGATCTCCATGGCAACCATTTTATTTTGGTGACGGGCAGGTCCATGTAATTTTCACTAGTACATTTTTGGATTTCCTTAGCAATGGAGATATTTTTGTCGGCCACATTACTGGCATGGACATATTGTAATGTCGTATTGTTCAGCTTGAGCCAACAATTCATGGATTCAATTTTTATAATATTCTGGTGAAAAATGTGCAACGGGGAATGCCACTCCCCCCCCCACAACTTCTAATTCAAACATTTTTTTCTAAAGTAGCTTCCCAATGATGCTCGAGGAGTTAGGAGGCGATAGATCGAAATCCCTGGGAGGAGTTTCAATTTGTAGAGGGTATTAAAGGTCATTTTTTAAATTCAAGACCTTGGCCTCTTCCAGAAGTCAAAGGTCAACAAAATTTGGGCGTTGTTGTAGACTTAAGCTGGTGGTGTGTGTGTGAAGATCGATTTTTCCCATATTGTGGAAAATCTGAAATATCACCAAAATGGTCACCAAGCCTTAGAACCATTGACTGTATATGGAGAACTGGACTGAGCGAGTGAGTCTTCACCCATTGAAAAATGCCTAACCCCCGGTTCCAACCAAATCAATTCAATTCGAGTCAATTCAGTCGCCATTTTTTCACCATTTGTCTGCCGCCATGTTGTTTGTGACATGTACCAGACGTCGTCAGTAAGCCGTGAGTGCTCCATTTTGATCTTAGTCTATATTTCCATGGCAACCACTCTCTCCAGTCAGTAGTGAGCGTGTTAGAAGGCCTCACCCCTTCCACTGAAAGCAGGATCAGGAGGATCTGTAAATCAAACGCTTTGAACATTCAATGTGAGGCCACCTTCTTTTAATGAGGCATCTGATTGGTCAGTTTGTTACTTGAATGACTTTTACTGCGGCAAAGATATCATAAAAAAATTAGGATTATCCAGAATATGTTAAAAAGATGTGTCAGAGTGAGAATGGTTATTCTGACCAATAAAAGGACTGATTACAGCTGTTTCTCTTTCTAGTGAAGTCTATTAGGCTTCAGCTTTTTTGGAACCAGTGGGTACTTCCTGTTTGGAACACGAGGTGGAGGGGTCACTTAGTCCAGTTCTCATATACAGTCAATGGCCGTAGGTCCCACGGCCATCTCTTGATAATTACAAAACTCCCTTTGTTTTGGTTTTCATTAATGGATTTGGAAATATTTTTTGGAGACCTATAAAAGATTTTGGCTAATTCATCTTTTGTTGTTTCCTTCTGCTGTGATTTATTCATTGGGGGGAGGGGGGGTTACAAGGCCTAAAATTTAATTTTCCATGTTTTCTAGATTTGTGAAAATGTTGATGAGTTTTTGAGTAAGTATGAAAGCTGCAGTAAGAAAGAAGAATTAATAAAAGTAATCTGGTCTTTGTGGTCCAGGTTTGCTGCGGGACAGAATTAACAAAAAGAACTAAACACACTTTCTTCAAGTGTCTTTGATGGAACGATTCATATAAACTGCTGTTTATAAAAACTACAGCAACTTACTGACATCAATCTGACAAAAGTAAAGACAATTGTTTTGCTTCTGATACCAACATCACCTGCTTGAGTGTCCCTGTTTCTGGAGTAAAGAACAACTTTTATCTGTTTTTTAGCTTCTCCTGTCAGTTTTTGCAGTTCTAACTCAAGGCGACCTTCTTGTTTTCTCAGGGACACTTCATCCTGGTGGCCTAGTTTTGTGAGGAGACCAGTGTCCAACGGCCAAGATGGCTGACGTTGTCAACGCACTGCCGTTCTTCTACGGCAACATCGCCAGGGAGGAGGCGGAGGACTACCTTCGGCAGGCAGGAATGAGCAACGGGCTGTACCTGTTACGGCAAAGCCGGAATTATCTGGGAGGCTTTGCCCTTTCTGTCGCCAATGCTAAGCACTGCTACCACTACACCATCGAGAAAAAGCCCAACGAGACGTACGCCATCGCTGGAGGCAAGAGCTACAGGAGCCCCGTGGACGTGATTGACCACCACTCCCAGGAGACAGACGGCCTGGTGTGTCTCCTGAAGAAGCCCTGCAACCGACCCAAGAACATGCAGCCCAAAGTTGGACCCTTTGAGGACCTGAAGGAGAAGCTGATCCGAGAGTACGTGAAGCAGACCTGGAACCTGCGGGTGAGTTTGTCTGACAGGGATCCTTTGTTCAGAAATCTGTTGTTTTTCTGTTTCTGAAGCATCTTTTCAGAAAGGTGGTGAGAGATTGTAAACAAGTAAACAATAAACTATGATGGCCTGAGGATCCAGGTGTTCCGGCGGGCTGGTGGATCTCTAAGCCCGCTTGGCTTCCATACTGTCCGAGTCTAAGGCTGCACTGGTGGCTCCTGCCTCTGTCCTCTGGGACACACTGTCAGGTTATAACGGATCACTATTTTGCACGGTTTTGTGGTTTCTGACATGTAAACTCCTGGAAGGAGACTGGAGTAGTCACAGATGTCTCCATGGCTGGCCAAAGCCTATGGTCCACCTTCCACTCTGATTCCACGCTTCATCAAACCTAGACTAATCTGCTGAAGACAGACCAGCAAACACGTTTGGCTCATTTGACTCCTCACTGCTCGAGCGTTTCACCAACCAGTGAGGGCACGATCCAACCCCAACCATCGATGAATCATCAAATGAGAAAGGCAGAGACCTCAGTGAACGTATGTGAACTTTAAAGTCGCCTGATTGGCGGTTGGCTGCAGCAGAGGTCTCCTCTTTGAAGACGTTTTTGTCAGAACATGAACTCAGAACCGCTCTGTCAGAAGCCTTCCTGAATCTGTCTGTTCCTGGGTAATCAGTTCCTTCACGAGAAAGAAGCTGAACTTTCCTGAGATCAGCTGACCCAGCCCACATCTCAAAACACAGCTTTTATTGGAGGTTTTTAATTGGCCAATAGCCCAGACCGAAAGTAAAAGAACAGGAACCCGGAGATGACAGAAATAGAACATTTCTACTGTACTCTGATGCAAACAGCAGCCAGTCAGAAAGAGCGACTGAGCGCGCTCAGATTCCAGCTGTCCGCTCCTGAACTGCATCTTTATCTGCTGTCCTTGCAACCCAATGGGGGTGGGGGGGCCAGTTTGATTTTGAAGAACGATAAGTTCAGTTTGGACGTTTGTTTGTTTCTCTCGTCCTTTGTTCTGAACGGATGAGGAAGACTCAGAGGCAGTCTCTGTGAGGTGTGAATTTCTGGCTCCGGTGCTTTAAATGATGACGTTACCACAATGCAGCATCCTACCTGAGCAGGTGTGAACATCGCTGGCATCGCTGGGGTGTTATCTCTGCAGCCAATAGCTTCTGGTAGATTTCACAGTTTTCTGTCTTCAGAAGAGACCTCTAGGTTGTAAACCACTAAAACTGGTTTTAATTTAAGGTGTTTTTTTGTGTTAATATGTTTTCGGGCTGTGTGCAACACAATGAAGTCCATATGTCTCTCCGTCTGGGTAACAGCCTGTGACTTTTGTCCTCCTTACCCTCTTTTAGAAATTTCAGAAGTCTGTCAGTCTGAGTACAGTTGTGTCAGTTCAAAGTTGATTTTTTTATTACCTCCAGTTTTGATTGAAAGTCCAACTTTGAGACATGTTTTAATGACATTTTATCCAGCATTTTTGGCAGCCAGAGCGAAGCAAAATACTGACTCCAGACCAGCGTGAGCTCACAAACACCCTCTATATTAAGGGCCAAGTTACGGCTTACCTCACCTTCTGTGTTTTTTTAGTGCAGCTTTATGTCGGATCCATTAAAGAAACAACAGACAAACATGAAAGAATAACTGTTAAATGGAAAGCGATGACACGTCAAAAGATGTATAGAAACTATTTAATAAAGCCTTAAATTTATTAGCATATGCCGAATAAGCCAAAGGCAACCCAGTCTGCATGGGATTGCACAAGCCTGTAAAATGAACAGGAAATGTGGTAAATACAGCAAATTTGAGGATAAAAATGATTACATTCATACGTATAAATTACCTTTTTAGCACAGATTAGACTAAAAGTTTATTGCATTACTGGTATACGTTTAATGATGGCAGGTAAGGAGGATGACAGGTGAGGCACTGGCTCACCTGTTTGATCGCAGGTTTCCTGCAGCCAACCAGACAAATGGTTGTTTCCTCATCAGCTTTGGTGGTGAATGGAGCAACAGGCAGTTTTCACACAGATATTTTTACACACTTGTGCGGAGGCTGATCTCCGGCCTTTGAAGCTGCTTGATGTGTGAGAAGAAAAAGCTGCCAGTTACAGACTGTCGTGATGTGAGCGGCTCACATCTCAGAGAAAGCTGTCTTCCCCACCTTCACCTGAATCAGTTCCACGTGATCTAGAGTGGAGTCATGCACCAGACCTTGTGCTGCTTCATGTGAAGGATCCATTTCTGCCTGACTGAGGTGCTGTGTGTTTTGTGTGCAGGGGGCGGCCCTGGAGCAGGCCATCATCAGCCAGCGGCCACAGCTGGAGAAGCTCATCGCCACCACGGCGCATGAAAGCATGCCCTGGTTCCACGGAGCCATAAGCAGGGAGGAGTCTGCGGCCCGGCTGCAGAGCGGCTCCCGCAACAACGGAAAATTCTTGTGAGCGTCTATTTTAGAGCGCGTCTGATGTTCGTCCATTATACAACTACAAAAGTCCTCTCTGCCCCAAATGTCACTGCTCCTCTGTGTGGACCAGCAATGTGAGAGAACAGGCAGGAAGCCGCTTCTGCTCCTGCAGCGACGCTCGTCTGTGGGCTGAAACCACATTTGACCCACTGTCTTAAGGGGAGGGGGGTTACTGTGCAAGCATGAACACTGCAGCACAAATGAAGTTCAACACAAATCCCCCACAATCCTTCCGTGTCTTTTTTGTCTTGAATTCTTTCTGCTTTTTGTGCTTAAGCCTCCTAACTGTCGCACACAGTTTGTGTTGAAGTATGTCTGTGTGTTTTAGGACCCGTGTCATGTCGTTTTCATCATTTAGGGTAAAGTCAGCCTTTTCTTCTGGAGGTTCCTCTGTCAGATGGAGCATTTATTTTCCTTCAGAGCCTGGATCGTACCACTTTGAGATGCAGTTCTGTGAACATCAGCCGTGCTCTTCAGGTCTTTAGCCTGAACAAGCTGAAGTGTGCCGGGGCTCAGACGAAGCTCTGTCTTCTCTGGAAGATCATCATATCCTCCTTAAAATGAAACCGTCTTTTTCTGTTTATTTACTTTCTATCCTCCATTTTTGGAGTTTCTCTTTTCTTCTGTTAAACAAAGGGAATTTCTCTGAGCTGAAGTGCAGAAGATAAGTTTTTCCTTCTGTTGCTTTCAGAATCTTTTGGGTTTTCTAACAGACTAGAGGGATTTTCTTAGTTTCATCTCTCAGAACGTTTAAATAATAAACCTTTGCGGTTTAAAGAGGAGTGTTACAGGATTTATGTCAGTAGCTCTAAAAGGTGTATCTCGAGGAAGAAAGGGGCGATTTTGCGTATTACATTTGAGCGCAGGAAGTTGTACGTACATAACTCAACAAGTGGTGTCAAAATAGCCAGTTTCATAACTTCTGTGTTTAGCAAACTGTGAAGCAGAAAAGGCTCCAGCCTGAGGACATGAGCCCCCACCCCCCCAGCTCAGTTCCTCTTCTGTCCTGTGGTCTTCTTTTAGAAGCAGACGCTCTTTGAGACGTGAGTTCGCCTCTGTCCTTCTCGTTTTCTGAAGTGTTTTAGAACAAGTCAAAGGAAGAAAGGTTTCAGTGAAAGTCTGCTGTAAATATGAGCACCCATACGTGCACGCGCTCGTGCACGGCGGCTCCAGGTCTGCCTCGAATGTTTGAAGTGTCTTGGTTGACTATCGGTGTGCTGGTCTCTACAGAGCACGACCCCGTGCTGAAGCTGATGCTCTGACGGTTAGCACAAGACTCCCGGAAGTAGCCAAACAGGAGAAAACCCTCGCCCCTCATCAGAGCACAGCAGGAAGTGCCGTTTTTCCACTCAGACTCGACCTGGGGTTTTGCAGATGTGCGCGAGTGGAAACGGGCTGTCGCCCCACAACAGCTAGGGAGGTTTCAGGCTGGAATCCTGATGGTTCCTGTCACACTGCTGGTGTCTGCGGCTCCTCTGGGTCTGGTTCCGGCTCATTTCCAGTCACAGCCCACTGCCTGCGGTAACAGGTGGATCCAAACAGCGTTAAAGCTTCACTTAAATAACAACAGGCAAATGAATGAAGTCAGATTCCTGTAAGAATCAGACGAGCGTGAAATGTTGACAGTGTGGGTTGGCGCAACCATTGGAGCTCACAGAGCGTAAATTTAGAAACGGCAAAGAAAAAAGAGAAGATTCAAAGAAAAAATGGGTGAACTTGACAGAATCCGCTTTAACTGTCGCTACAAAAAACTTTGAGCAAGTTTGAGATCGGTCTGGACTTCTGTCCTCCCTGAGGCAGGCGGCCAAACGTTCAAACCAAAACCTCCAACCTGTGTTGGTCCAACAGGACCAGCTTCATCCAGAACATCATTTACTGACGCTGCTGCAGACTGGGTTCAGTTGATTGGACTCAGGTGGACCTTTGTCCTCCGAGTGGCGCCACATTAGGAATAAATCCAGTTCTCTCTGTTCTTTGTCTCTGCTCAGTAGATGTAGTTGAGGTTGTTCTTGTTGTCACAGCTGAGTTTCACAATAAGAGGAGGGGAAATTCTGCATGAAGGTGGTTGCTCACAGATTTATATTTAGTCTGAATTCCTCCTACAAGCCCACAGTCAGGACTGGTCTGGGTTTGGATCCTTCAGCAGCTTTTGGCAGCTCCTGGTTCTAGATCATCAGTTCTTTTTCACTCCTTTTCCTAGGAAAGGTTCTACGTTTGTGAGCATCTTCACAGCTTTCTCCCTCATGTCTGCATGAACAGAGTAAAAGCAGTGCATGGCGTGGGATCAGGCGTGCCACGTCTGCTGGTGAAAGCAGCCAGCTTCCTGACTGAGGTTCTGTGTGCAGGATTCGGCAGAGGAACGAGAACGGTTCGTACGCTCTGTGTCTGCTGCACGAAGGAGAGGTGATCCACTATCGCATCGACAGGGACCGGAAGGACAAACTCTCCATCCCAGACGGAAAACAGTTTGACACTCTGTGGCAGGTTTGTCATGAAGTGTTTCTCCTTTCTGGTCCAAAAAAGAACCACATTTGTAGAAATGCAGCAAAAGCCAGTTTGAGAGGCCTTTTGTCCTGCAGCAGTAACGATTTTCACTCTGCAAGCTTAACGTTTGTGCGAGAACTTCACGCCGCTCTTCCCTCCTACCTGCAGCTGGTGGAGCATTACTCCTACAAACCAGACGGACTGCTGCGAGTCCTCACCGAGCCCAGCCCACGACAAGACGGACATGCCGGTACGATGACGCTCAGGATGAGCCAGAGACACAGAACCTCATGCAGCTCTGATCCAAATGAACATTTTCCATTTTCACAGGACTCATAGGACGACCCTCGCTTCCAGCAAACCACCCAGCGCCAGGAAACTCGCTCGTAAGTCGTATGTGTGTGTGTGTGCTCATCAACTGAACACCGAATGGTTGTCGATCGAAACTTCTCATCATAAACACCATGTTTTTGCTTTTTCAGTAATTAATGCTGGTTTGAAAAGAGACATTCTTATGACAAAAATGAAGAAGTATCAGTGATGTTGTCAAGCAGACATTAAAAGCTTTAAAACGCTTTGGTGTATTCAAACAGAAAGGAACTGGTCAGATACTTTGTTGTTTGAGGTCAAAGTTACAGAGTTGGATTATGGTTGGACTTTAGTTAGAAAGCTCAGAAACGTGAATGTTGCGAAAGAGACACCAAAAGGGATTCCACCTGAGCCTGGAACATGAGGTTGTTCTACCTGATACAGTAACACTAAAGTCTGTTATGCACAAAACTATAGCATCTGATACTTTTACACCAGAAGCAGTACGCACAATCTGGATCTGAGGCTGCCCCGCCTGAGACTCTCATACCTCTCATCGCTGTCATCATGAGAATCGCACAAGATTTGGATCTTCTGATTATTTCCCTGAACTTTTGTTTCCAGCACAACGTGGCCGATGGATTTTTCTCAATGATCAAGGATGCGGCTAGAATTGGGAGGAAAAAGGTACAGATAAACTCTAAACCACACCAAGCACATCATCATGGACACATTTTCAAAAAGGGTCAAATTCTTTTGATGTTGGTAATTTTTGGCAGAGTTTTGGAATCTAATTTGGAATCATGACCCTTGACTTCATTTCATAAAGAAGCAAACTGTCCAAGTATTGGACACAATAAGTGAAAGTTTGCTGAAGGTGCATGGTAAATAGTGTCTTTTTATATAGCCCTTTTTTTTTTTTTAACCCTTTTTAAGGGCTTTACAGTCACATTCATCCTCACACACTGATGTCTTGGCATCAACCTTTAACCTTCAGGAGCAATGTGGGGTTCAGTGTCTCCCCCAGGGACAGCTGGGCGGGAAAGCGGGACCCAAACCTTTGCTCCTCTGATCAGAGGTCGACCACTCTACCTCTGCTGAAAATGGGCTCAGAGTGTTAGACCCTGCTTTGGCTCTGCAAACTAAATTTTTTTTCATATTTTTATCTGCTTTGATAAAATACAATTTATTTTATTTTTTAATTTAATCTTTATTTATATAAAAAAAAAGAAAGAAATTCTTATTTTCCATTGTAACCTGGCAAAAGGTAAAAAGAGACATAAAGGGAGTTATAAGAGACACACAGAGAAAATATGGAACAGCACAAGACAATCGATAAAAAAAATAAAAATGATTAATTCAATAAAATATATAAAATCATAAAACTAAGTTAAAGCTATATATTTCTTAAAAATGATCCTTAAGATCCTTGAAATAAGAGTGTGGAGTCTAAGGTTTTTTTGGAAGGGATTCCAGATTCTGGGTCCTGCAGACTCAGAGCATAAAGAACCCAATGAGGAGTTTGACTTTTGGTCTGTGAGCAGAGTTGGTTTTGCAGACCGGGTGTTGTGCATGTGGGATGAAGTGTGCAGAAGCTGTAAATGAACAGCAACCAGTGAATTTTACATGGAGTGACACAAAAGATCAGACGGTGCTGCAGTGGCTCTCTGTGGGGGTTAGGCTATTAGATCAGATTTACAGGCTGAAAAAGGTGGTATTTATTCTTTTGACGTAGCTTTCAAGGGTAATGTCAGACTAAAACCCTCGCACACGGTATTTCTTCACACTTCTATAATTGAAGGCTGTGAGGAAAGCAGCATGGGGAGAATTTGCTGGTTTGAATCTTGTCTCTTAACTGTCAACACTCCTGGTCCAACACAGGCTGGAAAACCAAACCATGTGAGCAAACATGTTACAAATGTTTGTAACACCAAAAAAACTTCTTCATGCTAATGTGGACCACAAATCAGAAGATATCATTTCAGAGACTGCATTTTGTTACATCTATTAACAAATTAGACAAAAAATATTCACAACATACAAAGACCTGAGTTACACATCTTTTGATTAAAAGAGCTGAGTGTTTTCTCCGTCTGTTATTAAAGCTTCTCTCCTAAATATGTTGATAGAAACGTCCTTTTCTGTTTGCTTTAGTTTAAGTTTTGTTTGACTTCTTTTTTCTGGGGTTTTGCTCCAGGTTTAGTTAGGCATTGCCTGATTTGTTTTTTAACAGTAGGAAATTAACAATCCAACCAAACTGTCCTGTGACGAGTTCTCCTGCAGCAAAGCCTCTGACACTGAACAGCAGAGAACACGTCAAACTCCGAACTTCAACAGGACAACCTGCCCAAAGATGTCTAAAAAAGGTTGCAGAATTAACCACACCTCGCCACAACACACCGCGCTGTGCACACAGTTTTATTTATTTGTGCTGAGGGGATCTGTTTGTTACTCTGTTTGAAATATTTTTTGTTCAGATGGAAAATTAAAACATGGCAGCTTCTAAACATCAAATGAACTTATCTTTAGGTAGTTTGTTCCCAATGACGTGCCGTGTAGAGCAGTTTTAGTGATTGTTTTAACTGAAAAGATGCGTCAGTGTCTTGTTTTTAAAGAACAGCACCATATAGAAGTGAGTTAAAGTCCCTCGTGCTTCTAAGAACAATAGAATCTGGCGTGTTAAAGTGGGTTTGGAAGTGGAAGGAGGAGCGTGGGTTCCACGGTCCAATTGGTCTGATGCAATCGGGCTTCTCTGCCGTCAGAACCTTCGGCGGCCGCCATGCTGGGATGTGTTCACATTTAACTGACAGGAGAAGTCTCTCTGAACGCCTAGTGTCTGCATCCACAGTCTGACTACAGCGTCTGCTCTCTGTACAACCTACAGCCCAGTCGTGGATCGCAACACAGCACCACAGACGGCTCAAACCCGTACGAAACCCGAGTTCCCGGAAATCAAGCTGCCAGCAAAGGTAGGTTCTTCATGCTCACACATGGAAGCACATTTCCCTTCAGGGTCTGTTTGTGTTTCGGAGATGAGCAGGGAAATTCAGGAATGTTCATAACCTTAAAACTGACTGAGGAGTTACACACCAAGGGTTCACGCTCTGTGGTTACAGAGTCAAAAGCCCTGAAACACAAACACCTGCTAATGATGAGCCTGTGAAGCTGATGAGAGTACTGACATGAGTCAACGGGGAGAACAGAACAAGATGACGCAAAGATGAGATGGACTTCTCTTTATTCTTAATGTGAAACTCACTTTCTCCATCAGAGGCCATGCCCATGGACACAGAGGTGTACGAGAGTCCTTATGCAGATCCAGACGAACTGAGAAGCTCCACAGTCGATCGCAAGCAGCTCTTCCTGGAGGATGGAGAACTGGGCTCAGGGAACTTCGGAACCGTCATGAAAGGCATCTACAAGATGAGAAAGTATGTTCTTTTCAGCTCTCCTCCACTGACGATGTCAGCTGAGCTAGTGAGGCCAGGCAGCAGAGAGAGTTTTTGTCAGAGTGGGAACAAAAGTCAAAATGTTTCATTAGATTCAGTCACGATGACTTCGCTGGACAGAAACTCCCAGGTTTGTGAGCGGCCCTGAAGCAGAACTGAAATTTACACAAGAGTAAGGTTTACCAGAAAGTCTCTGAGGAACATTAACTTGATTTTCAAATAAAACGCCAAGTGCTGACTCCACCTGCTCCACCTCAATGTGAAGTTGTAATCTGCAGAATGGAAGCACTAGGAGTCACGGCACACGTATGAAAGCAAAGCTAACCTCCGACAGAATCCGTGGGACTGTCCAAGTGTTAGGAATTGACTTTCGGTCTTGCCCAAGGACATTTAATTAGAGAACATGGAAATTGAACTCTTAACCGCGTGGCTGGAGGATGATCACTCCAGGTCACACGCTAATCTGTGAATGCAAAAGTAAAAAAAAAAACATTATCTGTACGTCCTTTTTAAAGTAAGGCAAAATAACGTTTAACTAAAAATGGCCGTCTGTAAAAAAAAATGAAAATAAAAGAATAATCCACGGGATTACATTAAGATCCTTGATCCTTTTTGATGATATTGAAAAGATGTGCATGAAGTCTTACCCCTCAATCCTGTGTGCCAGATCAGAGAAACCGGTTGCAGTAAAGATCCTGAAGAACGATGACGACAACCCATCTGTGCGCGAGGAGATGCTGCGCGAGGCCAACGTCATGCAGCAGCTGGACAACCCCTACATCGTCCGGATGATCGGCATCTGTGAGGCGGAGAACCTCATGCTGGTCATGGAGCTGGCTGATCTGGGGCCGCTCAACAAGTTCCTGCAGAAGAACAAGTAGGTGTCCAGATGGGTCTGTTCTCAACCGTATACAACCTTTACATATATAGATATATATTTTTTTTTTGGTTACAGACACCACATCTATACATAAAAGATAGTGAAATATAAAAGAAAGTCATGTAGAATAAAATCACCAGTGAATGTACCATAAAAGTAAATGAATACCAAGAACAATAAAAGTGATAAAACATACAAAGTACAAAAACTTAAAAAGTTAAAAAAAAGGGCATTTATACCAGCATTTCACAACTGGGGACTGGTACCTAACAGTGCAGCGTCTAATGTTGGTGAGGCGCTAAAATGATCCTATTTTTAGAAGCATTAAGACGTTGAATAAAACCATAAATGAAGTGTTTGCCCCAACAACATTTTCTGTAGCTCTGTACCATCGTGGCCGTTGTCATAAAATCCTAACGGCATCATTGTGGGCCACCGGCAGCTTCTGCATCCTCCCTGCTTTTAAGCTAGACCACTGATGGGCAGCGAAAAGACTCCAAGACTGGGTTGGCATTTCTGGCTCTGTCCTAAGTTGGTTCAATTCCTATCTAAAAGACAGGAAATATTTTATTGAAATTGGGAGTTGTGTCTCAGACTGCATGGCCTTGACCTGTGGTGTCCCCCAGGGATCAATCCTGGGGCCCCTTTTCTGCCACCTCTACATGCTGCCACTAGGGCAGTTAATACGCAGTAATAACATATCTTTTCACAACTATGCAGACGATACTCAGATCAATGTGTCCCTGACAGCAGGTGGATATGGGCCATTGGATTCACTCAGTTATTGCGTCCAACAGATCCGTGCTTGGATGCAAAACAACTTTCTTCAGCTAAACTCAGACAGGACTGAAGTCATGGTCTTTGGTCCACAGAAACAAAGAGAAAGTGTCAGTAGGTACCTTCACTCTCTGTCTCTAAAAGCTTCAAATCAAGTCAGAAACTTAGGGGTAATCATGGACTCTGACCTTTAAAACTTTAAACTTTAAAAGCCATATCAAGTCAGTAACATCAGCCGGATTTTATCATCTAAAAAACATTGCCAAAATCAAAAACATAGTGTCAAAGCCAGACCTGGAGATACTTATTCCTACAATTGTCTCCAGTAGGTTATATTACTGTAACGGCCTGCACACCGGCCTCCCCAAACGAGCTGTAAAACTTCTTCAGTACATCCAGAACGCTGCTGCTCAAGTCCTGACTAGAACCAGAAAGTACCGTCACATCAGTCATGTGCTCAGGTCTCTGCACTGGCTTCCTGTAGCTCAAAGAGTAGACTTTAAAGCAGCTCTGCTTGTGTACAAATCTCTCCCTGGCCTTGCACCTTTAACACATTTTCCTGTTTCGTACACAAAGTAGCACTTCGTATTACTTTGTGTACGAATAATGCTATACATTGCCTTACCTTAAAGAAAAGTACAGTGAGACTTGAATAAAGGACCATTTGTGGCAAGTGAATTTGAAGCAAAGAAGATGATTCCATCACCTTTGGTCCATCGTCTCACATTAGAAAGATACTTTGAGCACAGAACTGAACTGTCTCAACCGTGTAAAACTAATACTGACTGTAAAAACCTCACGTCAGGGTTTTGTTGGTTGGGTTTGACTGTCTGTGACCTTCTGACTGAGTCTTATGTCAACTTAGAAAAAGAAGAAAATGTTGCAAACGTCTGTTGTTGCGGTATTTTATCTGGACTTCAGTTATTCTAAGTACGGGCTGATTTTTCACAGGCACGCGTCCACAAAGAACATCACGGAGCTGGTGCACCAGGTGTCCATGGGAATGAAGTATCTGGAGGAGCACAACTTTGTCCACAGAGACCTCGCTGCCCGAAACGTACTGTTGGTCACACAGCACTACGCCAAGATCAGCGACTTCGGCCTGTCCAAAGCCATCGCAGAAGAGCACAACTACTACAAGGTGATAGAGTTTCAGAGAAAGGAGGCTCAAAGCCGTACATTTTGCGCTTTTTCCACGTATGAAATGACGGTTTTTCGTGATTCATGCTTGATGTACGTAATTCATGTGTTTCTTGCGTTCGTCATTGGTTGATGGGCGCAGATGTTCGTTGAGGGTTTCGGCCGACAGGTCTTCATGTGAAATCGGTTTGGAGCCGTTCAGAATTTGTGGTCGGTTGAAAATTATGCAGTTTAAGCGTGTTTTACATAGTTTAGATGCAATTATTACGTAAATCTTATGCAATTTTGGATGACTAGTGTGAGATGCATATGCAAATTTGTGGCTTTTACAACCGTTCCACATAAGTCTAACGGACTTTTCATGCATGTACCACAGAAGTACAACTTTACATCACATAAACGGCGCACATATCACGTTAGAATTTTGCAATTGACTCAGGAATCCCTAATGAGTTGCATATAATGAATTGCATGGTTTATTTGTACTTGCTGTATGGTTTTGATGTGGTTCATAAGGGAAACATCTGTGAGAATTTCGTGCAAAGACCACAACTTTTCTCACTTTTCACACGTATTTTCACGTATGACCAATTTTCATCTGTGCAATAGAGGCTGTATGCCTCTGGCTTCAGAGAGGGACCATAAGGAACGAGGCAGATACATTCAGACTAATTTAGGGATGTTTAAAAGCATTCACAGGTATTTTAAGATTTTCGAAAGCATAAAAAGACACTTGGAGAATACAATCTGGGAACAAGTGAGCCGTCTCTGCCATCTTTCACAGACAAATCTTTCTTCAGGTTTTTTGATAGATCTAAGAAGTCCTGTTGTGTCTTCCTCCATCAGAACAGAGTTTTGTGTATTTCCTCCAGCAAATGCAAAACCATTGTTATTACAGTCAGAGATTTCCCAGGATTAGAGAAAACCTGTGGAAGTAAAATGCCCAATCATACAACAACAATAGAGTGAGCGGATTATTTATTTTGAAAAGTTGTTGTCTGCTATGACTTCTTCTTACCTCAGGGCTGAGGTTCAGAACAACAAGCCCCTCCCACTGGGCATTTCATGTAACAAAATGAACTTGTGATTTTGCAACAATTCTTTTGCATTGTGCCATCTGCATGTGAACCATCTTCTATGGGTGACGTCACCCTCGCTCGGTCCAGTTCTCTTATATAGTCAATGTGCTAGATCCAAGATGCTCTGTGAGGCTTCAGTCCTGAAGAGTCGCTCTCCTCTTTGACTTTGAGTTTATGATAGCTGTGCCTCAAACACCTCCCAGAATCCTCTGGGTTTGTCACATTGTGTCCTCTGCGGTCACCAGAGGTAAATAAGAGCTTTTGACTTTTCGGTTGTCCTTTTTCCGTGGTGGTGTGAGTGTTTTAGGTCTTGGTTGGCAGCAGAGCTAACAGCTGTTGTCATCTATGATAAATGTATAATCTGAGATGTTTCTGATAACCTAACCGTCTAGTTTAGAAACCCAAGTCTGTTTGATGTGTTTTTGTGAGTCTCTGTTCTCTTTTTTTTTTTTTTTTTTAGCTCTAATGTCATATTTTGCTCAGCTTTTGCCAAAGTGTGGCTCTCCCTGAATCTGTCAGTGACACCTGACACTGGTTTTTGGCGCTGTGTTTCTCCTGCAGGCAAAGGGTCATGGGAAGTGGCCTGTGAAGTGGTACGCGCCTGAATGCATCAACTACTTCAAGTTTTCCTCCAAAAGTGACGTGTGGAGCTTTGGCGTGCTCATGTGGGAGGCCTTCTCCTACGGCCAGAAACCATACAAGGTATGAAGAGTCCAACCGCAATGCTCCAGGTCACACACAGCCACGTGTCGCCACCTGCTGGTCATACTGGTCACTGCAGCAGTGCTGCGTTTTTGTGTCGGGACAGTTTAAGCTGGGAGACAGGAACAAAACAAACATCACCTGTGACTGACAAGAACAAAGATCGGGACAGAGGCAAATTCAGTTCTGCGCCAAATAGCAAGAAATATCTAAGCAAATTAAATACAAAGACCAAATGTTCTTTTAATGCATTCTCATACCAGTCCAAACTAGTAATCATCAGTGTTTAGCTGTAATTCTGGAAACAGTGTGAATGGAGAAGACTCCCTCTAACGGGAATTCTGGTCAAACAACAACTTCCATGGCTTTGATTCCTGGTGAATTATCAACGTCATGAAGCTCGTTAAGTTTTACTGAAAGAAGCAAACTCATGTTCTGCACGTGCACGGCTGCAAAAGTAAAAGAAGGTCAAATTGCTTTACTGTATATAGAAAAATGTATCACTGTACCACAATAATTATGTAGCACTATAATTCAATAAGCTACATTGTATTAATGAATGATTTGATGGCCACAAAAACAGAGTGGATTTTCTAGATGATGAGGTGAGGCTCTCAGTGGGTTTTGGTTAGTAGGAGACTTCAAGGCAGCAGACTGCTGCATTAAAGTATTATTAATATGTCATTAATGAGCTCTGGGCTGCTCACTGGTGGTCAGCAGTGTTGCCTCATAGCAAAAAGCCCCGGGTTCAGATCCTGTGCATGCATGGATTTTCTCCACACACTCCTTCCATCCTCCCACCATCACAAAAACAGCCTCATAGGTTGGTTGAGGATGTGGTTCTCTGTTCTATGCGGGGTCTTGGCCCGCCTTCCTGCTCTGACCCTCTGGACCGAATAGAGGATAAGGCTTCTCTACTGCAGAAGAGCCATGCAGAGGTGAAAATCTGCCTCAGAAAAAAAGAATAAATCAATCTTTTTAAAGAAAGGAAAATAAAACATTCAACAACATATGACACACATGCCCCTGGCTGACCTCGTCAGTTCCTGAGTTATCTTTTGGTTACATTAGAAGTAATTGGATTACTTATGTCAGCAGTGACTGATGGGAAATGCAGCATCTTTCAGTGACCGTGTTGGCGACCTTCCACAGGGAATGAAAGGAAACGACGTCATGCAGATGCTGGAGGGCGGGCGGCGGATGGAGGCTCCGGTGGGATGTCCTCAGGAGATGTACGAGATGATGCTGAGCTGCTGGACCTACAAGTGAGTGACGGGCGAGCACGAGGCACGGGCGCAATGCTGCCGGACACGCTGACAGACTGTCTTTTCTCGGTTTCAGGGTGGATGAGCGGCCCAGCTTTGCCGTGGTTGAACCCCGGCTGCGCGAGTATTACTACGATATTTCGCACTGAGCCGTGGTTGGAGGAAGGCTGTATGTACACGCTTAAAGCGGAGGAGGACTCCAGGAAATGAACGCTCTGGATCGGCATCAAACCGGTCTTTTTGAGGAGTGTCCCTCACCAAAGCACATTTCTCTGCTCATCAGTGAGGAAGGCGGGCGGTGCAGACAAAGAGGAAGAAATGCACAAATGACTCTGTGAAGAAGAGCTTCAAGATTGCTATCGTGATGCAAACCGGACGTGTTTAACGACTTCTCCTTCTATGCTGAATGCAGACAGGATGAAATGTATGAGTGCTTGCTGAGAGTAAAGCTGTGGCGCAAACTGAACATCAGACTGTTTTATGTCCTCTTTGCTGCTGAAGCTGCAGCAGTAAGCCGGGGGGGGGGGGGGGGGGGCTTTCTGATGATTCCCCTGGTGTTCCAAACAGGAACACCAGGGGGAGGGGTCACTCAGTCCAGTTCTTTTATACAGTCAGTGGTTGTGACCCTCTGCCATGCATCAAGAATCTCTTCATTTTGCACCAGCATGAAGGGCTATCTGATTTTTTTTTAAAAAGGACTCGTCATTCAGAGGATTGGGATTTAACAAGCAACCCAAAGTCTCTTTCCCGAAATGTATTCCCATGTCTCACTATGAGTAATGGCGACTCCCGTGTTTACAAGCAGGTTTATCAGCAGAGCGCGTACACTAAAAACAGAATCTTAGGAGAGTAAAAAGACCCTTTTTCAGGAAAAACGGTCTTATTTTCTGTCTTGCAAGAAAAAGTCTCATCAGAAGTGTTGCACAGTGAAATCATGTTTCTCTGTAAGACAATTTTTCTGACCTCATTAGTAGATTGTTTTCCTTATTTAAAGAAAATTTGCCAATGGGGTAAGAACCTTATTCTATGGGACCCGTTTTTGCAGTGTACAGTTTCTGCTGCTAAAGTGTCCCGGATAGACCAGGAGGCAGCAGAGGGGCTGACGACTGCTAAAAGGAGATGCAGTTGAGTTAGCAGCTCAGTGGCCTTGTGGAAGAGTGTCTGCCCTCTGACTGGAGGGTCGTGAGTCCAAATCCAGGCTGAGTGATACCAAAGACTAAAAATGGGACCCAATGGCTCCCTGCTTGACACTCAGCATTAAGGGGTTGAATTGGGGGCTTAAACCACCAAATCGTTCCTGAGTGCAGCTGTCTGCAGCTCCCCCTCACTTTTTTGACAGTTGCTTCTGTAATCCAGTGAGAGCGCCTGCAGTTTGTGAAGGGACAAATATCCCAGAGTCTTGTTAACGTAAGAGTGCAGTGAAAAGCCGGCATCTCCAACCTCTGACAGTCAGGTGAGGAGAACGCCGTCTGGACACCGGGGCAGAGAAAAGCCCACGACTGGGGCAGAGGACACGAGGGACGCACTGAGAGGCAGATCGGCTCAAACCAGCACCGACACGCTCTGCAGGGAGAGGGGCTTCAGTATGAACCCAAATCCGTGCAAGTCGACTCCATTGGTGTGGCGAGCGGATGCTTTGGTGGTGATACTTCATTCAGGGTCACAGATGAATATTAAACATCCAGAAAAACTGATGGTTTTAGGATCCAACTCCGTTTATGCGTAGCTTTTATTGATCAGCTGCTTCATACATGAACACACCCAAAGGTCTGACAGACTAAACTTTAATCTGAGGATTCAAACGTGTTTTATCACGACAGGTTGATATTTGCAGACAGGCAGCAGCTTCACTTCAGCGGTTTTTATTTAGCTCAGGCTGATCTCTATCATGAGAACATTTCCCTGACAGGAAGCAGAACCATGGGAACACCAGGACCAGACCGGCGCCTCCGTGGAGTCAGGCCTCCTCCTTCAGGAGCTCTTCTTCTCCTCAAATATGATGTTAGCTGTGGCTTTTTTGGCTGTGGAGAAATGAAACAAAGTGTAGCGTCTTAGCATCGTTCCCTGACAGAGAAACCGAAACTAACACAAGCCTCTGGAGGAGGAGCGCTGCAGCCTCACGCTGATCTCTGCCTCTACGCTTTAACGCTGCCGGTGAGGCCTGAGCTGACCGTGTCACCTGACCTTTTCTGTCTTTCTGCTGCAGCTTCCACCCACCTTCATCCCTGATCTTGTCGGCAGCGTCGGAAGCCTTGTCCTTCAGGTTCTTCACCGTGTCGTCGATCGTCGCCTCGTTCTTCAGGAAAAACGGCCGGATGATGCGGTGATAGATCTGAACGGACCCGTTGGAAGGGATGGGAGCCATGCACCAAACCAGGAAGGCACACTGTGAAGAGAGAGAGGACACCCAGGGGGGGGGGGGGGGGCGTTGAGACGAAGACCAGAAGCTCAAACGCTCAGAAACACTTCAAAGACGGAGTTTCTGTCCGGGTTAGACCTGAACGTTCATAAAAGACAGCACACACCTCCCTCCCACCAGGAGCCAGAACCTTCAGGGGTCTGTCGGTCCTGAGAAACAAAGATCTGCGTCTGACAGCCTGACGTGTGGTTCACATCCGTGGTCACGTGTGGCTCACATCCGTGGTCACGTGTGGCTCACATCCGTGGTCAGTTCAGATCCGTCCGTGTGGATCTAAACCAACATTTGCTTTCTCACATCAAGCATTTCCATCCCAAATTCAGACGGAGGATCTGCTGATCAACCCTCTAAACTCCTCCTAGCATTACAGCCATCAGAATTTTGAATTCAATGTTCGAGAACGGCTGCATGGTGGTGCAGTGGTTAGCGCTCTTGCCCCACAGTGAGAAGGCCCTGGTTCAAATCCCAGACCTGCATGTGTCGGGTTTCCTCACACAGTCCAAAAACATGCTTCATAGGACAACTGATGATTCTAAGTCGTCCCTTAGGTTTATGTCTATTTGTATGGCCCTGCAGCTGTGACTCAGCCCCGCCCACAACTGAATCAGGCTGCCGGTGTGGGTACCGGATGTTCTCGGGTTGCCGGATGTTCTCGGGTCCTTCGGGGTCCTTCCAATGAGTTATATCACTAGAAGAGACATCACGAGGAGAGCACCGCCATCTTGGTGAGGTCAAGTTTTGAAGAATTAACCACTTTTTATAACATTTAATAAAGAGCTCTGTTTTTGCTTTCAATCACTTCATTATATGAAAAAGAAGAATGGCTTGAAATTGCTTAGTTTTGTTCAGAAATACAAACTTCACGAGTACCCCTAACTTAACTAGTATTAGACTATTTAGATTTTTTCTATTTTCCTTTATTTTATTTAACTTGTGTTTTTATTTATTTGTGTGTTATGTTCATTGTTTCTTTTTTTTCCCCTCTATTCTTTATTTTCTATGTTAATATGTTATGTTTGGCAATGGTGACTGATCTTCGAGGCAATATTGATTACATTGTTTTTGTTCGTTGTTAACGTTAATGTCATTGTTAATGTATGATACCGCAATTGTCAATAAAGTTTTTTTTTTAAACTTAGTGATGTTAACTCATTGGTCGTGGCAACTTACAGCCAATCAAATAGTGTGACGTCATCATTGGTCGAAGGACCCCGAGAACATACGGCAACCCGAGAACATCCGGTACCCACACCGTCAATTAGAGAAAATCTGGATTTAACCCTGTGAATTTCTCTATTTTTGTCTACCTTTAATCTAACTCTTTTGACTAAATATGTTATTGAATACTAAAGATCACATATTTTATTGTCGTCCTCCTATTTTGGTTCTGGATTGGTCCGTTATAAGCATGACAATAGCGTTGAACTCCATTTATGAGCAGTGTGGGCGGGCCTTCAGACAAACCGGTCCACTGGACAGCTGGATCCGGTTCAGTCTAACACTCATTAACCAGCAGCTCATTCTGCAGAACAGCATGGAGGAGCTGCAGTTTTCTGGATTACGTTGAGTTTCAGCTAAAGTTTCAGACCAGACGGGGGGGGTGTGTGAACCTGGAAGTCCCGGCTTCACCTGCAGAACAGAGGCAACAACAGGATGGAGGGAAGTCGGGTTTCTGAGTCTCTGTGAGAGGGAGGTTACTGTAGGTCAGATCCAGCAGGGGGCGGAGTCTGCTATTAGTTCTCTCAGGCCTGGGGGGGGGTTATCTACTGAAGCCACTCCAGTGATCAAACCCGTTAATGCCTGGCAGAGCGGTGAGTACAGAATCCGGTTCTGGTGGACTCCAGTCCCGGTCCAAACCGCGGTTCTGCTGCTGTTGTTGGAACAACCTGAACTGAGAACAGATGAGGAACCTTACCTCCTCACAGAAACATGGAAGAACGTGAACCCTGGGGGGTTTAGGTAAAAGAGCTCGGTTCTGGTCCGGTTGGTCTGCTGGTTCCGTTGAGTTTTAATACTGTGGTCGTCCTCACAGCACTGGAATCTGCTTGTGGTTGGTGATCCGGCTCATCCCTGCTAAACTACTTATCGCACAACGATTCATTTTAGCGATCCATATCATAATCTGTGGTTTCCGATCCGATTCATCGCCAATATTTGTTTTATTTGTTGATACTCTGACCGAAAACGGATCCAGATCATGTTTATCCCAAACAAACCTGAGCGCTGGCTGGAAGGCAGAGGGGAGCAAGATGGTTTTAATAATTATTCTAACCTTTAATTATTCCACGGCTGCATAACATCTGTTCGGGTCCGGGTCTCCCCGCTCCGGTCCGCTTGACTTTACCCTCTTCCACGGACTGACCACGGCCGTTAGAGGTGATCCCGGAGCAGATCACAGTGTGTGTGTCTGTGGTATTAAGAAAATGTGCGGCCTCTGTGTGTGTTCTTTGGATCCTCTGCCTCCAGATAAATGCTGGCTAAGCGTCTGTTCATTTGACACTTTTCATCCTTCAGTTTGAAGGTTTGACACTCCACTGTGCTATTTATCCATGTGAAATTGCTTCTTTACAGCCACAGTTTGACATTTTTTCTTTCATATTTCTGATGTTTGCCAAAAAAACTCAACATAACTTAATGCAAACACACACACACATGCAAAGAGTGTGGGTTTTTACACTGTATCTGAAGTGTTTTCATCTTTTTATACACAAAGTGACATTTGTAAGAAAGACAAGAAAGGCGCCGTTGCCTGAGCTAGCCCAAGATGCCAAGAAACAATCTGAAACCACGATTCTGTACCTTTCCAATGTAGTAGAATGGGAACCAAGACAGGAAGATGTCAGCGAAGAACTCCGCCACGCTGAAGATCCCGTACACCACCCAGTAGGTGAGCCACTTGGTGTCATCCTCCTTGGTGGCACTTTCAATGGCCTTGATTCTGGAGAGACATGGCTGCTGTCAGAGAAGCGCCGGAGCCCCCCCTGTCTCTTGGAAATGGCCGCGTGTGCCTGGATGTGTGCTCTGAATGCAGGTCATATGAAAACTACGGTGGCCCAGCAGGCATCACTTGGTGGGATCTATATTAAGCTGGCACCATCACTTACATCAAGTGCATGTGTGTGTATTTCCTCTTACCAGCAAACACAGCATTTCAATGCAGAAGCCAACTTCCTGTGTCAGTGGCGAGCTCAATGGTGACGCCTGCATTTCTAATCGTGTTTTTTGACAAGGCATGTTAACAATTTGAAATAATGGATGTCTGTTTTAGTTCATTCCATCTTATTTCACGTTATTTACAGCCTTATTATAATTATTCTGTATATTTTATAAGAAAATTCTGTGATTTTAGTCTGTGAATTCGTCTATTAATGGGTTTCGGCCTGTTGGCGAACACATTTAAATAAATTCCTCTTCTCAGTTCACGCAAATGCTGCGTGCGTGTGCACGTGCGTTCAGCGATGGAATTTGTTTACTTGTAGGTTTTTCAACATGTTGACCTCTCTGGGCCACCATAGAGACCAGCTGATGCTTGTTTACTTCATTCATGCTGACTCTGCACATGCGCGGTTCCGTCCACTTTCTGATGATTCACGGCAGTTGCCCCTTCACAACAGAACACATGCGCGGACGGTGGCACTTTTAAGTTACTAGAGGCTCCTCCCACTCAGATTGAGGATGCAGATGTGGTCGTGTCAGCGAGCGCGCACGCGGGACAATCTGACAGCGTCTTCTGCCTAGGGGAGGGGTATTTTCAGAACATCAAAGCACTCACGAGATGTAGGCGGGGTACATGAACCCGATGAGGTTACACAGCAGGGATGCTCCGTACCCAATCACCAGGTACACGGCGATGATTCCGATGACACCTGGAGAGGAGGGGGGCCGCACACGCGTCACCGTATGACGACATCATCGTGTATCACAAAACGATGCTGAGCGCCCGCGAGCGCTAACGGGTTCGCGCGCGGTGGCTCAGCACAGCTAAAAACTCACCGAGAGAAATGTAGGTCCGGCTGACTCCGCTGCGGGCCTCGAGTTTGGCCAGGACGGCCGTCAGCGCGTTGTCTTTATGGAGGAAGCGCTCGAAGCGCTCCCGGAGGCCTTGCGCCATGACTGCGGAGATGCGAAACGCTGAGAAAAGTCTGCCACACCCGACTGACTGAGGCGCGCATGCGCAGCAGCATCAAGAGAGAGCACCTTCAGAATAAGAGCATCTTTCATTTATTGCACATTTGTAGAGTACGATACAAAAATACAACATTTATAACTATACAATATGAGGATTAAACACAGTTCTGAATAAAAAACAACAGTGTTTTAACCTTTTGAAAATCTTAACTATTAGAACAGAATTATAAGTAATATATTTTTTAAACAAACTGGTGTTGAATAAAAACCAAAGCAATCACAGAAGGAAAGAAGACTTAAAATTTTTTTAAATTAAATGTTTTTGAGTGTAAACCAAATCCTTGATGAATTTGATATACATTTCACCAATCATGTACAATGTACTGGCATTTTGGTCAATAAAATGTCAATGTTAATTTTAACGTTAAACAATGCAGTATTTAAAGACACCTACACCAAATCTTAATGAAATGATGCAACAACCACCAACCCCACCTTATCGAAACATTGAATAAAGGAGGAAACTGTCATTTCAGTTCTTGGAGCTTGTTAGATAAGAGAGTAATTGCCCAACCCTACACCACACCTGCCACCCTGTCTGCTTTCTAGTAGTCCCTGCCCTGTTTGCTGATGGTTAGCTGAATCAGGTGAGTTTAGTCATCCAGATCTATGAAAAGTTTCGAAATCAACTGCTCAATCTCCCACGCCCACATTCCTGATTTGTTTGAGTAGGTTATATTGAAGCCTGCTACCCTAAGACTGTTCAAAATCTACTATCTTTAAAATAAACTTTTTCTCCCAAAGTATTTTCCCAATGATGCTCAAGGAGTCAGGAAGCGATAAATTGAAATCTATAATAATAACAACTGTGTGTATTCTTTTAAATTCCTTCTATGTCCAAGGTTATGTTTTGTCCTTCAAGTTGATGCTGTAATACTACCCTTTGTGTATGTGTATTTCCTGCAATGTAACAACATATGTATGTGAGGAGTTTAAATTTGTAGAAGGTATTAAAGGTGATTTATTTAGGAAAATTCAGGATTGTGTCCTTCTCCCCAGATCAAAGGTTAAAAAAAAAAACTTGTGTTCTGGTAGTAGACTGGATGCATGAAAAAAGGTTTTGTTTCCCACAAATGTGAAAACGGGCAAAATGTCCCACTTTGCTAAAAGAAAAATGGCCACCAAAGCCGTAGGTCCTGTGGCCATCCCATAATAATTTCAAACTTCCCTTGGATATCTTCAACTCGTGTGTTCTTTTGCGGATTATGGTTTCTCTTGCTGTGATGTCATCATTTTGGTGGGCGGGATGTCACTTACTATGTCAAAAATGTATTATCAGCAGGTACGCCTACGTGGCGTGTGCAGATTTTGGTGACGAGGGCGAATAACAAAATTGATCTGGTCCTCCGTGTGGTCCGGGACCGCTGCAGGACAGAATAAAAAATGTAAACAGAAGTTTGAGTTCATTTGTGTTTGCTAGTTCTGTTGTGTGTTTATGACAATACCAACTCTGGTTGGGTTTTCATCACAGACGCTCTGAATCTTCTTCTTGATCGTGTTCTTCTCTGATCTGCAGCAGTGGGAGAAAACATCGCCGCTAACAAGCTTAACTCAGAAAAGAGTTGTGGCAGCGTCTTCTTCCATCCTGGAGGATTGACTGTACAGTAGAACTGGACTGAGCGAGTTTTTTAATTTGTATTTATTTATTGTTTTAAACTTGTCCTGTCCAACAGCTCAGCAAGCAGATCAGAGCTGAGTGCCTCTTGTATTGGACAGATTGTATTGTTACAATTGGGGTTTTAGGATCTTCGGACAGACTGAGAGTATATTTGTATAAACCCCTTTTGTATTTGAGGCTAAGCTTTATTTATGAAAATCATATTTGTATACATTCCTTGTTGGACCGGACGGAAAACAGAAACAAAAGAGGAGAGAAAGAAACAGAGTGGGATGTCAGAGATGGGGGATAAGGGGTCAGAGTGTGGGGGGGGGGTCGGTATTACAAAGTTAAAACATCAAAGTGTCGTAAGTAAATTCAATTACAGAACTTAGTTCACACAGCAACAAAACAAAAAAATAGTCTGCACACAACTTTTTACAGGTTAGAAGTATAATCATACATCGAGGATTAAAGATTTATCTCCCAAGATTTCTGCACATAGACAGGTACACACAATATTTGCATACCGACATTCATGAAGAGGGGTGTAGAAAAGGAGAAAAAAACAATACCCACGCCCGTATTTGTGCAAAGGTGAATAAGCAGGTGGGTTGAGTGAATGTGTGCCTCTCAGAGTGAACCTTGATCACACTGAATGCTCCAGCAAAGGCAGGAGGCCCGGCCCCCCACACCCCAGAGCTAGGGGCAGACAGCGCAGCATCCCGGACAATCCAGGCATCCAACATCCTCACCGTCAGACAAAGATCCAGGAGCAACCACCCTCCCGTGCACCTGACCCCCACCACAGAAACGGAGACGGAGAAAGGACCCAGCAGCCCCCCGGCCGAGAAGTAGGAGGAACAGAGAACACGCAGAGCCGGAAAAAAAAAAAAACTGATCTGTTTTATTGAACTGGACTGAGTGAGTGTGACATCACCCATAGTGCCTTACTTTTGGTTCCAGCAAAATGAAGCCAATTCAGTCGTGCATTTTTCTGTGATATGGACGTAGCCATGTTGGAGCCAGATGACAATGATTGGTCCGAGAAAACTACTGTCACCAATCAGGAGTGAGCTTGTTTTTAAGTCCACTCCCCTTCCACTGAAAGCAGCTCGGCAGAATCTGTCAATCAAACATTCAAGGTGGGGGTCAGCGGTTACCACAAGCTTTTACTGAGGCATCATCTGATTGGCCAGTTTAGAACTTGATTGACTTGCACTAAAGAAAATAAATGTTAAAAAAGATATCAGAGCCAGAATGGCTATTCCGACCAATAGAATGACTGAGTAACAGAGTTTTATTTATCAATAGAAGTCTATATGATTTTAGCTTCTTGGAGCCGGCGTACTTCCTGCTTGGAACGCCAGGGGGGGAGGAGTCACTCAGTCCAGTTCTCACTGGAAATTGGTCTCCACAAAAATCTGGAAATTGAAAAAAATTTCAGCTCTCATCTGTCTGCTCAGCTGTCGGTATCTTAAAAATAAATCTGGAAATTGCTTTTAAAATATGTGAGCCAGCATCAAATTTCAGTTAGTCTTAGACGGACTGAATTCAGACGAAGTTCTGTCGGACCACAGTTGTTGTAAAATCTTTGAAGAATATGTAGTGACGGGCGTCATTTCATCAGAACGGTGTTTCTAGACTTTTCTCAGAGATCAGAGGAGGCGAACGTTTCCTCTGAGCTCTGGTAACTGCCTTGGTGATTAATGGCGCCTGTGCTGTCTGCGCAGGCGCAGGCGGCATCCACCTCCTCCTCCGTGTGTTAATCGCCAACGTTTGCGTAAGAATGTCTGTTTGTGTCGCAAACAAGCATCTCAGAGATCAGGGCTCCAGACTCTGCGTCAAGCTGGTTAAGTTTGGAGCTACAGCCGGTCTATAATCCCCCTGTGGCATCCAGAAGATTCTTCATGCATTTTTCTATCATGTGATCACATGACTGATCACAATTGGTCATTGTGGTTTTTGTGGCTGTGTCCAAGTCGCAGATTCTTGACTGAGGGTTGTGTAACCTGTTAAAGTGATTACACTGAAACAAAATGAAGAAATGTATGAATTTATAAGCAACACTTTTGCTCTAAAAGAGATCTCGAGTTTTAATTTAAATATAAAAATCTGAAGAAAGTTTTAACAGGTTTACCAATTTTACAAAGTATTTCTTCTAGCCTGCTGATGCATGAATCATGAAAGCCTTGGTCAAGGTCTTTTTCTTAACAACAGTAACGAAAAAAAGTGTTTTTTTGTTTAAAAAAAAAACAATTTTATAAATGTAAAAATGTCTGATCCAGTGGACTGCATGCACCTCAGCACCTGACATAAAACATAATGAACTAATAAAGTAAATTGTATTCGTTTGTGATTATACTCACTAATCTTTCTTCTTATGCTTTGAAAAACAGTTCACCAACTTTTGGTCGATTTCAACACTGCAGGTGAACAGCTTCACCCTAAATAAGATAACTAGTGAAAGTCAGCAATGAATCTCACACCTGAATGTGTTTGAGTTGCCCTGATAGGTTAACATTATTGTGAGTCATAACAGTTCCATAGGGATAGAGGACAGTCTTATGCCCAACTCTCTCAAACTGGGAGCATTAAATTAAATTTTGATGAAGCCAAATTTGCACCAACTGGAGCCAAGCAATTACAGGCCAATTCCTAAATTGGCAGCAGTTCAGTTGACATTTTTTGTGACTAAACATGGCGTTCTCATTATTTCAACCTGAGTCTTGCAAGTTGCCCTCAACAGAGACTGCTCTCTTGAATGTTTCTAATGACATGCTGATGGCTGCAGACTCTGGTCGATACACTGTACACACTGTATAATGACATTATTATGTCGACTACAAAATGATGTAGGAATTTCTGGGACTGTTCTTTCGTGGTTTTCTTCGTATCTCTCCAACAGACCTATTCTCATGATGTGTGCTAAAAGTCTATTATCTGAATGATCTCCCCTGTTCCATGGTGTGCCTCAGGGCTCAGTGCTGGGACCAGGAACCACTTTCGAACCATCTTTTGAGGTGGTCTCTGTTCAATTCCAACCAGTTTTTTTTCCATAATTTCTTTCCCCATAATTTCTGCTTTTACCAGATTTGCCCCGCCCTTGTAATTCCTGGCCAGACTTTTCCAGTCCTATTACACCAGTCTCTGTATTTCCTTATTATTCCATATTTATCACTTTTAGGCTGTATGAAACTTTGCAAAACCAGCAGGCCACAGTTGCACATTGTATTGCATGCAGATACAGGTCTTGCATTTTCCACCTCCATGACTTAGGACCAGCAATGTCCCATGCCAAACCTGACCTCACAGGCTACTTTGTCGACTGCTCTCCATTTCACACCTCCCACTCGATCTTCCACTTTTGCTTTGCAGTGGGGTGCCATTATTTATCAGAGCACGAGCCACAGAAGCTTTGTAGAGGAGTAAGGTCATCATCCCCATCTTTCACAGCTCCCAGATAATGCTGACCATCCTCTGCATCCTGCCCCTTATCATCCTCACTTTCTGCATCCTGACTGTCTGTATCTCCATCATCCTCAGCTCCTATGTCTCTGTTATTCTCTGGCCGCTAATCATCATCACTGTTATCACTGCACTCATCATCACAGGGGCTGGATGGCCTTTCATGCACTATTCTGTAGGCTGCCTTATTCTTTACTAAGTTTGAAGTCTACAAACTATAAAAAAGTAACTCAAACTACATCAAATCTGCACAGTAATGTATTTGTGAAATAAATAGCTTATACCGACTCATAACCTAAACAGTCACAAGACATAGTTAAGCAATCACATGATTTCTGTAGAAATATAGTGGGTGATACATAATGTCTGTTTTGTTAGACACATTGTTAATCATAATTTTCTACATTTTGTACAAAAAATATTATTCCAAACAGATACTATTCTTCCTTTGATATTACTGTAAATCATCATTTTTTTCTCCTAGTGAGGCTCTAGTGAAGGATTGAAAGGATATGCAGGCGGTGGTCATGAGGAATGAGGGGTGGCTGTTTTATAGTCATCTTGGATTCAAAGTGAATTTACTTGCAGTTACACTGACTGACCACTGACTTAAACTCAACGGACAATGGCAGCAGAGAGCACCCCCGTGACTGAAATGCTGTTCCACCACAGAAACCAGTGTATTAAGGACAGAGGTACGTTTTGGTAGCTGTCCACTGTACAGTATAGACCACTATGCATCAAAGGGCTGGAGTTGGTTTTCCTTTGTGAAACTCTTCCTGTCCATGTGTCACGTGTGAAAACATTTAAGTGCTGTTGCAAAATGAATAAATATATAAAAAGATAGGTGAAATGCTGTCAGAGCAAACCAGAGTGATTCTTTATAAAACCAGTGACTGACATGGTTCTTCAGTTCAGTCCACACTCTGTATATAGACTGACAGACTGTCCATGGTCCAGTCCAGAACCGTAGATAGGAGGGGCTTCTGTTTGGTGCTGTAGAACACAGCAGGCACAGCACGGCAGCACGTTTTGGAGGCTTTGTAGTGTCTTTAAACATTTCAAATCCCAATTCTTTTGGTATATTTGCAAACTTGAAGGATTCAGGTAAAATGCAGTTTAACAGGGCACAAAGATAACCAAAGTAGAAACTTCATTGCTTGTTTAAATCCTAATGGTTTATTTGGCGAAAATAAAAACCCAAAGATTTATGAGCTGGAAGACGTTCTCCTTAAGGATTTGGTAGAACAAAAATTAATCCAGACCATCACACTACCACTACCATGTTTGGTTGTTGCCATGACTTTTTTTCAGTAAAGTTCTCGAGTTCAACTTGAGACGTGACTAAAGTTGCATGGCAATATAATTAAAGCAAGTTGCTAGTTCTGTTGTGTGTTTATGTCAGTACCAGTTCTGGTTGGGATGTCATCACAGATGCTCTGGATTCTCTTCCTGATAATGTTTCTCTCTGATCTGCAGCACTGGGGGAAAACGTCAGACTTGATTAAGCTTCTACAAAAACGTTTGCGGTTCTCAGCACTTTCTTCTCAGTCGTAATAGTAGTCCAGTTCGATAAAACTGTAAAACCCCACAAGCCAATCAGATGCCTGTTACTGAGGCATCTGATTGGCCAGTCTATAACTTGAATACCTTTCAATAAATAAGTTAAATGTAAAAAGAGGTATCAGAATGGTTCTTCTGACCAATAGAAGTCTATAGGATTTTAGCTTCTTGGAGCCAGCGTACTTCCTGTTTGGAACGCCAGGGGGAGGAGTCACTCAGTCCAGCTTTCACTGGTCTCTTCGGACCAATCTTAATCTTATTGTCCATCCACTGTCAAACTGGTCAAAGATCTGCTTTTACAAAAACTGTGCTGATCGGGTCCATTCCTGAAAGAAGCTTAGATGCTTTTTCAAATGGTTTGATTTGAAGTGCTGGCCTTAAAAATCGCTTATTTCAATTTCAATCTAACCTTATTTATAACTTCAGCTAATTCTGAAGTACAAAAAACAAAAAGCTGTTGTTGGTTTTTATTGTGACGTGTCATTTTTCTGCCGTTCTTTCCTATTTTTTGTCTCTCATTTGACTGAAAAACAAAAGCATGACTTCTGAGGCTGATTATTTTTTACCTTCATCTTGAATTCACATTTCTTTGCCTTGATCTGCACTTAATAGGAGCGTTTCTTCCTGTTGTTTGACCTCATAACCTCATTACAAGATGAATAAAAAGCAGCCTTTCTTTCCAGGCTCCATTACTTTGAGAAGTCACGGTCAGAAACATCTTATCTCTGCTTCTCTCTGCACTGATGACACCAACTCTTATGCATGTTGAAGAGGAGGTTGTGGTGTAAACGCTTATCTGCTCCAGCTTCTTTTCAAAGTGCATTTTGTTGTCTGATTCTTTGAACTTTGCTGTTCTCGTCTCTTTGGCTCAAACGTTTCGGCTCCATTTAAAAAATTCAGGGTTTTTCTACTAAACTCTCATCTGATCAAGCTTCTACAGATACTTGTCACCAACAAATACTTCTTGTTCTCTCATGATAATCCATGATCCTCTTCAGGCTCCGGTACTCTATACAGAGGCATGGGTGCATATCCGCAGTCAGGTCCGGTTTCTTGACTCTAAAGTGTCTAAAATAAACCCACAGAAACTTTATATTTAGCTCATGTTGCAACATCCTGTCTTTGATGCTTTCTGCAGTCAGATGAACATTTTGGCCTCTTGTCTGACCTCAGCTGCTGTCAGTTCATCTTGACATTTGATACTTGTTTGCATTGAGTCTCTGGTTTGACTGCTAAACTATCATCTGATCTCATGTCCGGTGCATAAACATCAGCAGTCAGTAATGGCACGGGCTGGGAACCACTGTGTTAGAGGATGCAGTTGGGGGGTTCAGATAAACACAACGATAAGGACTCAGGAGCAGCTTTTACTTTGTTTGTGATAAATAACAGCAAAGCCGCGTCACCCTGGACACCACTGACCTTGGTAAGCCGAGTTGGACCTGGTTGGTTCCTGGATGGGACTCGACCTGGACCAGCCAGGTCCTGTAAGTTACTGCAAACACATGGGTACATTCTAGTGCTTCCATGTCCCAGTCCCAAGTGTAGGTAAAGGCAGTGTCACACTACGTGCATTTAGTGCTTACTGCACACAGATGAAAGTTGGCCATTCATGAATATACGAGGAAAAATTGAGAAAAGTTGTGGTCTTTACGTGAAACTTTCACAGATGTATCAGGAAGGAACCAAGTTAACATCACGGAAGAAGTACGAATTAACCACGTGAATCAACTGAACATGAATGTGCATAATCATTGCGCTTTTATATGCCATTCATTAGTGATTTGTGTGTTAATTATGTAATTGTAATGTGATATTTGCGCTATATACTTGATAAGAGTCATACATCAGTGGTACATGCATGAAAAGTCCGACATACATGGAGCTGCCATGGTAAGCCACAAATTTGCGTATGCATCTAGCAGAAATTGGTCCCAATGTCGTGAGAGTTATATGTAATAAATGCACATAAATTCTTTTTATTACGCAGTTTGTGTATTTAACTTTCAACAGCTCGAATCCAAATTGACGTCAGCCGGAACCCTTAAAGGACATCTGCGTACATCGATGAATGAACAACGCAAGAAACTTGTATGAATTAGGTATCACGCATGTATCACGAAAGACCGAACTCTTATACGTGGAAAATCAGCAAAATGTACGTAGAGGCTGCAGTGACATGGCCTTAAAGTCAGTGGGTTGGGCCAGGAAAGATAACAGCTGTAAAAACTGAAGCCAAATCACAAATTAAAAGGCAATTTTCTGTGATGATCCTGAAAGCAGCACCAAGAAAAAAAAAGTAGTTTTGTCGGTCTACCTTTGCCACACCTCTGTTTAAATACATGGTTTTGTGTGTACGCCAAAGATTGCTTATTTCATTATACAGGTCAGTAATCTTTCATAGTAATCTAACGAGTGGGCAGATAATGAAAGTTAAAAGACTGGTTTGACCAGAAGAGCAGCTAAGCTCTCTGGAAAAACAGGAACAAGTCTGATTTGTGTTTTATCCGCCTGCATGAGCCATACCTGGACTCATACCTGTTGGCAGTGGGTGTGTCTGCTGAGAGGTGTGGCTGTGGAGGAAGCTCAGGAGATCTCTCCCTCCAGTCTAGCCAGTCATTGGGTCCTTGTCTGCCTCTGAGGAGCCTTTTTAGGCCCTGAGTGGAAGGTGACTGATGCTGCAAACAAATAACTCTCAGAGCATGTTGTGAATTGCCATTGTTTTAAACTTTTTGAAGCGGTTTCTCTATTTTAATTGTCCTTGTGTGTGTGTGTGTGTGTGTGTGTGTGTGTGTGTGTGTGTGTGTGGTGTGTGTATGCAGGAGAGCAAAACACTCTTTGAGATGTATCATTTATTGAGCGTCTAAATTGATGTCAAAGTTCCCTCAACTCATGAAAACATCGACATAAAATAAATACTTTAAATAAACAGAAATGCATGTTAGCCTGATATAGTCACAAAATAAAAAATGAGCAAATAACAACTGACATTTCATGTTACAATCCCTTGTATCCCTTGTGCTATTTTGTGGGGTCCAGATGACTCCACTCCCAACGTTGAAGATCCTTGGATAGCACAAGGGTTAAATGTGGTGTGCTTTAGTCCTGAGATGCAAACCAGCGCCAACAAACAGATTAAAACAACTTCAATTATACAAATGTTAGAGAAAATGAGCATTGAAAGAAACTGTCGGGTTCATTAACAGAGCATCTCTGGTGTGATGCGATTGCATGAAAAAACAAACAAACACAAGGTTTTATTATGATCCTTCACCCCCAGATGCTGCTTTTTCTGCCTCTGAGACCCAAAGAAGAACACTCAGGACTTCTGTCACAGCAGTTACTGTGATTCATATCCAGCCTTTAAACAAATACCAAAGGACAGAGCTTCTCTTTTGCCACCGAGGATAGATATTGGGGTTCAGATTTTCCTGTTGCTTGTGGAGTCGTGGCTCCAGCCTGCAGTGATTCTGTCATGTAGAACATTCAGGTTGGCGCTCACTTCATTTTAGCTGCTTCTTTGTTCTCAATTTTCCCTTCTCACTTTGCTGTGACCCCAAAGATGAACTTGAAATGTCAAAAAGGACACAGATCCAGACTTTTTGTGATCAACACAAAACACAATCATGTGGTTTCACGGCAGCCAAGTTACAGGTTGGGTTGCTGCGGTCCGGTTGGAGTAAAAGAGCTGACAGATTGAGCCTCTGATGTACTTTAAACAGACAAATGCACAAAGAAAGGGTCTCATTCAGATTCCTTTGGTAAAGTTGCAGTTGGGTGAAATGTGCTGCTTTGACTTGCAAACAGATCTAACCCGCTCCCAGCAGGCTGCTGAGACTGCAACCTGCTTGGTGACAGTGTTGCTTGAAAAGACACACAGTACAGCTGCTGAGCCTCACAACACATTTATTGGATTAGTTTGTCATTGAAAATAATCAAATATATGTAATATATAATTAACATTTTGGTAGATTACCTGCTCCTGAAATGGTGACCATCACAAGACCCCAAAGATGGGTGGAGCACGGCTGGATGTGGCTGTAGAAACTCATTTGCTGCACTGTTGATCACAAGTGACAACACTTTTCTGAAGGGACCTGCACAACCATTTACGTCATTAAACAGGAATATATGTTCTCAAACTGCTGCATTTGAGCAGAACTTGTTTGGGAATATCTCGAAAAACGAACCAGTTAAAAAAAAAGTTTTATAAAAGATTTCATGAAATTTCACTTCAGTAGTTGTGTAGCAGCTTCATTTTCACAGTCAGACATAAACAGTTGGATTTCTTGCCTAAGCTTTTTTTTAAAATACCTGTTTCGGTTGTATTGAGTTGGAAAGCCCAACAGTTTTGATCGTGTCATTCCCGTTATTCAGTAAAGGGTGCAGAAGAAAGGTTTCATATGAAAGCCTCCTGACTCTGAAAACAGTTGTTGCACCTAAGACACACATTTGTTTTGTAAGTCCCACAGAGCACATTTTGGAGGTGTAATGTTATATTCACACCAGACATAAGTCCCAGGTTCAACAACACGCTGAACGCCGGTTTTCACACTTGACTCTCACTACCTGATACTAGCGCATGTACTTACAGTTGGAAGAGGCTTGGTGTGAAATCTTATGAATCTTTCTCCAGGCTTTTTCTTTCACAGCTCTAGTCTGATATTTGAAAGACTTGGTGTCTAGTTCTGATTGGACACAATCCCCACTTATCAGTTTGTCCCTCGTGATCAGATTATTTACAAACTTTTGTGAATTGAGAAGGACGCTACCCATATGTACCTACCAAATCCGAATCCCTGATTGGTTACAGTACAACCTGGTTTATGTTTCAATGGGTGTTCAATGGTCATGCTCTTCGTAAATGGAGCCCAAAAACAAACTCACATAATGACATGTGAATGTGAGAGTTTCTAACGTGGAAGCCCAAAACATGCACATCCATGCGCTTACATAGACTTTTTATTGCAAGTGGTCGCTGGAATGCTTACAGGAAGGAGCAAGGTGGCTGGTATACCTCATTAAGTGGCATCCTGTGATGACAACAACCCCTCCCTCAACACAAACAAGAAGGGAGCGGAGGAGACCTCGTCAACCACTTTCCATCTGGGATCTGGAAGTGGAGAGAGTGAGCAGCTTCAAATACCTGGGTGTCCATTCCAGCCTCTCTCAACACCACACAGCTGGTTAGGCGACGGCTGCTTTTCCTGGGTAAGCTGAGGAGTCTCGTCCATGATCCTCAGCACCTTCTACAACTGCTGGGTCAACAGGACTAAGACCATCTGCATCACAGCATGGTAGGCAACACCACTGCTGCAGACCACAGCTGCCTGCAGAGAGGGGTTGAGACTGCAGAGAGGATCACCAGGACGCCCTTTCTGGAGAGCATCCATCACTGCAGAGTCCAAAGAGGAGCCTCCCACCCACTGTTTACACTTTTGTCCTCAGGCCGGAGGTGCAGAAACGTGAAATACAAACTAGACTCAAGAACCCTTTGTTGACTGTTGCTATCGGACTTCTGAACAGCTGGCAGGACTCATATTCATGCAATCACTCTGTCACACCACACTCTACTTCTGCACAATCATGTCCCCCTCACAAACAATGCACATCGTACACTTTACAGATTGCTGTTTACTTTTTGGATTTCTCATTTTTTTAGCATTTTAACTCATTTTTTTCTCCGTTTTTACACTATTTTGTGCTCTTTTTACTTATTACATTAATCAGTTTTATTTTTTTATATACTCATTTATATACAGGGTGGCTAACAAAGTAAGAATTTGATTGGAATGAGAACCTGGCTTCCGTGTTGCTTAAGAGAATCTGTTATCTTGAATAAATACAAAGGGCTCTGAACAGGAGACGTGTTACTAAAGATGTATGCATTCACTTTCCAAAAACCTTAACCCTTTTTTGATTTGATTTAATTTGAAATGGTTTATTTCTAGCAATCAAAGCAAGAATAATGCACAAAACAATACAATCAGCATTTATACATTCATACAAAGATGTATCAATCTTAGGATATTGATGTACATCAGATACTATTAACTCCTCAGTCTGATATGGTGCCTCTGTCGGACTCCTCCCCCTCTCCTCTCCGCTTGGCTGCTGATTCTCCCCACCTGCGACCACTTACCTCATCACCTCATCCGCTTTCATAAGGAGCCACAGGATCATCAGTCTTCGCCAGTCCGTTGCCCCTGATGGTGCATAGTTGGTCTTCAAGTCAAGCTATTGTCTGCTTCGTTACGTCAAGTCTATGACTAAAACTGTCTCTCTCTACTCACCTCCAGGAATCCAGTACCACGAGTGGTCGCCAGAATCAGTTTCCAGCCGGTCTCGCCAATCTGTCCTCTCCTGCGGTCCCACCACGAGCCCCTGCCTCTTCAAGTATCCCATCCTTCGCCAGCATCTGCCTACGGAGAAATCCACCAGTGACGCCGCTAACTTCCGCCTCCAGTTTTGAACCGACATCCAGTCCTGCTCACGCTCTGTTTCCTGCTCCTCGTATTAAATCTCTTACCTGCCACGCTCGCTTCCCGCTGTGTTTCTTCTGGGTTCCAGCACTTGGGTTCGAAAAGTGTTCTGTAGCCATGACACAGTCTCTCCTTTTCTGTCTGGTCAAAATACTGACACAGTCTACACATTGAATAGAGATTTTCAGCATTTGTACCTGTTGTTTCAGGATTTTCATTTAACTAGAAGAAAAACAGAATGAATGTTTGCTCATCTTGCATGCTATTCTGTTGCCTTTTTAGATCAACATCACTGTCTGCTTATGAACCTTTAGTAGTCGTTTTAGGTTCCCACTCACTTATAATGAACACACCACCTCATTAAGAAGCTGAACACAAAGTTTGTGCTGACATCAGGCTGAGTGCTGTTTACTAAATGTATCTTCTTGCAGTGCTTTTGTCCACTTGGTCATGCTGTCTGCCTGTTGTCCTGCTCTATGTATGAAAACGTTTCATATTTATATCATGAACACTGAAATTACATTTTAGATTTAAATCCTATTGAAAGTAGAACTTCAACAGCCATCAATGCTCTGGTACCAACAACTAACTCAAGGATAGGTCCATCAGAAATGGAGTCTTGTCTTCACTGGCTGTAACAAAAGTAATGGACTGAGATCTGTCTTATGTTTACCAAAGCTAGAAGCTAAACTCCCCATTGAGATTCGAAGGTTTCCTGCTCAATACCTTCTGGACAGCCATCATTGAAGCCACTAAGAGGATCTTGTGGCTTCTTCTGTCAATTGGTTTTCATATGCCCTGTACTGTATTGAGTGATGCAATAATATTGTATCAGCGCTACAATGAAAGGGGCTGAGAGAAGCAGTTTGACAAACTCTGGCTATATTTTTAGGAATGCCGACGTTTAACATCACCGCATCACCCGACAGCAGGCCCAATGTGTCTGTGATCATCATTGCAAGATGGAGATCTGTTTAGTGTTTTTGTTTTCTGTTGAACATGAACCTGCTGGAAAAAAGGAGCCTGCACACTCCCAGCTTATTTGAATCTACCTATTGTTATGTTTGAAAATGTAAAAAATAAAATAGTAAAGTGTCTGAATAAGTCTCAACAGTTTAAAAGATTTTCTGTGAGGCCTTGAAGGTTTAGATTCCTATTAAACCAGAAATAATACTTATATACAAATCGCGTTTCTTAGAAGGCCCAAAGTGCTTTACGGTCACAGTCCCATTCACCCACACACACATTCTCACACTGACAGCAGTGCTGCCAAAAACTGGCGTTAACCATAAGCACCAGGAGCAATGTGGGGTTTGGTGTCTTGTCCAAGGACACTTCGACAAATGGGCAGGAATCCAACCTGCAATATTCTGATCGGCGGTCGACCACTTTTCCTCTACACCACAGCCCCAGGACCTATTTTAACGTGGCCCTGGTGTAGACTGGCAAACCATAAGGGGTAACCCAACTTTGCCCAACAGTGGCTGGGATAGGCTCCAGCATCCTCAGAACCCTGAAAGGGATTCAGGGGGTTTGGAAAATGGATAGACCTGTTTTAATAATGATGATTGAAATTTATTGATCAATGATCTTTAAACTATAAAAAAACTGTGTAGATATTGTCACAGAAATTTTTATTTATCAAATCTTTGAAATGAACTTCTATAGTTGGGAATTTTTGTCAGAATGTTTCAGGAGTTATGGATAAAAATGAAAAACAAATTCAGAACGCACGGGGAGTTGTTCCTTACGGCAAAGGGAAGTCCAAGGGCAGGGATGCCCAGTTTAGTTTAGTTTAGCAATCAGCTATTGAAATCTATGACTTTATGTTCTTCATGATTCATGTTTATCATACAATTACCTGTATGAAGCCCATTGAAATGACTATTGTTTTAAATATGGGCTAAATAAATAAAATTGAATTGAATTGGTCTCAAGCCAGCGGCTGGTAAAAGATTAAACCCATTGTTGTAAATTTTATAATAACTTTTAGACATGAAGTGAATTGCTAGCCTTTATGGAGAGGAGAGGAGCTTTGGTTAGACACAGGTCATTTGGATTTTGCAAGTACTCAGATTATCCAGAACAATATATTCTGACAAATGTCTTGACCCTATAAATCTTCTGTCTCCACATTAGCTATTTCTAATATATTGAACTTTGGATAATTCCATTCTTCTCAAACACTTTTCCTCATTCCCCAAACATCACAAAGTTGAGTGGTTTTGCTGATTTATTCACAATGTCCTCTCCAGCTCTCTCTCTTTGCCCTTTTCTACCTCAGCCTGAAATGTTTCATTCTGAAATAAGTTTAGAAAATGTTGACTCTTCTTTCAGACATTTCTATTCTTAATTGCTTTCTCACACACGTCTGACACATTTTTCTTTTCCTACTTTCTCTGCTTTTGCTAATTGTTACTTCTGCAGCTTCAATCACAGTTTTCCTATAATTCTTCTTCTCCCCACTCTATATTTTGAGTCATGTCAACCCTAAGGCCCCCTCTTTCACACGACAATTACATCGATTCCATCTCAACATCTACCTCCCTTTCCTCCCCTCTCACACCATCTCTGTGATCTCTCATGAAAACTGGAAAAGGATCACCAATAAAGTCTGCTTTTCCTTTCCCTCCACTCACATCATATCATTTTAAACATTCATTTGTGTCCCGCGTCTGTAATCAGTAGACGTTTCTATCAGCCTTAAGGTGCTCCAGAACCTCCTTGTTTGCATCTTTCCTCCACACAGTGTGCATTAAAATCCCCACATGACATGACTCCTGCCACAATCTGTGGTTCAGTTCAGATGATTTATGATTTAGCTGTTTGCAGGGATTATAATGACTGATTACACAGATCTGCCCCTGACTGGTATATAATTCCTCTATAATGAACTCTGTTTGTTCCAACTGTTGCAAAATTCAAATTTATTTTAAGGAAGCTGGCACAACTGCCTGCCGACCCAAGCAGAGGGAAAGGCAGGAAATGACATATGAGCAGGACTACCTGCCTTCTTCTTCCTGCTTTTTTCCGGCCTGGTCAGTCATTTTAGACAACAGCACCCTCAGTTGAGCAGCTGTTGGAACTGCATAGTTTTTCCAGGTGGTCGGGTTCTCTATTTTCTGCAATCTGTTCCAGCCTGGGAAGCAAACCAAACCTGATTGGAGGAGCGGGGCATTTATTATCATTCCTATGTAAAAAAAAAAAAAAAAAAGTTACACTTAACCATTTAAATCCAATTTCATTTGAGCAGAGCAGGATGGTAACGCTGATTTCCTTTATCTATATCAGGGAAAGTTTCTCTGTGAGAATCATGCCTGTTTCCTGTTTTCTGAGTTCATACCTGTCTCCTGCCTTCTCCCACAAGTGGCTCCAGCAGCCCCGTGACCCGAAAGGGACAAAACGGGTTTAGAAGATGAATGAATGAATGAATGACGTGGTATGAATGAATGAATGAATGAATGAATGAATGAATGAATGAATGAATGAATGAATGAATGAATGAATGAATGAACAAGTAACATGATGTGTTTATTTCAGAAACAAACTTACAAAAAGTCTCTTTAGAAATGTTGAAACTAAAAGCTCACTAAGAGGAGCCTCAGTTACAGAGGATGAAACAGTGAAAATAAAAAAGACGTTCCTGTGCTTTAATCCCCACAGCTGTGATGACTGAGGGTGCAGGTCCCACTGCTGCACAGCCTCTCTGGGCTCTCACATTCGGGCCTCCTCAGGGGGGCGGTTAATGTGGTTCTGAAGGGCATGGTGTAGGGGCAGCCACTTCTTTACTGAAGCTTTGATAGCAGCCATCCATCTGTCAAAAGATTGAACACACAAAATCATAAAGTTATGTCTGTCTTGGCTATTTTTCAAAGAAACAATAGACCTTTAAGGTGGATAAAGCAGAATATTTGGACCCAATGGTCCCATGCTTCTTGAGCTCAGCATGTTTTGGGTTTGGACACCATCTAGTGTTCACAGCTGAGATCTTCTGTTCTTTGAAGAAAATCATTTTGTGTGTTGTTTTTCTCTTTGGGGTGTAACTTTACAATCAATAAGGTCTGGTACATAATTTATTACTGTGAGCCAGCTCTTTGTATTTGTTAAGCTTTTATTTATTTAGCCCCTTCTTACATGATCCCCTTCTTGAGGGGGAGGAGTTTATGAGTCTGAATGATCCCAGGAGCCATGTTTTTGGGGGCATTCACCCCTGATAGAGTTTCCCAAGGCAAACAGGTCCAGAGTGACACTGTCAGCTGAACAGTGATGGAGAAAGTTTGTCAATAATTAACATTTTTACAAAAACGATGTGACTGTTCTCATGTGACAGCAGCGTAGTTTTTTAATCAGCCTGCTTCAAGGATTCATCAGGGTTTTCCAAAAAAGCAAAAAGGGCCTTCCGCTTAATAAAAAGGCTGAGGTCAATCGTTTCCTGTGGGTCTTCAGCAGTTTTGCACTGAGGCTGCTATTTTGGTCCATTCTTCCACACAGATCTTCTCAAGAGCTGTGACGTTTTGGGGGTGTTGCTGAGCAACATGGACTTTCAATTCCCCCTACATATTGTCTATCGGACTGATATTCACGCAAACCAAATAAGGGTGTCGGGGGTCAAATCATCGACGGTACAGCTGGCAGAAGAGGCGTTTTTTCCCCCACAGAGCAGCGTGTCTCACACTGTAAGATCATAACATAAAGCAGCAGCAGTTCCCGTGAATCTGATCCTCACCGTTTATTCTCTGCAGGATTCTCAGCACAGAGATAGAAGGTCTTAAATTCATCCGATGGAGGCTTCAGTTCAATGGTGGACTTCTTAGATCCATGTGGCTGTTCTCGTACAGTGTAACCCTGAAGGTACAGCCCTCCTGGAAAGGTGCAGATATGACCATTACAATATAGAACTTTGATTCATTTATGACAGATCTAATTTATAATAGACATAAAACAGATTTTTATTTCCAAAGGAACATTGTTTTCATTAGGAAGCTGTGGGAGAATGGGCTTTCCGCGGGTATATTCATGGCTGTCAAAAATAAAGTTGGATGTATTCCCAAATACCTATAGGGAACAGCAGAACTATCGCTTCCTGTTTTTACCATTGAACAAAACTTAAGGAGCTCTGTAATAAAGTTTAAAAGTGGTTCACAATCACAGACATCATGCAGTTGATCCTGAAGGACATTGGAAAGCTTTCACTCCTGTTAATTAAAGAATGTTCAGGATGGATGTGATGCCAATGAGCCCCCATGTTCAAATGTATATGAATACCGGTATGTGATTTAAAAACTTGGTTATTCAGGAAGACTAGCAGAAAGATGCAAAACAAATACATTATTAAGAATAGTTTCATGAAAATTCAGGGTTTTCAAACAGGGTCTTCTACGGAGCCCGTGACCTGGCATGGGTAAAAAAAACACAAAAAAAACATGAATTTGTTCCTAAAGAAATTGTAATTTGTTCCCTCAAAATAGTAACTTGTTCCCTCCAAATAATAGTGACCTTTCACACGCTCCGTAATTTCAACCGGAAGTCAACTTAAATGCTTCCGGCTACACATTTACTGTAAATAATATAACTGGTTCAAAGCAATAATATAACCAGCTGGACGGAAAAAACCGACAGCCGCTTTCTGCCGCCGGAGCGGCATAGCGATCTCCAGTTCCTGACCTCTCATTAAAAAAAATTATCCAAGGGGTCCAGTAACTAGTTTAATATAACTTCAAAACTTTTTATCTCTCAGACCTTTTAGTATGATATAAATATTAATACATTTGAAAAACAACAGTGCACCTTCTATATGGATTAATTCTTGTTTTGTTTTCTGATGACAAAGCGATTTGTAGAGGCACTCTGTTAAAATGTCAGACTGTTTTTTTTTACTTGAAAATAAGGTTTGGTCTTATTGTAACAACTAATGCAGTGTAGTGATGTCGGACTGTTTATTTTGCATGTTACTAAAAAGGGTTGGAGGTAGTTCAATCACAGTAGCATTTGTTTTAGTGGTATCAATCTGTTCTTTTTTGTCCTGCAAACACTGTTGGGATGCGCCTTGTAGTTCGTGCCCCCTATTTATGACAGAAGGTCAAAAATAGACCTTTCATTGACAGTGTGCCCTCTAATGCGGAAAATACAGTAAAGTAACAGTAACGTGCTGCGTTACTGCTGAGTCCTTTTCTGTTTGCGAGACTCCCTAAACATCACATGACCCTGCTGGATCTGCCTACCTTGTGCATGGGTGGCGCGGATGCCGCTGTACAAATAAAGGCAGGCATCTTTCAGGATGCAGTAGTGTTGGACCCACATGTCCTTGCTCCTGTCCATTTTATGCAGCAGCCCCAGACAGTCAGGGCTCTTCACAGCCAGGGGAGGCAGGTTTGAGTTGTGCCGCGTCACATCGACCCAAACATGGTCCTGAAACATAAGTGTTACCATCGTAAGGTTACTAACTTTAATTTAAGCAATTTAACTTTAACTTTAGCCTTTGAGCTGTCACACTGATGTTACCTGAGTGATGGGGAGGATGGCTTTCTCCATGGCTTCCAGCCACCTGCAGTCAAAAAGACCTGGTCAGTGGAAACACCATGTCTCAAAATCAGTGTGAAGCTCTGATGGTTCAGAGCTTCTGATTGACCATGTTTTTAAAAATTCACCTTTTCCTTTCCTGGTTAGAGGTGGCACACAGAAGGAACACTCGAGTCCCGGACTGAGGCCGACACTTGAACACAAACGGCTTTCCCAGTGAATCATCAGGACCCACTTCAGCCCCTTCCAGCTTCACTGATGACAGCGGATACCTCTTCCCTTCATCCTGCAGGAGCAAAGGTTCAGCTCAGGAACTTATTGTCAGACTTGGGGTCATCTTTGGAGGCTCAGAAGCTCACCCGTTTGTGTTTGTAGTAGTACAGGCAGCAGTCATGGGTGAGAACAAACCACCTCTTCCTCCAACCTTTAATCAAACCAGACTGTGTTCGCTTGTGCAGATAACCACGGCACGGTGGCCTTGGCGTGTTCGGGCCTCGACCAATGTCTGATCCGATGGTCAACGTGAGAACATCTGGACCTGCAGGGCCAAGAGCATTACTGTTTGTCTCCAAGTGAAAGCTTGACTGAAAAGGATGCAGGTGACCTGTAGATCCGCAAATCTGCAGAACGTGGAGTACCTTGTCTGGCTAAATTAGCAGCCTCAGAGTGAGGGATGCTGGTGACATCAACTCCATTAACAGCAAGGACGTAGTCTCCAACCATCAGGCCCGCTTCCTCAGCAGCTCCATCTGGAACCCAACAATTAGAACTAAAATTTATAAACCAAACAAGTTCTTTGATCCAAAAAGTGATTCCAGAAACCCAAATTCCTTCATAAACAATAAGCTGTACAATTTTCTTTTCCTCTGAGCTGACCTGACTGTTTAGAGAAAGACATTTCTGTAGTGGACTCAATTGTCCTTGTAAGTAATGAGCAATTTGTCCTGTGGGTGTTGCTATATCATATTTGCTGCCAATCATAAATATAGGTTTGTTAGCTGATGAGTTTTAGACACAAGGAAAAAGGGTTTTGACTGCTGTTGCAGGAAATGGAAGAATTCAAGTGAATTCCAGTTTTGATGATGTAAATTATCAAAGAAAAAGATCATATGCAACTTTGATTGAAAAGAAATACTTTCATTTTGCTGGTCGGGCGGGGAAAAGACAGTCTGTACTACTGCGTCAACCAGGTCAATCTGGTTTCGCCCTCCTAAGTAGTCTCAACTGCTAGACTTAGCTCGTCAAGTTCTAAACCTAGCTGGTCAAGTGCTAGATTTGGCTCACCAAGTCTTAGACTTTGTTTGTCAAGTTATAGACTTGGCTCGTCAAGTTTTGAACTTAGCTTGTCAGGTTCTAGACTTAGCTCATCAAGTGCTAATTTATTTCGCCAAGTTCTAGACTCAGCTGGTCATGTGCTAGATTTAGCTCGCCAAGTTCTAGACTTGGCTCGACAAGTTTTAGACTTAGCTCGTTAAGTTTTAGACTTAGCTCGTTAAGTTTTAGACTTAGCTCGTTAAGTTTTAGACTTAGCTCGTTAATTGCTACAGTTAGCTCATCAAGTTCTAGATTTGGCTCGATAAGTTCTAGACTTAGCTCGTCAAGTGACAGACGTAGCTCCTACAGTCTTCATGACAGTTTACACATCAGACCAGCACCAGAGCCGCTTTGGTGGGTAACCTTTCCACACATCTTCATATTCCCATAAGTCAGTTTGTGTTATCCCAACAACTTCTTGTTCATCCTTGATAAGGCTGATGAAGTGGTTGGAGCTACAGTGAGGATCATACGGCAAAAAAACTGTTATTATCTTGGGAAAATCTGCAAACACTGCCTTTATTGTGAGTTTGGTTCTCATAAGCTGTGAAACAAATGAAAACTTCCGGCAGCTATACCCTTTACCAACCACAACACAAACATTGCGCTAACCAACCTTAGAACTGTCTCAGTTGGGCTCCACTTACTTGTGTCCACCTCCGTGACAACAATTGGTTTGGAGAACTGAATCCTAAACCCCCACGGATACTCGCCACTGCCTTTGTTGATCCTGATTGTCCGCTCTCGAACTGGGCAGAGGGAAACTATCAGAACCTCATGTATGTGGAAAGCCAGAGACAGTTGAGCTTATCTTACTGGAGATGGGCCGAGTTCTGGTGCTGAGGTTAGCACGGATGGGTTCTGAGCTAGCATCATCTCCCCAAAAAATCCAGGCTATTGAGTAGAAGGTCTCTGTGTAGAAGCCCCGGTCCTCTTGCTCCTGTAGAGCCAGGTCTGCTGAGTGGGTGTCCTCCGACACTGCAGGAACCACAGATAAGAAGGAAACATCCCACATTTCAGGGATTCTGCTTTTCCAAACTTCAGCTTTCACATTATTTTTAGTTGCACTATTAAGGATCCTTTCAAAACTCTCTTTGCAAATGTTTATACATTTTTACATCTCATTGGTTTATGGTTTATTATTTCACTAATACATTTTACAGTATGACAACTGTTTCAGAATAATATGAATTTCTTCAAAGCACATATAGATTATTAATGTATCTCTATACAAATTTGTCCAAATGTGTAAACCGCGTAAATTCAAAATTGAATAGAATTGAATCGAGAGGATCGAAAGAATCAAAAATATCATGAATCAAACCGATTCAGGCTCTCGTGAATCGAACTGAATGGATTCTGGAAAGCATTGTTGATATCCAGCCCTTTCAAAATCTACTGAATTGTAACTTGCCATGGTGTTTTTGTGTACACCCCCCCCCCCATAGTGTAATGTGTTACACTATTTCTGCCCTAAAATTCAAACTGATAATTTAATCTGTCAGCCTCTCATTACGGCCAACTGCAAACATTTGCTAAGTTCAATTGCAAGCCTGAATTGCATTTTAAAATTATTAATTGCAAATGCATTTTTAAAGTGCAAATAGAATTGTCAATCGAGAATTGAACACTACTTTATGGGTGAAACAAATGTTCATATGAGGGTCACATTCCTGTGTGTTTCCCAGCATGTTCTCACACTACCTGATCCAGGTTGTCAGCCGTGAGTATGGCAATGATATCTGGAAAACATGCAGACGCTCCGGCCTTTTAAGGCCTGGAGTTGACTCACAGTGACAGTTTCTGAGACATTTTTGGGTCCTGGTGTTGTGCAAAGGGTCAGGGAGGTCCATGTTTGGATGAAGAAGCCTGTTATGTCATCATCATCAGGTCAGACTTGTGGGAGCCTGATCAGACTCGGAGTCCATTACAGAGAACCAAGATTGCTCTTTACAGAGCCGCAGTAAAAATATGGGACGTGCATACGATGACCGTTGCTATGGTTACAACAGCACCTTTGTTAGTGTGCCACTGCATCTGAACATGATTGTCTGCGTCACAATATTAGTTTTCTCTGTTCTCCTGTCTATTTAAAGATGGCTGAATTGCTTCAAAGAGTCTGGCATTCGCTGCGTTCAGGAACGCTCAGTGTCTGTGGGCAGCGTCAGCGTGGACAGATGGGTGCAGACATTACCAGACTCCTCGGTAAGGTCACTGGTGAAGGAGCTCCCTCCTGCAGAGCTCGACTGCTTGCTCTCTTTGAAGAGTTTCCTCCTCTTGGCCCAGTGCTCGGACACGTCTCTGTCTTTGTGAGGCAGAGGCTTCAGATGCTCTTTGCTCTCAGAAGAAGCTGAAAGAGTCATGAAAGAATGTTAGGATCCCTTCACAGAACCGACTTGAAGGAAATCCAGGCTTTAACTCACATCTGTGCAGAGTGTGTGCACGGTTTGCCGTGTCCACTTTGATGGACAGCTGTTTTGGGGGTTTGTCTGGAGCTGTGCTTGGGTCTCCTGCTCCTCCTGGATCCTCCTGCATCTTCTCAGACGGTCTGCTGTCCACTCCTTCAGCTGACGCTGTGATCTCATTCCTGTTTGAGGAGTTCACGTCCGTGAGTGTGCAGCTTCCCGGTAACAGCCCAGCGTCCGCTTGCTGGAGGCGGTCCTGATGCTCTCTACTGGTTTCTGTCTGGACTGAGAACCCTGAATGGGGATTTTCTAGGTTTGCCACCTGCAGAGACATGAAGGGCTGACTTTCCAGCATCTGCTCTTCTGAGCCACCGCAGGATGGAGGAGTAACTTGGATGGCAAGCCCCCATTGATTGCCCCCACCTCCCTGAGGGTCCTGGTACTCATACTTGGTTTTTTGGTCGATAGCGTCAAAGTTAAAGGTGTCTTCATCTGGAGGACTGTCCGCTTCCAGGTAAACAGTCAGGATGCTGCTTCTATTTTGCTGACTGAAGGTGTCAGGATTTTCATCCCATGTCCTCATTTGGAACGGACTGACAAAGAGCCCCCCCCGTTCGAGCCCATCTGGGTTTTCTGAGAAAATCTCCAGGTTTTCTCTGGTTTTTGAAGACCTGCCACTCCATTTTTTAACCCCTCCCAGCCCCTCGCTCAGGTAAGGGAGAGAGCACATGATCAAGGAAGAGAAGGACTCGCTGAAAGGCTGCGGGAGCTCCTCCTGAGTCAAAGAGGGGCCCTGGGACACCCCAGGAAAGGTCTGTCGTCTTTGCTGCAGAAGGGAGCAGAATCTGTGCTCCACTGTGGCGATGCTGTTGTTTCTGACCCAGGACCTGCGCCTCTGACAACAGATGAAGTCTGTGGTGAAGCTGGACCTGTTGGTGGACAGGGACGGTCTGGGGAACAGGGAATCGTAGTTCTCTGGCTCTGACAGCTGAGCTGAGGAAGAGCCCTGATCTCCACCCTCCTCCCCCTGAACAGGACACATGCCTACTGGCATGGTGCTGTGGGTGGGGTAGTGGAAGAGCCTTTGCTTGAGCACAGGACTGTGAGCGGCGATCCTGAAGGAGGCCAGTTCTCCTGTCAGGTCCTCCAAACTGCCGTAGGGGACGTCTGCAAACTGTGGTGGTGGGGGGATGTCCCAGAGCTGGTCTGGGCTGAGGTTCTCTCCTGCCTTTGTGTTTGTGAGGAGCATGAGGTCTGCAGGGCGGTGCTGATGAAGGTAATGTCTGCAGCAGGGACACTCCTGCGGACTGAAGAAGACGCCCGTGTCTGTGCAAGCGTCTGTTGTGAACGTGTAGGAGGGGGGGCCCACTCTGATACCGTGCTGCCACCTGCCGTCACATGACTCGTTGTCAGGAGTGGAAGACAACACCGTTGGCACGTCAGCTTTGCTAATGTTCGACGCAAGAGAGGACTCTGGGATTCGTGGACCCAGCTGAAACCTTTCCTGAATTTCCAGGGTCACATGTACCCCACTGCTGTGGACCCTGAAGGTGTTGGTGACCTCATGTGGGGAGTCTCCCCCTGAGGGTTGGTGGGACTGCAAGAACGTGACCCTGGAGGAGGGGTTTCCCAAATCAGAGACCGACACAGATGTGACTATTTTCACCGCCGCCTCCTCCAGCCGTACAGTTTCTGAGTGAACTCTCTCACAGCCTGGAAACAGAGTCCAGCCACAGCCGTGCTTGAACCTTTTCCCCTCAGGGGGGGCGCTGCTGTCAGCTTCCTTTTCCTCAAATCCCAGAGGAATGTTCTCCTTTCTCAGAGAGTCAGTTTCCCCCTTTTCAACCACATCATCCGAGCAGCAGATGCTGTTGCTTTGCTTTTTGAAGATGTATGGAGACAGACTCTCTGCAGGAATGTAAGAAAACATGCATGGTTACAGCTGGCAGCTTCAAATCCTTCGCCTACACTAGATGAAATGCATTTCCTGTGCAAAATTGCTGCCTTGTTAAACCTTTTTGCCATTATTGATGAACCTGAATCCAGCATAAAAATGCAGACATGCAGCTGAACATCCCAACAGACCTTCAGACCTGAAGGACCATCTTTTATGCTGAGTCATGCTGCCTGTGGGAGTTATGGAAGCTTTTCAGTCTGTGCCAGCATCATGCATCCACACCCAAACTGTTTCCAACAGTAAAAAATGTGAACAACACTGGGCTAATGTGGGTCCTGACACGGCTTTTCACAATTATATGGAAAAAGGTTCTGAAGTTGTGGCTGAAAAACAACACAGGATCACAAAACATGTTGAGTTTTTCTCCACTATGGTTGTGATCTGACCTAGTCTGACACACACAGTAAACCACAACTTCATTTAACAGAACAATGCAACAAAGATAGTAGTCTATAATAGAGGCAATGTATGGCCTTGTGCCTCGACTGCATTAAAAACTCTGAACTGGTTCTTTGATTCTTTTTCTCATTCAAAATTGTAAATGTTTTTCACTGGAATGTCTGTTAATACAAAATGTCCGATAAAGAAAAGTGGGAAAAAACAACAACTCTGAAATGGTTCCTGTCCCTCAAAAACGGAAGGAGCTCATTCACTGAGCCATTAGGAGCTGCTGATTTAAACAGATCAAAAGGTTTATGTTTTATAAAGATTCAAAAAGCATTGTACCTGTAAAGTACGGTAAGAGCTATATTCCAAATAACTAAATACATTATGAACAGAGAAATAAAGAAAAAAGAGGGAAATATAGTGCAAGTGTCCAAGAACTGACATAAATGATGTCGGTATCCTTTTGAGCTTTGAACGGCTGAAATAAGAGGTGAAGTGCCGCACAAGTGACGAAAAAGCCTAAATAAGAGTTCTGAAGCTCAGTCGATGCTGATTTGATCTGCTGTAAGCAACAGGGCTTCAAAGAATAATCAACAAACCAATTTCTATTCCTACGAGCCAACCAGATCAATCTGAGGCAAGATTTTCATCAAATGGAATTGACCTGTGAAAATATAAAAAGGTTTCAAAATAAAATAAATTGATGATATCAATATTGGAAAATACTATTAGGTTAATTGGTTACTTTATATTGTTCCTAGGTGTGCATGTGAGTGTGCATGGGTGTGGGATTGTGGCCCTGCGACAGACTGGCGATCTGTCAAGGCTGTCCCCTGCCTTTGCCCACCAGTGGCCGGGATAGGCTCCAGCAGCTCCGTGACCCCAAAAGGGATAAAACGGGTTTAGAAGATGAATGAATGAATGAATGAATGAGGTTCAGTAGGTTGATTTGACTATGAAGTAAAAACCACCAAGTGCATGACGGTGGACAAACAACACACGTGAGTCAGCAAAAACCATCATTCCAGTCCAATGTGTGGAAACACTTTGAATGTGACCATCCAGTGTCTAGAATGTTCTAAGAATGTTCCCTTTGGATTCTTTGGATATGGAAAATCAAAAGTGGGCTGAACTTTAGGAAGCCAAAATGTGTCAATTTTTTTCCATCCATCCATTTCCTAAAGCCGTTTTGTCCCTTTTGGGGTCACAGGGCTGCCGGAGCCAAACCCGGCCACCTGTGGGCAGGGGACCTCCAGGACAGGTCGCCATTCTGTCGCAGGACCATGTGATTGGATTTGTGATTTATTCTTGTTTACTTGCTTGTTTGTTTGTTTGTACTCAAATTTCATTTACGCTTTAATTGATTTTAAGTCAGAGAATCGGATTGTGCAAAAAGAACCAATATCGACTACAAATCTGACCGTCAACCCCACATTATGATATGAACTGAATTGTTGTTAACATGAAGCGCTACACCTCTATGAAGCAATCAAACAGGGTGGTGCATGAAAGCCTGACGATGTACAGAGATGTTCTTCATGAACTGGAACATTTTTCTGCAGCTTTCATCCTCTCAGCAGACTCTGGAGGATCAGTCCTCTCTGTTGTCAGCCATGGATAGTTTCTGTCTAGCTTTGTCAGAACATTTGCAAGAAATCTGTCCTTCACAGAACCATTTTAACTCCATGAGCGTCTTCCTGAGCTCCCTTGTTGAATTTCTTTGTGCGGCTCCTTGAAGTGACTTAAACAACCCAAAGTGACCTAAGATAGAACCAGGCTGTAAACGGATCAGGCTGGATTTAAACGGAACTGTTCCGGGTGTAGGAGGCCTGTGGGGTGTGGAGAAAAACGTGACAGAGTTTAAAAGAGGATTAGTCTGCACTCACGTTTGCTGCTGGTGGAGCTCTTCCTCCTCCTGCTGCTCCTCCTCCTCCCTCTTTTGCTCATTCTTAAACCTAGGACGCCAATGCTGAAACAAAAAGCACAGAAACCTGCGTGTTTTCCCCAAAGCCGTGACTTTATATCGAAGACATTCTGTGTGTGGTCTCCACTCCACATGAGAACACACAAACTCAGGACTGATCTCCATGGTTTCGTCATGAAACTGTTGTGCGTTTTCAACGAGCCTCTGCATTATTTTCAGATCAGCTCCACCATGAAAAAATCTCAGGAACAAACCTTCATTCCGTCTGCCATCAAAAACTGATCAAGTGTTCCAGTTTTACTCTAAAACAAAACATTTAAACACTCAATAATTAGATATTTAAAAATGTAAACAACAGCAAAGAAACTCAGCTGGAGCCCCGTCTGTCTCATATATATATTTTTTTCTCCAATAAAAGCAGCAGACCTACCTGTGGGTGATGTTTGTTCTGCTCCTGCAGACCCTGAAGTCAGCTGTTGCTGGTCCCGTGGCTCATGCCGTCTGCACGTCTCAGACTGCTCCACTTCTTATTGTTACTATTCTCAACCCTAAGCTGCTTACTGCAGAAATCCCTGAGCTCAGGTGAGGCTGGGTTGTTTATGCAGCCGCTCTTCATTGTCTGCTGATAAATGATGACATCTTCCTCAGAGACCAAACTCAAAACCCATTTTTCTACCCCCTTACATCACGGTTGTTATTTTTTAAACATGGTCCTTATTTTAGAAGCCCCAGTTCTCGGGTTTTTTAAAAAGTCTATTTTCTCCATCTTTTCTAAGATGAATTTATAGGACAAAAAATTACATTTAGACCTTAACGTTTATCTTATTAAAATAAATCTCCCCTAGATCTGACAGTGAGTGTGTATGGGTGTGTGATTGTGGCGCTGCGACAGACTGGCGACCTGTCAGAAGGCAGGATGTTCCCTGCTTTAGCACGAGTGGCCGGGATAGACTCCGTGACCCCAAAAGGGACAAAACGGGTTTAGACGATAGATGAATGAATGAAAATAAAATATCCAGCTAAACACTAGTTTCATTCTTTCCCTGCTCCAGAAATGTCAGGCAGTTCTGGTTTCTTTTCATCTCTTTGCAGTTCACTTAAACAGCTCCAGTTTGCTGCTACTTATTTCCATCTTCTGCCCAGAGAAGATCCTGCAGAGTCCTTGTAAGAGAAATCCCCCAAAAATCCTCTTTCCCACCACTTTTTCCTTAGTCCTTCAGCAAACGTCACGTCTTTAAGGAGAGAAGACATTAATTGTTTAAAATGAGACAGAAATTAGAGATCTATCTGCAAACAACATTTCTGCAGTCATATAAATGAATATTTCACTTCAATTTAGCTACGAATGTGCAAAGACGGACTCCATCATGAAAGCATGGACTACGTGCAAAGTGCTTGAAGCATCAGAAAAGGTTTAAAATAACCTTCAGTCAGGTCTGTTCACTAAGCTCTTAGCTTACTGTTTCTCTTCTCTTCGGGGTCCTTCGCCTTCCACGGCGCCCTCTGCCCCCAGCCAGTTCCCCTGCCTCCCGCCGGCACCCCCCACCTGTCTGTCCCGTGCTGGAGCCTCTGCAGGGGCTGGCTGGGTGAGCTGCCCTGGAGGATCATGAGGGGACCTTGGGTGGTCCTGTTCAAGGTTTAGTGTTTGCAATGTGATTTCTGAAATTACTGAAACTTATTCATGACTGTAGAAAAAGTAGCAGTAAAGCTCTGGTTTAGTTTTTTTTATAGCTTTTGTTATTTTGTTTGAGTCCCGGCCGTACTTAAGTAAGCTTGTTTTGGTCTAAAACTGATAGGGATAAAACAGCCTCACCCATTTGTGTTTGTGTGTAATATTAGAATAGTAAACTGTGTGTACAGTTGAAGTTCTGTGCAGCATTAAAATAAATCATAATGGTTCCTATACAAAATCATTAAATAGTAATGCGACCAATTGCCTGATCCAGCCACAGACAAAAACTATTATTTATACGCAGGTCAGAGTTCCAACTTGTAATCAGGATCTTTGTTAAATTGAATCGGTGAATTCAATAGGGGCCTAACTCCAAGAGGTTTGTTTTTCCAAAAAAAGATTTGAATAGCATAGCTTAAAGGGAGGCTACACCAAATGATTAATACTTTCCCCAGATTTAGCACAAGTTCATAGCTTGCAAATATTATAATATGAAGCACCTCAATTTTTATCATTTCAGAGGACTAGCAAACTAAAATCTCTGGACTTGGGCCCTTCTTGAATTAAACAGGGGCGCTGCCATATTGATAACTAGTGCTGCAATCTATGGATAAAGTTAAACCCATGCACCCAGAGGCCCAAGTCCAGAATTAGGCCCCTTGCACTACACGCATCTTAAAATGCCATGCAAAGTCAATATTTTACAATGACTTGGACTTTTGCACGTAATCAGATAGCTTTTTCCTTGAAAAACCATATCATAAAATATCTCTTTTGAAAAATTACGACTTGGGCCCTTGAACTAACCGATTCAACTGAAAGACTAAGGCAGTTCTGATGGCTTAAAGGGGTCCTAAACCCAGTATTATTATGGTGAATCTAGCAAAGTGACCAGAGCGATTTTCCAACAGAACAGTATCTTGTGACCAATGCTGGCTGGAAGTTTGCTGTAAAGGATCTTCAGGTGCTAGCAGGCCTGTGTCTTGCTGCAGTGGCCTAGGTTATCGTCTAGGGCCCCGTCACAAGGAGGGCCCCAAAGTTGAGTGGCTTCTGAGGAATGAAATGGACGCGTATTCTCTGTAGTTATTTCCTGTGTTTATTAAACCCCTTTGATGATTAAAATCACTGTTGGTACAAATACAACAAACTGCAATGATTGTGCTGTTTTAGGCATTATTCTGTCTCTGAATCCCAGAGTCACACAGTTGGCTGATGTAGCCACGACGCCTCAGGTAGGAGTACGGGCGGCCGTGGTTGCAGCGGTAGAAGTGTCACCCGTGATCGTGAAGATTGCAGGTTTGATTTCTGCTCACTTATGTGCCAAAAGTGTCCTTGGGTACACTGAACCCACTTGCCTCTGTGGAGGGTTTGCGCATGAGCAAACAACAAACAGGTAGAAAGGCGGGCTTAGACTCCTCGCTTATGGTTTCCAGACCCAAGAACAAACTATCAGCTGTCAGAGAACTTAATAATAATTAATAACTAATGATATTCTTCAACCATAAATTAATATAATTTATTAGGTTTTACTGGATTTAAAGAATAATAAAGAAACAGAAAGGAGTTTGCATCAAAGTGAATTTGTTTCCATCATCTCACTTAACTTAACTCTGAGTGTTTGACAGACATGAAAGTCTATTCAAGGTTGTGGAAAATGGACAAATGAACAAAGGAAACATCACGTTTATCATAAAAATTAGTTTAAATATATATCCGGTCTGGAACATTATGTATAAAGTAAAATGTTTTTCTTAAAAAAACAATGTTGCAAAATGAGGAAATAAGACACTTTGTTCTAATTTGTTATTAATTTGGCATCATTGGCATCGACATACCGGATCGATACAGTATTGATAAGAGTAGTACTGCTAAAGCCTCAACAATATACATCCTTTACTCTGAAGAAGTTATTTTCACATCTAATGTTATTTCTTCAGCTTTATTTAGGATTATTTACTGCTTATTGTGTGTTTTATTACTACTTAACAGAAGCTTACTAATGTTTAAAAAAATTCAAATAAAAAAATATGCAAATACTTCATTAGGAATTGTCTTGATCTATTTTAGACTATTGTTGCAGCAGATTATTTATATTAATCATTTAAAATTTTAATTAGTACAGTGTGTAAATCCAAGCACTGCAATCACACCTATTGTCATGGCGGGTTAGATGAGACAGACCCAGATGCTGGAACCTGGAAGAAAACACAGGTGAGTTGGTGGGTGAGTGGAAAAGTTTAATTCTCTTGACGTAGCGGGAGATCAGATATTTGCTCGTGGCGTGACTGGGGTTTGTTCGTGGCGTGATCGAGGGTTCGGCCATGGCTCGCATGACTGGAGGTTTTGCAGAGGCTGGTGGCGGTGACTTGAGGCAGACTGTGGTTTGAGGCGTGACTTGAGGCAGGCTGAGGCTTGAAGCGTGACTGGAAGGTTCTCTGAGGTTTGGATCCATGAGACGAAGACACAGGTGACCACTCGTGGGAATGATGTCCTGAGGAAGAGGCAGAGAGCGAGACTTAGGCAAGGTCTAGAGTACATGAGCCAGAGATAATAGTGACCAAACTATGCACCATCAGGGGCAACGAACTGGCGATGAAAGCTGGTCCAGGATCTTCTTAAGTAGACAGGCAGGTGATGAAGTGAGTGGAACAGCTGTGACGCATCAGGACCCAAGTAGCAGAAGGGGAGTTCTGACAGAGTACCTCAACGATCACCTCCAGGCGGTCCAGGACGACGATCCGGGTGGGCCCGGTAGAAGTCCTCGATGAGGGATGGATCCAAGATGAGGGAGCGGGAGATCCAAGACCGCTCCTCCGGACCGTAACCCTCCCAGTCAACTAGGAACTGGAATCCACGACTCCGGGCCGGAGACATCCAATGGCCTCGCCAACAGTGAAGGCAGGGGCGCCGCTTTATTACGACCAAGTAGTGGTGGGGTTTAGACGGGCGGCACAGAGGACTGTTCTGAACTGGCTTGATTTGGGAGATGGAATGAACGGTGGCACCTGAGGGCCTTGGGTAAACAGGAGACGATTTGAGATGGATTATTGATAATCCTGTCGATGATGTAGGCCCAATGAATTGGGGAGGCAGCTTCTCGTAGAAGAAACTTGGATGGGAATGTTCTACGAGAGCTGCCCTCTGTCCAGCAGAAGTTGGGTCCCACCACCCCGTTGTGGCGACAGATGCGACAGTTGCTCTCCTTGAAAGCGGAGGAGAGCCCGTTTGATGCCAGATCTGGTCGGATGCAAATCCAGCCTCTATGATGTGTGCCCAGGAATTGCACGGTAATGTCATGAAACTCGCACTTCTCGTATTTTACAAAATGTTGGTTTTCCAGGAGTCTTTCCAGTACTTGACGGATATAGATCTCGTGGTTGAGTCGGATTTGGGAGTAGATCAGATGTCGCCTAAATAAATAAAGACAAAACGACGAAAGTTTGATTCAAAATGACCTGTGAGCGCCCTCTACTGTAGCATTCAAATGTTTACATATTGGGAAAGAGTCACATTAAAGCAGATCTGTACCACTTTTCTAAATCTATTCACACATAAAGTTGTTGGTAAAGTTGAAAATGTGGTAAAAATATCAAGAAAACCCAAACAATATAAAACACTTAAAAGTCAGAGCTCAACTTTCCAGCAGCCTTTTGCCAAAGATCTAAGATTGCCACCTCACGCAGTAAGGAAAAGAGAGATCAGCTATATATTTAGGCGCCAGACCACAGTGTGTTTTAAAAGGAATCATTAAAATCTTAAAATCTATTCTAAAATGGACTGGGAGCCAGTGCAGAGACGCTAAAACTGGAGGATATGATCTCACATTCTGGTTTTGGTTAGGAGTGTGGAGAGTAACTGAGTTTAGGCTAAGTTGTGAAAACAGAGTGGCAGAGGTGTTACAATAGTCCAGACAAGAACATATTATAAATATAAATATGTTATATAATATAAGGTCAACTGCAGAAAACTTTGAGCCATCCAGGTTTTAATGTCAGCAATGCATCGAGGAGCTTTTCCCAGAGGCAGCTGGAAGCCAAGGAGGAACCATCACCTGTCCAGTCAAGTGGTATGGACTCAGCAAACTCTGAGCCCCAAATGCCTCCACCTCGCCCCCCTTTGCTCCCACTACCCTGATAGCATCATAAGACAATTTTTCAACGCTGTTTGCAGAACTTCTGTCCTTGGTTATGCCATTACATGATAATGATAACATTGCTGGAGATTATAACATCCGTGTGTGCTGCTCAGATAATCAACTAGCAATGGAATTTTAAACATCATTGATTCTTTTAACCTTGACTAAACCATTTTTGGATCATCCCATCTCAAAGGTCAGACACTATACATTATTCTTATATGTGGGATCTCAGTCTCCCATGTAAGATGTTTTGATTTGACCATGTCTGACCATAAGTGTGTTTTATCTTCTCCAGAACTAAATGGTATTCCTCTACAGTTGAAGCCTAACTTTATTTACTCTTGGGTATGCAGCTCATCTACTGTGGCAAAATTTGGAAATGTCTTCTCGGTCCCTTGGATTGTAAATCCTGATGTAAGCAGTATTTTATCCAATTTTAACTCAGCATGCACGCATCCTAGACCAAAACGCTTCTTTTATGACTGTAGAAAAGTCCAAAATGCCTTGGATAACTGACAGTATTTGGTAATCAAGAGAAGTTTAGCAGAGCTGAGCGCACGTGGAAAGCTAAGTAAACTGTAAACTGGAAATCTTGAAAAATTACATGAATAATTTCAACCGTCAAATGAGAAAGGCAAGATCATATGTCTCACAATTAATAGATGCTAATAGAAATAATCCCTGAGTACCTTTTAAGGTCATAACTCAGCCAAGTGAAGCTCTCCCTACTAGCAATATACCGACTTCCCCAGTAATCTGTGAGCAATTTGCAAATACCTATTAAAAGATAACTAACATTAGGTCCCAGGATATCCAATACCAGATCTTGGTCAATCCCTTATTCCAAGAACTCCACCTGTGAGGTCCACAGTGCTCTTTGAAGTTTTCCAGACAATCTCCCTAAACACTTCTTCTGCGACTATTCACAAAAAAGAAACCATCCCATTGCTTTCTGGACATTATGCCAGTTAGATTTTTAAAGCAATATATGATCCCACGAACACATTCTTTAAACCGGCACAGTCCCAGATATTTTAAGGCTGCTCTGGATTCAGCTACTGCTTATAGCAGGGTCTTTTAAGCAAAAGAGCCCCAACACTCTGGCACAGTCTCGCTGATGAGACCTTATAGGGGTGCTGTTAATTATTCTACTGGTTTTTAAATTTAAACGTATGATATTACTGATTTGATTGATTTGATGGGTTTAAACTAATTTTCACTGTTTTGTGTTTTTTGTCCACTGTCAAACACCCCACAGTTTTTAATCCTGGTCTTTTGTCTCGTTAATTGTAACAAGACCTTGTCATCTTGATTTTGAAAAGTGCTATATAACAGTTTAGTTATTTATTTAAACAAAACCTAGAAATATCAGAGTCAGAATCTTTTATTGTCAGCTGTACATGATGACACAATGAAATTGCAATGAAAATGATCAAAAACATATAAATCAAATTTGTGTTTTTCAGTAATAAATCAAATTCTGTTTTGTTTCCTCTTCTCAGGAAGGACTGCAGGGGATCATCAGTGAGACAACACCTGTCTGTTCCATTAGTCTTCATCACTGGAGACGAGGTTCACACACAGCCAAACACGAAGCGGAGCCACATGTAGACGGAGCTGGGGCATTTCTGCAGGAATGGAGAGAATAAATTGTTCAGTCCTGCAGTGTCGTACATTGTCTTCAGTTTGCCCAAACACTGCAGCTTAACCATCTAACTCTGCACAGGTGCAGATTCCACTTAGCATACGGGTTACAAAGAAACTCAAAATTCATTGATATTTGATGTTTGCCTCATGGTGCCGCTGACTTCTTGGATTATATTCTCTTATTATTTTTGGTATTATCCTGTCTCTGTACCGCACAGGTGCACAGTTATTGATGTGGCCAGCGATGCTCCCAGGTAGGGAATGATTGACAGCTGCCATTTAGTCCTGTTAGTGAGGGGGATTAATGACTTATGTTATCGCACGTGTGACAAATGAAAAAATCACGAAAAATGAGATAACAGATAAAGTTGTTTTTGTGGCTGTAGAGGTGGGAAGTGAAAAAACGGCCCTGCTAGTCAAAGGCTAACGTTGAAAACCTACGGATGCCCCACTCTGCCACATTAGCATGGGGAAATGACCCACCACAGACTCAGTGGAAGTTATTCCCACACTTAATGTTATTTCAGATTTATTTAGGATTATTTACTAAACTTATTGTAAACTAAACACTGTAATCACAATGTATTAAAGCTTGTGCTTCCCATTCCCCAAACTACCTATTCCTCTACTGCAAGTGCATTTTCTGATGTTGTACAGTAGTGATGATGCTCCTCCAAAGCTAGGTACCAGTACCCAAGATGGATAAGTGTTATTGCTGAGGTAACCTTTGTGTTACAGTGATGCATCTTCAGCAAACATCAGAGGAAGAGCAGAGTCATGTGATCCACAAACAGACGGTCAAAGACAAACAGGTCTTTGTGACAGGAAGGTTTGATTCAAAATGACCTGTGAGCGCCCTCTACTTGTAAGTGTTTACGCATTGGGAAAAGAGTCATATTAAAGTAGATCTTTACCACTTTAATATATTCACACATAACCTGTAAACGTTATAGGACACAGTTTTGAGCAACACTCTTTCAGAGTAGAACTTTAACACAAAGAGTGTTAAATTTGTATAACACTAGTGTGAAATGTCAAAAATTAACACTGTTAGTAGTATTTGTTTTTAACACTGGATAACATTTAAAAGATCTAGACTTTTAAAAGCAATATGTTACTATAAATACAAATCTTTTATAATTTAGTTTGAAAGGTATTCCTATCCATAATGAATGAATAAAGTTTCACATGACTCATACCAAGAAAAACATTAATTTATTGCTGCTTGAGCTTTATTTTAAGATACAGCGACAAAAGCATTAAGCTTTGCAAAAGCCATAGCAAAAGTTGCACTATAGGACAATGTGGTACAATGTATGTTGACACAGAATGCATTGAAATGATGATTAAAAAATAGATTTTCCATTAATTGCTAAATCAAAATGAAAGCTCAATTGATATTAATGATCCTCCTAAAAATGGAAATTTCTATATTTGTTCAAAAGCAACAAAAGAAACACGACAATCTGATGGATGAAATATAAAGCCAGCGAAGAGAAAAGTTTTTTCTGCTGTCATCCTCCACCATGTGCTCTCCTGCTCTTTAGGAAGTCACATATCTGGTGCTTTGGTCTGCTTAATTACTGCATGTCAACAAGAAGGAAATTTGGTCATGTGTCATTTATCATTTATCATGATGCTTGTTCTTGGCAGCATAGCAGTTAAGACATTGTGCACCCTGCATACTGCAAATTATAAATAGTGTCCACAATCATAGATTTTTTTCCAGTGGTGTATTTTTCAGTTATTTTAAACAACTCATATGGAGGTACGAGCACCTCTTGTTCCTGGTCTTTAAGTTTTAATTTTTCCAAATAATGACCCAGACATGTCCTGATTTTAGTTAAAGTCTTTGACCAAAATGTGTCAAGTTCGTAGTTTAGAGGTAGATGCAAAATTTCCTAAGCTTAATCAGTTGACCAACTTTGCCCTCTTCAATGCTAGGATTAGCTCCCACGGTAAGTTGTCAAACACTTTTCTTTGTTGAGGATTTGAATGGGCATCTGTGAGCCAGAAATGTAAGGAATGATAGGGGAAAGAGGTGCCATAGGCATTTCTCTGGGTCCTGACAGCTTTATTAAAGCTTTGGTAAAAGTTGTTGTGGCTGGACGTGTAAACACAAATTGCCTGTCTATGATTTCCAGTCAACAACTTGTTGTTTGTGGGTCTATCTGCACAAGTTTGTGCTTTCTTCCAAATATCAGAGAAATTTGTTTTGAGTTCTTTCTTAAAGAATGTGTTGTTGACCTTTGTTTCCATCTTTTTGCTGCAGCCAAAGTACATGTCATCCACAGAATCATCAGCCATGTCTAAGGGGAAAGTTTCTTTTGCCCCAGTCATGAGGCAGATCTAGACGGGGAGAACAACAGACTTTAGTAAAATTGCAATCCAAAATGGTAGCTAATGTTACCTCATAAAAATGAGGGCAAAGAGTTTTGAAAAGTTAGAATAGCTGCGTCAAGAAAACATTGAAGAAAACAAACAGTGTTGAAATGTCATTAGGTAAAGTGAAAGGAAGTTAAACGGAGATAGTAAAGTAAGAATGTAAATGTCATAAGATTACAATAATACCAAACTTATGGAAGTTTATTGTGTAGCATAATTAAAAATAAAAGCTAATACCTGAAATGCATTTTCATTTTCAAAATGAAGCTGCATCAAATTTCTGATTTTGATTTGATTTGAAATGGCTTGCCTAAGTAATTAAGTAGAAATAATACAACAGCAATATAAACATCAGTTATACATCCATACAGTAACTAATCAAACTTAGGATAATTAGACATATTAATAATATTGCTTGAAAGGGAGGGAGGAAGTTTAACTTTATATAATCCCAATTCCCCATTTATATTGCAACCATTTTATTACATGATTTATCAATATTCGGTTCCCCAGTTTTTATCAGACAGAATTAAAAAATCATAAGATATCGAGAAGCATACGACAAAGATGAATTACTTAAGTATTACTCAAAAAATAACTATTTTAGAAATCAACATGGTAAAATGCAGATCAATCTCATCTGGAAATATATGCAGATTATGTTACTTATAGCTACGCTTAGCAAAGCCATTCATAAGGAATAAAAACATAATACTATATCAGTAAAGCAGACAAATACTGTTTCAGAATTTCTATAGCAAAAAAATTTCATCAAGTATCAAAAGTTAAAACATGTGCAAAATTATGCCAAGCATTAGGAAAAGATTTTGAATCAATTTATCAAGTTTTGGAGAAAGTGAAGTAATATCATTAAAAGTCAATCAATTTAACAATTTTCAATAAGTTTTAATATTTTTGTATTTTTTTTTTTTTTTATAATAAAGAAATGCTGTAGGAAGAGTAAAAAGGGTCCATAACCGTCGATTGTCCAAGGTTGACCTCAAAATTAAAAGGAAAAGTAATTATTCGGGGTCTTTCTTTAACATCGCTAATTCTGTGTCATAATTAGTGCTTAAATGCAGTGAGGGATTGCATTTATGCTCAATTCAATTCTCAAGAAAAATCTGTAGAAATATTCAATACTAAATAAGCATTTCCAGGGGAGGCAGGGCAATTCATTTTAATTTTGAATATTTGATGCATTCATTTTGAAAATTAAAAGCATTTCTGTGAATCAATTTTAATTGTCAAATTAGACATTTCTAAATGAATTTTGCTACACATTTATCAGAGAACTTTTTGAAAATTAAATGTCAAATACCATTTTCTTTATCATTTTAATTAAGTGACAGAATAATCAATGTTGAAGAAGAAAATGAAAAAAGCATTTATGATTGCTTTTTCATTTTACTTGAGTCAAAAAATGCTGCTTCATTTTGAAAATGAAAAAGCATTTTTGGTATTGAGTTTTATTTTTAATTATGCTACAGAATTGCTTCCATACAAACTCACCTTCATTGAATGAACAAAAGTCCAACCAAAATAGTAAAAATAGCTGAGAAAAATAACAGATTCATCTTGCAGCTCTGAAAAAAAACTTTGGATTTTAGACACAGAAAGAAAATTAGAAGACATGCAGCAAACTTTTGAATTGTTCTATTGGATTACAATAATAATGCAATGAGAATAACAGAAAAGTCTAGCTTTACCAATAGTCTGAAGCGTTTCTTCAAAGTTAAAGATCTTTAGGTAGCGAGTGAGAGCTGGTCTGTAGTTCAGGGGTCTTATATGCTTAGATCAGATGGCGTGCCAAAACCACAGGTGTTTCAAGACTACACTCTGCGTGAAGCAGTCACACCCACGTAAACAACACCTTGGAGTGGTGGGCTTTAGGTTAGCTAGCCATTTCCTTATAAAGACAATTAATATAGGTCACTGGTCGCCACATTAATCCGAGGTAAATGCCGTGTACTTATATAGCGCTTTTCTACCTTCTTTCGGAGGCCCAAAGCGCTTTACAGTAACAGTCTTATTCACACACTGGTGGCGTCTCCGCTGCCGAACACTGGCGCTAACCTTCTACCAGACGGTTTGCGCCATGGGTTGACCGCCTACCTGCCTCTTACTAGTTTCTGGCTCTTGTTTTATTTTTGTCTATTTAATCTTTTCCCACTCTAGTGATGATTTTTGTTGTTGTTGTTATTAAACTCTGTTCTGAAACTGGTTTCATTCCCCTGCACTTGGGTTTCCACTTAGTAACCCCCCCAATAACAACATAAACAGAACAAGTTAACTCTGTCAGTGTCAAACCCGATAGCTCAGTCCCAAAATCCAAACACGCCTGAAGGATAAACATTTATTGAACACACTAAACTAAACTTTAAACTTTTAATACATAAACGCTCAGCCGTTCTTTACACAGTCTAGGTTTGGAAATTAACAGCATTATGCTAATAAAAACGAATAAAAAAATTGCTAACCTGTTAGAAGACTTCTGCTGACTCTCCAAAGAACTGAGACAGTATTCCTTGTTACGGAAGTACATGGATCTAGTGAGTAGTCAATCCCAGAGGCTAGCCACGCTAAACCAAATGCTCCAGGACACATTGCCTTGGATTCCTGGAGGTGTTCAAAGGCCCCTACTCAACACCTAATGTAATAACATGACTGAGGTGGTCGATGTGGTAATCAAAAGGTCCGGGTTAAATTCCCTATCAGTCCAGGTTCCTGGACTGAGCCTCTTCAATCGTTTTGCTGGTGAATTTCCACAGCGTCCTACCCTGACCAGAAGTTGTCAATTAGGATGCATCGGGGTCGGCGACTCAGCAGCTCTCACAAACTGACCCAGAAATCTCCCACAATGGCGGAAGAGCTCCTGCTGCTCCTCGGGCCGCCTTGTAGGGAAGAAGCAAATCAGGTTGGGTACAGAGAACATCTCCCAGAAAAGTCTCCCCTGTAACTTTATCAACACAGTGCCCACCTCTTCCTCATGGGCGTGTAGATCCTGAAAACGCCACTATGTCGCCGAGAGGCTCCCTATCCCTGCAGTCACCGCAGGAGTTTTTCCCAGAGGCAGCATCGTCATGAGAACCATCACCTGTCCAGTTGGCGGTATGGACTCAGCAAACTCTGAGTCTCCACATGCCTCCACCTCGCCTCGCTTGTTCCCACTACCCTGATAGCATCATAAGACAATTTTTCAACGCTGTTTGCAGAACTTCTGTCCTTGGTTATGCCATTACATGATAATGATAACATTGCTGGAGATTATAACATCCGTGTGTGCTGCTCAGATAATCAACTAGCAAGGGAATTTCAAACATCATTGATTCTTTTAACCTTGACCGAATTATCTTTGGATCATCCCATCTCAAAGGTCATACACTAAAGATTATTCTTACATGTGGGATCTCAGTCTCCCATGTAAGATGTTTTGATTTGATCATGTCTGACCATAAGTGTGTTTTATCTTCTCCAGAACTAAAGGGTATTCCTCTACAGTTGAAGCCTAACTTTATTTACTCTCGTGTTAGCAGCTCATCTACTGTGGCAAAATTTGGAAATGTCTTCTCGGTCCCTTGGATTGTAAATCCTGATGTAAGCAGTATTTTATCCAATTTTAACTCAGCATGTGCACGCATTCTAGACAAAATCGCTCCTTTTATGATCAGAAAAGTCCAAAATAGATCCATACCTTGGATAACTGACAGTATTTACAACTCGAAGAGAAGCTGTAGCAGAGCTGAGCGCACGTGGAAAGCTAAGTAAACTGTAAACTGGAAATCTTGAAAAATTACATGAATAATTTCAACCGTCAAAGGAGAAAGGCATCACATGTCTCACAATTAATAGATGTTAATAGAAATAATCCCTGAGTACCTTTTAAGGTCATAACTCAGCTAAGTGAAGCTCTCCCTACTAGCAATATACCGACTTCCCCAGTAATCTGTGAGCAATTTGCAAATAATTTTATTAAAAAGATAACTAACATTAGGTCCTAGATACAGCGGAGAAAATAAGTATTGAACACGTCAACATTTCTCTCAAAAAACATATTTCTAATCGAGCTATTGACACAAAATATTCACCAGATGTCGGCATCAACCCAAGTAATGCATATATAGAAAGAAATCCAAACATTTACATCCATAAATGAAGTTATGTGTAATAAAGTGAAATGGCACAGGGAATAAGTATTGAACACATGAACAAAAGGAGGGGTAAAAAGGTCTGGCAAGCCAAGAAAGCAGCTGGAGTTTATCAGTATTCAGAAGGTTAACCTGCCCCCTATTAGTGCAAAGTAATATCAGCTGGTGTAGTCCTGATTGATGCCTTTTAAAAAGGTTTCTCACCAGCAAGGTGTTAGACAAGAAGCATTGCATGATGGGTAAAAGCAAAGAGCTGTCCAAAGACCTACGCAACCTTATTGTTGCAAAACACACTGAAAGCATTGGTTACAGGCGCATTTCTAAACTTCTGAAAGTTCCAGTGAGTACCATTGGGGCCATCATCCGGAAGTGGAAAGAACACGGCATTACCATAAACCTGCCACGGCCAGGTGCTCCTCGCAAGATTTCAGACAGAGCAGTCAGAACAATCATCAGAAGGGTTCTCCAACAGCCCAGGACCACTCGTGGAGAGCTTCAGAAAGACCTGGAATCAGCAGGTTAGTTGTTTCAAAGAAAACAATAAGTAATGCACTCAACCGCCATGGCCTCCATGCACGCACACCACGCAAGACTCCATTTTTGAAGAAGAAGCATGTTGAAGCTCGTTTGGAGTTTGCGACACAACATTTGGATAAACCCATGACATTCTGGGAGAAGATACTCTGGTCAGATGAGACCAAAATTGAACTCTTCGGATGTCATAAGACACAACATGTTTGGAGGAACATAGCACCGCACATCACCCCCAAAACACCATACCAACAGTTAAGTTTGGAGGTGGGAGCGTCATGGCGTGGGGCTGTTTTTCAGCATGTGGTACTGGTAGACTTCATATCATTGAAGGAATAATGACTGGAGAAAAGTATGGAGACATTCTTGATCAGAATCTGCTGTCATCTGCCAGGCTGCTGAAGATGAAAAGAGGGTGGAGCTTTCAGCAAGACAACGATCCCAACAGCCAAGGTAACACTCAACTGGTTGAAGAAAAAGAAAATAAAGCTGCTAGAATGGCCCAGTCAATCACCAGACTTGAATCCAATTGAAAATCTTTGGAAAGAACTGAAGATCAAGGTTCACAGAAGAGACCCCCGGAACCTTGAAGATTTGAAGGCAGTTTGTGTGGATGAATGGGCCAAAATCACACCTGAGCAATGTATTCGACTGGTTTCTCCATACAGGAGGCGTCTTGAGGCTGGAATCACCAACAAAGGTTTTTGCAATAAGTATTAAATAAATTTCAGTAAGCGTGTTCAGTACTTATTCCCTGTGCCATTTCACTTTATTACACATAACTTAATAAATGGACATAAATGTTTGGATTTCTTTCTATGTGGGCATTACTTGGGTTGATGCCGACATCTGGTGAAAATTTCGTGTCAATAGCTCGATTAGAAATATGTTTTTTGAGAGAAATGTTGATGTCTTCAAGACTTATTTTCCCCGCTGTATCGTGCACCTAGCGGGGGTCAAATTTTCGCTCAAAGATGACTAAATCTTTCCAACTGCGAAAACAATGTGGTCCTTGCAGTCAGTGACTGCTGCAGGTCATAATAGACATAGAAAATGTTATTCTGGAATAAATTAATTTAAACATTAAACAACTTATATTTTTTCTCAGTAAAAATACATCCTGTGAAAATCAAACATATTAGAAATAAAGTAAACGTTAAAAGAAGAAAACTTTGTCATTTCTTTAATCCTATGTCATATAAATATACCAAAAGATTTTGCTCTCTGAAAAAATACATCCTGTCAAAATTACACAAACTCAAAATGAGAATAAGAACACAAACAAAACATATGAATCAAATAAAAAATAAAATAGTTTGTGTGGTAAGTGTTGTGACCCTTCTGGGGCACCGTATAAATGGCAGATACTTATATAGCGGTTTTCTACCTACAAGGCTCAAAGCGCTTTACATTCACAGACGCATTCACCCAGTCACACACACATTCGCACACTGGTGGCGGCTCCGCTGCCGAACACAGGCGCCAACCTCCCACCAGAGGCAAAGTGTGGTTCAGTGTCTTGCTCAAGGACACTTAGGCTACGTTTACACTGCAGGGCTTAATGCTCAATTCGGATTTTTTGAAAAAATCTGATTTTTTTTTGCCAGACCAATCACATTTTCTAGTAAATCAGAACTTTTGTGATCTCCAGTGTGACCGTGACACGACCCAAACGAGACCCGCATACACAGAACAGTACTCAACGGCGAACAACGTCACTCGTTGTTTAGTAGTAGTAGTAGTAGTAGCTAATGTTAACAATGGATGTCAACAGCAGTGTTGTCAACAGAGGAGCTCTTTTTGCTTTAATACATTTATTTTCACAAAGGAGCAGCACAATTACAATCTTCTCATTTTAAAAAGGCATTGGAGCCAGGATGTCTGTACCCACTGTTGTGGTATGGGGTTGTGTATGTGCTGGGGCCATGTGCGCGTGTGTCTGTGTATGTGTGTAAGACAAGAGAGAAGAGAAGAAGAGCACGTGCAGCGAGGTGGGAATGAGGGGGGCAGTGGGGGCGCATTCATGTTGTGTGTTATGGAGGAAGAAGAACGGTAATAAAAGGTTTCCCCATGAATAAATGCTTTTGACTCTTTATTGGCCCGCTTTAGAAAATATGAGTGTCTGAACGGGGAAGTGAACCCCGGAGGAGGATCCGCCTTTGGCCCTGGAGAAGCTGGTCTCCCCCGTGCTTCTCACCACGGTCGGAAAGAGGAACAAAGTCATCGCGGGGAAGGTTCAACACCATGATCGGCCATTTTGCTGGAAATCTTTTCAAGAACCGTCCAGTTGCGATAAGAGCCCTGGAGTTTGGCCTAAATAGAACTGTCACCCAAAATAATAATCCAATCGGTGACCTGCTTCCCTTTCACTGACTGGTCTCAGCAGCATCGTCCACCATGGTTGATGTTTACGTTCTCATTCCCGCCTACTTCAATGCAGAATGATGACGTTTGTAGCGTGTCGATAACGTACGAGTCGGATTCAGGTGGCCTGGCCGGTCAGACGGCGGTCGCAATTGAAAAGATCGGAATCAGATCTGAATCAGAATGGATCTGTGTCGTTCAGACTGTCATGAAAAGATCAGAATTGGGTCGTTTCAGCCTGCAGTGTGAACGTAGACTTATACACATGGGTGTTCAAGGCGGTAATCAAACCTGCAATCTTACGATCATGAGGTGCGTTCTCTGCTGAAAAACAGGAATTCCTCGTTCCGGTCTGGTGACAAGGTGGGACTCAGAGCAGCGAGAAGGTAGCAGCAAGCTGGGGTGAGGAGGGCTCAGAGGAAGCAGGGACACTTTACATCCAATAATCCCCGTAGTATATGGAAGGGCATTAAGTGCATCACAGACTACAACACCAGAGTTGCACAATGCCCTGAGGACCCCTCTCTACCAGACACACTCAATCAGCTCCCTGGACGGGGGCTAAACGACTGAGCACACCAGGTCAAAGAGGGGCTGACAGACATCTTCAACCCCTTCCTGAAGCAGGCAGTGGTCCCCACCTGCCTGAAAACCGCCATAATCATTCCAATCCCCAAAACATCCTCAGTGATGGGTCTGAATGACTATCGGCTGGTGGCCCTAAAACTGATAGTCATGAAATGCTTTGAAAAACTGGTCATGACTCGCATCACAGAATCCATCAATGTCACCAAGGACTTGCATCAATATGCATACAGGTCAAACTGATCCACAGAGGACGCCATCTCCTCTGTGGCCCACACAACCCTCACCCACCTGGAGAACAAGGACTTGCCTGCTCTTCGTTGACTTCACATCAGCCTTCAACACAATCATCCCACAGACCCTCATCCAAAAACTGCACACACTCGGACTGAGCCCCACTCTGTGCAACTGGGTCTTGGACTTCTTGACAGTCCATAGTCTGTGAAGATCCGTGACGTCTGCTCCTCACTGATCACCCTCAGCACAGACTCCCCCAGGGCTGTGTGCTAAGCCCCCACCTGTTCATCCTGCTCACCCATGACTGCACAGCGAGTCACCCCAGCTGTCTGATCATGAAGTTTGCAGATGACACAGCTGTGGTTGGACGCATCACCGACAACGATGAGTCTGACTACAGGCAGGAGGTGGAACACTTGGAGGGCTGGTGCAGAGACAACAACATCTGCATCAACGTGAAGAAGACCAAGGAGATGATTGTGAACTTCAGGAAGGACAGACACCCCCCTCATCCCATTCACATTGGAGGGGCTGCGGTGGAAGTAGTTTCCAGCTTCAGGTATCTGGGTGTGCACATCTCCAATGACGTTACCTGGAGCACCAACACTTCCTGCCTGGTCAAGAAGGCACATCAGCACGTCTATTTCCTGAGGAGGCTCAGGCCTGCTGGGATGGGGATCTCAGTCCTGACCTCCTTCTACAGGTGTGTGTGGTGGAGAGCGTCCTGACCTCCTGCATCACGGTGTGCCACGGCAGCTGCTCTGTGGCAGAGAAAAGCTCTGCAACGAGTGGTTAAAGCTGCACAGAGGACTGTGGGTTGCAGCCTGCAGACCACCAAGATCTATGAGACCATGTGCAGGAAACGAGCCTCCCGCATCTTGAAACACCCCACTCACCCCTCACACCCTCTGCTCTCCCTGCTCAACTCAGGCAGGAGGCTGATAAAGAGCAGGACCACCAGACTGAGGAACAGTTTCTTCCCAGAAGCAGTCAGACTGCTGAACTCGGGAAGATCATTATAACTCCCCCACGGACAACCTGCTAAATCTCAGTCCAATAATCATGGGACTGTTCAATAATGTAATATACTCTCCACTTTTCAATACATTCTCCACTGTGCAATACTTAATAGGAATCATATTATATCATATTTATATCTACGTATTTGTCAGGGTGGGTGTTTGGACACAGGCGCAGGACGCCAGAAGGTAGATTTATCAAAGATTTAATTATAATCAAACTCGAACTCGAAGTAGTAATCAAAACGAGCCGGCGATAAGTGCCGGACAACACACATAATTTATACAAAACAGTGAATGGGAAACAGGTGCGTAACCAGGTGCGAACAATGAATGATCGTAAAGACAACAAGTGTGATGAGGAACCAGCAACTGGAAATGTCAAAATAAAATCGGAAGTGAACTGAAACAAAACAAGCCGCCCTGGCCCTGGTACCTAACAGTACCCCTCCCTCAAGGGGCGCCTCTGGGCGCACCACCGGGCTTGAGAGGGTGGCGCCGGAGAAACTCCCGGAGCATGTTCTTGTCCAGAATCCTGGACAATGGTTCCCAGGACCTCCCCTCGGGTCCATAACCCCTCCAGTCCACCAAGTACTGAAAGCCCCGTCCCCGCCGCCTAACTTCCATAATGCGCTGAATGCTCCACGCCGGCTGACTGTCAATGATGCGAGGGGGTGGGGGCGGAGAGGGTGATGGTTGAAGGGGGCTCGTGATGTGGGGCTTCAGCTGGGATACGTGGAAGACTGGATGGATGCGCATAGTTCTTGGCAGGCACAGCTGGACCGCTACGGGGTTAATTACCCTCACCACCTCGAAGGGTTCGATGTACCTGGGTGAGAGCTTCTTCGACTCTGTCCGCAACTTGATGTGCTTGGTAGAGAGAAGGACTGACTGACCTAGCATGTAGGCAGGTGCCGGGCGACGATGCCGGTCAGCCAGTCTCTTGTTGGTAGCAGATGAGCGGAGGAGAGCGGCGCGTGCCTCCCTCCAGACCCGCCTGCAGCGGCGGTACAGGTGCTGGACGGATGACACCGCCTCCTCCTTCTGTTGTTCTGGAAACAAGGGGGTTAGCCCAGGGAGCACTCAAAGGGAGACATTCCAGATGCAGATGAGGTCATGGAATTGTGGGCATACTCAACCCAGGGCAGCATGGAGCTCCAGGAGGTCTTGTGGCGAGAGCAAACGCAACAGAGGGCTGCTTCGAGGTCCTAGTTTGTCCTCTCTGCCTGCCCGTTAGACTGAGGATGGAACCCTGAGGAGAGACTGGGAGTTGCACCAAAAGCTGCACAAAAAGACTTCCACACCTGTGAGAAAAACTGTGGTCCTCTGTCCGAGACCAGGTCCATAGGAATGCCATGCAGCCTGAAGATGTGTTCCGTGACGAGCTTGGCGGTCTCCGCGGCCGAAGGCAGCTTCTGCAGGGCCACAAAGTGGGCTGCCTGCGAAAACCGGTCCACCACAGTCATTATCGCAGTCCTACCAGCTGAGGATGGCAGGCCGGTAACGAAGTCCAAAGCCACATGGGACCAAGGACGGCTCGGGACAGGTAAGGGGTGTAGGAGCCCAGCCGGTGGTTGGTTGCTGGCTTTGTTCTGTGCACATATCGAGCAGGCAGACACGAACTCCCAGGTGTCTTGAGCTAGACTGGGCCACCAGAACCGTTTGCGCAGGAAGGAAATGGTTCTGCGGACCCCGGGGTGACAGGTGAGACGTGTAGCATGGGCCCACTGAAGAAGCTGGCTCCGACAGATCCTGGGGACGAACAGTCTATCGGTTGGACCCCCACCTGGGTCCGGCTGCTGAGCCTGAGCAGCCTTGATGTCCCTCTCTAGCCGGCAAGAGAGGGCGCCCAAAACGCAGGATATTGGTATGACTGTAGTGGGCTGCTGATCTCTTACGACTAATTCCTGTTGCCGAGAGAGGCCATCAGGTTTAACATTTTTGGAGCCAGGGTGGTAAGACACAACAAAATCAAACCGAGTAAAGAACAACGACCACCTTGCCTGCCTGGGGTTCCACCGTTTGGCAGTCCGTATATATGAGAGGTTCTTGTGATCGGTCCAGACCACAAACGGCTGAGTAGCCCCCTACAACCAGTGTCTCCATTCCCCCAGGGCTAATTTAATGGCCAGGAGTTCCTTGTCCCCTACATCATAGTTAGTCTCAGCTGGGTTAAGCCGCTGAGAGAAAAGGCGCACGGATGGAGTTTTACATCTGTGCTAGACCGCTGAGACAACACGGCCCCTACCCCGATATCAGACGCGTCAACCGCTACAATAAACTGGTTGGAGGGATCGGGTTGGACCAGGACAGGCGCGGTGGTGAACAAATGTTTAAGTTTAACAAATGCCGCCTCCGCATCCTCTGTCCACTGAAACACAGAGCAAGTTGAGGTCAAACTCGTGAGAGGTGCAGCAACAGAACTAAAATTGTGGATGAATCGACGCAGGAAAACGAAAAGAAATTCACATTTTTCAGCCTTAACAGTTTGTTCTCTAGCAGCCGCTGGAGAACCAGACGAACATACTGCCTATGTTCACTGGGGTCGTTAGAAAAAATAAGAATATCATCCAAGTATACAAACACAAAACGATGAATGAAGTCCCGGAGCACATCGTTAATGAGTCCCTGGAACACTGCAGGGGCGTTGGACAGACCAAAGGGCATCACCAAGTACTCATAGTGTTCGAGTGGGGTGTTGGAGGCGGTCTTCCACTCGTCACCTTCCCTAATACGCACCAAGTGATAGGCGTTCCGTAAGTCCAGCTTGGTGAATACCCTGGCCTCCTGCAGTGACTCAAAAGCAGAGTTCATTAGGGGGAGAGGATAACGATTCTTGATCGTAATGGCATTCAAACCCCGATAGTCAATGCAGGGCCGTAAGGAACCATCCTTCTTCCCCAAAAAGAAACCCGCCCCCACAGGCGATGAGGACGGTCTGATCAGGCCTGACCTGAGGGAATCAGCCCCGTACCGCTCCATGGACTCCCTCTCCGGCTTCGACAGGCTATAGAGATGACTCTTAGGGAGCGCAGCTCCGGGCTGTAACTCAATGGCACAGTCATAGGGCCTGTGAGGCGGGAGCGAGAGAGCCTGATCCTTAGAAAAAACTTACCCCAGGTCATGATATTTGGGGGGCACCATAGACAGGTCAGGTGAGGACGGCTGCCCGACTGTGACCGCTGGGTCAAGTCCTGGATGCCGAGCCGAGCGCAAACAGGTTTCATGACAAAAGTCACTCCAACGAGTGATGCGATTGGTGGGCCAGTCGATTATAAGTCAAGAGCCAGGGCAACCCCAAAACAATAGGACTAAGAGAAGATTTAAACAAATAAAACCGGGTGAACTCATGATGATTACCAGAAACAATGAGGTGGACTGGCTCAGTGACACAGTTAACAGTGGAGACAATCTCTCCGTTAAGAGAACTGACCTGTAATGGACGGGGAAGTAACTCAGTAGAAAAACCGGCCTGTTTGGCCAACTCGGCATCCATGAGATTCTGCTCTGCCCCAGAATCTAACAATGCCCGAACAGGGACCCCCCCCCCAGTTTTGTTTTTGTCGTATAATTTTGAATGAATTGATCAAAAAATAAACAACATGTTGGCCTTAATTCTCCTGCATTTGGTTCCTCCACGTTTTATGCTGCACACAAATTTATTCCAAAAATAAAGGCACAATAACAGTTGTTGAGCTGCCTTGCACGAGGGGTTGTTGACTGGAATGTTTCTAGAGTTGAGTGTCTTTTTTAAACCCACCCCCACTTATAATGAGATGTTGCTTAGTTATTTTCTTAACTTTGACACAAAGGAAGTCTGATCAGTAATTGTTCCCTGTCAAAGTGTCTCTTTTAGGTGTTTCATGAAAACATTTGTCTTTGTAACCAAATATCACAAGAGATCTATGGTCTCTGACCCATTTTAAAAGAAATTCAAAGAAACAGCAGGTGGGATGACAAGAAACAAAACTGAGGTGTTAAGGTAAAGTGGAAACAAAAGTAGCACAGGATGTGAGGGAGGGGCTCAAAGTCAGAAAAGTACAGCAAAGGCACCTTTTTTGTCCTTTAAACAACATGAAAATTAAGTAAAATTTAAGAATAAACTACTGATAGATGGATATTCAGCTACTGTTGGTGAAAGTGATACAATTGTCATTTCTTTTATGTGAGCAAATTGTTGTCAACGTAAGTTTGTTCACATTATCATAGACTTGGAAGACATCAAAGCATAAAACACTGGAGGCTATTTATGTTGACAGCATGTGCTGCAGGCTTGAGCAACATGAATCCAGTTTATTACAAGTGGTAATCTATTAAACACAGACATCCTAAAACTTTCATCCCCAGGTGAATTTTTTTAATATTATTTAATGATATCATACTGTTGCTGTGAGGATTCTGCAGTTAAGTTCTTTAGTGGTGTTTTTGGTCATTTTCTGTTCTCTGTCAGTCACTCCTGGTTCATGTTCATCATCCACAGCTGTCATTATTTCTGTTCATTGTCTTCAATAGAAGCATCTGGTTCTCAGTTCCACATTGTCAAGTCATCTAGGTTTCGTTTCTCCACAGTTTTTGTCCTGTTTAGGTTTATTTATTAAATCTTTACGTTTTTCCCACCATAGTTTCCTGCATTTTGGCTCCCACATCTCCAGTTCTTCCACGTAAAGGTCTTTTTATATGGATAAAAATCATTGATTTAAAATGGATTGGCTTACTCACTGTGTTTGATATAAAGACATTGTTAATACTGGCGTAATGTTTTAGCCAAGATAATTACTTTTTGAAAGGTATGTTTGCTCAAATGTATGACTAGTGATTAGGCGGCCTATGTTATTTCTCTTGTCCTCGCCGTTAGATCTCAATAGTAACCACAATTAAAAAACTGGGGAAAAAATTAACATCAAATTAAAAATTATAGTTAAAATGTATAAAACAATAAATATCATGAAATCTAAACAGTGTCAGATCTAAATATTTGATTGGCAAACTAAATATTTGGTTCGAAACCTGAATATATAATTATTAAAAAAAGATTTAACTTTAAACTAAATATTTAGCTTTCTAACTAAATGTTATTAACTAAATGTTTAGTTAGTAAATGCAACACTTACAAAAACATGACTTAAAAGGTGGAAAAATACATTTGAACAAGAAAACTGCTATTTTTCTCCTAAAACAGGCTAAATAACCAAAAATATTGCTGGTAATATTTAACTTCGTAATTTTACAAACGGCGACCCATGCAGCAGAATCTCCATGGATAAATGGTAGAATTCATGGTTTTAATTATGATATATGTCGTGTTGGTGATTTGATAAGTTTCTGAGTTTTTGTCGCATAAGAATGCAAAAATCTTGACAAGAGTGTTCAGAAAAACGCCCTTTATTTGCTTTTTAATTGTGATCCACAGATTTTTACCATGGTGTAACTCAGTGACGTGCAGTCAGGAGAGTGCCTCACCTGTCATTATGGGAAGAAAAGAGAAAAAATAAATTCAATTATTATTTTTAATCAGTAATTTGTGCTTAGCAGTCATTTTCCATTTAAATGTACCATTTTTGTTTTTTTTTTCTTTTCAAAATCACCGAATTTCCACATTTGCCGTTCAGATACTAAGAAGTGACGTGCGATGAGGCACCAGCCCGCTGAGACTCACCTTGGATTGCGCAATACCTATGCAGTCAGACGGTACTGCTGTCTCTCTGTATGTCCGTTCAATCACTTGTACTATATGAGCTGAGTTTACATAATTTAGCAGATGTATATGATGTACAGTGTTTGTTTTTATAAATAACTGTATGTGAGGGACGTGTTTCTTGTGCTGAGCGCTAAACGCCGGCAAAAAAGCCGCTGGGTGAGGCCAGCAGTTCTCGTGCCTCATGTTAGGGGGCGCCGGTGAGCCCTGAGATTATGACGCTTAAAAAATAATAGAATAAGTGATAGCAAGCGGCAAGTCCTTTTCTTCAGAATGAGCGGCGTATGGACTTTATTTACAAGTAAAGGTAAGACGATAATAAGGTTTGTGCTTTTTTTCTATGCTGCAGTTTGTATATAAAAAAAAATGCTGAAATGATATTTTAAACAAAACACGTTAACTGTTGTCAATCAAATGGTGAATAAGTTACTCAGTATGGTTCATATGTTTGTAAATCTGACTGATGACGTCAGTGCCTCACCAGCCAATAACCTCACCGCACGTCACTGGTGTAACTGTATCTGTAAAGAACTAATTATCAACTAATTTAGCCTTCTGCCAATACAGGAATTAGTCATGTAAAAGATGAATAACAGTAGATGAGCCATTGTTAGCACAAAGTTTTTGAAATTAGCAAAAGTTTTCTGAGATTTCATTGAATCAACAATTTTGAAATGAACAGGAAAGGCTCTTCTACTGCCCCAAGTGGAATGATGATGAACTGCAGGGCAGAAAACATGGACCAAACTAAATACTATTTTTTAAAGGAAGGTTTAGAGATCATGTTAATGAGATAGGGATCTCAGAAATGCATGTATCAAATATGATACCAATGGTTAAACAGGGTTAAGTGTTTATAGCCTACAGTCCAGAACATCAGAAAATTTGGAGAAAGAGGTAAAGAAGTGAGGGGCTAGCAGGTTGAAACAGGCGGAGAAAGGTTTCAGGCATGACGTATATGATCAAGAATGAAAGGACAGATGTAGAAGACTGTGGTGAGAGCAACCATGTTGTTGGAGACTCTGATGCAGAGAAAGGAGGCTGCAGTTCTCTTATTGGGAGACACCAGGATGAATAGGATCAGGAATGAATCCATCAGAGGAACAGATCATGGTAGGTGTTCTGGAGACAAAAGAAGCAGATGGTTTGAACACGTTGAGAAGAGAAACAATGATGATGTTGGTAAAAGGATGCTGAGGTTTGAAAGACCAAAGAGGAGGTTCATGGAAGTAAAGAAGGAGGACATGAGGTTGATTGGTTGGTTGAAAGAGGAGGACTCAGAGGACAGGATTAGATGAAGGTAGAGGATTCGCTGTGCCGATGCCCAAAGGGAGGAGCTGAGAGTCACATTTATTTTCACTTAAAACGGTTGCATAACTGCACCAACATCAGGGTATCATTTCCTACAGAGCAGGTCTTAAAAAAATTAATCTGCACAGACCTTTAAGACTATAAGGCGAGCTGGACAACTGTGCAAACAAACAAACAAACGCTTTGGAGTCATTTGATGTGAACTGGAAGTTGGATCAAAACAACTCTGGAAAGTTTGTCACATGGGAACATTCATGAAGCTTATAGGTGTTTATTTTAATTTAGCTTCATTTACATAAAGCAATGTAATTTTATTTTCAATTACTGTGATTTTTGCTTCATAATAAGGAGACTGAAACATAAGCAGAGCAGCTCTGCCGAATCTTGTAAAAGTGCAGATGAATGATTTGATGATCATAAAGTCTGTTGTTTCTGCTCTGAGCCATAAATAAATATATGCAGATGATGTGAAACTAGACAGGCAGACATCACAGCAGAGAAACTGCAGTAAAGAGAATTCCTCGTCCTGTCTCGACCGAAAAACTGATGATCATTTAAAAGATAAATTACTGGTTTGAACTGGAAACAAGGATTTATTCACATTAAAGTCCTGAGCTAAAAAAAAAACATAAACAGTCTGTTTACTCCTAAGAAGGACTTTAGCTGTTGTAAAGAAGATGTTTGCAGAGCTCAGAATGGCATCACAGAGGATTTGTTGAGGTTCATTTTAAGTTAGTTCAACAATCAGCAAATGTTTGATGAGTTTCTGACTTTAGTGTTCCTGTGACTAAATTTGCTAAGTCAATGCAGCACCCTAAAACCTTTGGCCCACCCCTTTTTCTAGAGCGTCTTATCATCCTGCTTAGCTGTGGTTGCCCTGAACCACCGGGATTTGACTCCCAGAAAATGTTGGAATTCAGTTTTTATGTAAAACCTCTTTGCCTATAGAAGGCACCTTGTTTTCCAGACGTTTTTCATTCATTTTTCAGTTCAGAGAAGTTCTCAAGTCTTGGTGGTCCTGTTAGTAGAGGTCCAGTCAGTTTTGTTCTGATTGTCACTGCACTGAATGTAAGTCTGATTAAAAAAATAAATAAAAAAGCTTAACTGCAGCTGTTTATATTATCTGTGTCATGGTTTTCAGGCGAGACAGACCCAGATGCTGGAACTCAGAATGATCAGACAGATGAGTAGCTTGGTCAGTGATTGTAATCACAGGAGTAGGTGACAAGATAATTTCTTTAGCAGGGGATTGATCCAGACGAGGACGTGGCTCGTGGCGAGGCTGGAGGTAATACTGCGGCAGAACAGCTGCGAGGGTCTTCCAGGCAGCAGGTGAGTGATAGTAGACTTCCACGCAGGTGACCTTCGTGTTGATGAATACTGAGACAGAGAGGCATAGCATGAGAGCAAGGCAGGGGAACCGAGAGCTAGACATGAGCAGGCGGACCAGGCGTAGTCACCATTAGGGGGGAAACAAAATAGCGTCAAATGAATGAGCTGGATCTCCTTAAAAGCAGGCAGGTTGATGAGGGTGAAGTGGTCACAGCTGGTGGAATCAGGAGCAGAGCTGAGGGGGCGGGGCCGACCGAGGCACCGTGACAATCTGTTTTTTTAACAGTAACTAAATTTCACTAAGATTCTAAGTATTTTCTATCAGTTTCCTGAATTTGGTCCTCAGAGCCAACTATCCTGCATGTTTCCACATTGAACTGCTCAAACACACCTGACTTTATTGACTATCATTCTCAGGCTGCAGACTTTGATGATCAGCCAAATCATGTGATTTTGTCCCGGGGTCGGAGAAGGCATGAGGACCAGAACTAAGAAACACTGCAATATTACACTTTATACTTTTATTGATGCTGTTTTGTTTTATTTCTGCTGTGCGTGTATAAAGTTTGATCTTAAATAATCCTTAAAAATCCTAAATCTACTCCACCTTTGTTATGACTGGGCGTGCTGTAACCCATTCCAGACCATTTGGTGGAGATACAGAACGCCTGGACCCATCAGCAGCGCATTACTGACATATTTACTTTATAATCAAATAACCAACAAACACATTGATGGACTGCGGAGGAAATCGAGAAGAAAGGCTTTCATTTCAGGTGGGGGCTGAAGTCTTCAAGGACTAAATATCTTGACAGGGTCCCATGGATTAGATCACACGTTCAGTTTTTAAATGGTTTCTCTTCTCTTTGCCCCAACAAAAAGCTGGAGACTGATTGATCATGCACACCAATGCACAAAATATCCTATTTATTTCTGTGCAGGCTGGCTGTGACTTCTCCTGGATGGCCTCCCCCCACTGAGGTCCCCTTGAGACAGTCACAGCTGCCTGCAATCAGGTTCAATTAGGCTCACCATTGAAGGAGGTGTCTTTCTGTGTTCTGCATTAGAGCGTCTAGTTGTTGGATATTTGTTGCCCTGGTTGGCAAAGGCAAAACTTTTAGTTTTTTAGTTAGAACAAACTATGTTCCTACTCTCTACTGTGGTAATGAGCTGTGGTCATGACTGAGAGGATCAACTCCTGGATACAAGCAGCTCCATATAAGTATTCTTCACAGCATGGGTTTAAACTCGCAACTGACTTTATGGGTGGATACAGGCTGTCTGCAGGCAAAAAAATGGGCGAACGTTTACACTGGAGGGTACAGAAACCCAAGTGCAGAGAGGAATCAGGCTGAGACTCTGAATGTGCTAAGAAGCGAATTAATACCAACAGAAAGCGCCACAAGGTGGGATCACGAACACAAAACTCCTCATAGTTGGGAAAACTGCAAAAAGGGAACGAGTAATAGTATTAAAACAAAAGAAGAAGAAGCCACTCCCTACTGCCCCATGCTTATCCAGTACTTGTCCGGTGTGAACACCACAGTCTGAACTGCCTATAGCACGTTTTCATCCTTCAATCCTCCCCAAACTTTGTGCACAGCCTAAGGAGCCCATAAGTGCTGTTTAAGTGATAAGCCTGCAGTCCTTGTGTCCAGCCTGACTGTTAGAATTTGGAAAATTAAAGAATCAAAGTTTTTATGGACATCCTACAAGCGTCCTACGGGCACTTGCATATCACAAGCACACTCAGTGCATGCAGCATTTACACAATGTCAGTAGGAAGCCAGTACTAACACTTTAAATGACTAGACTGTGGCGTAAGTATGACAGCATCACCTGTACATCATAAGTCTGTGTAAGTTAGTTATCCTTACAAATACTTCACGATACACTTACCACGCACACAGAAATGGTACGTTCCATTTTCATGACGTCCCTTAAGTTGGCTGCACGAGCCTTAAAGGGACTGCGAGACACATGTGCTCCTCCTAAGATACAGTCCCTCCTCTCTATGACCCTTTTTGGGCCCGTACAACACAAACCCCCCAACCACTATACAGTTGCATGTGACTGAGGCTTTAGAGGTATAGGGTGATGAGCCTGACCATTTGCTGCTGCTCCTCCACACTGATAGACACCAGTCTAGGTGGCTCGGGCATCTCTTTCCATCTCCAACCAAGAAGAGGCTCAGGTAAGACCCAGAACCTGCTGGTGGGACTATGTCTCCCAGCTGGTCTGGTTTCACCTCGGGGCAGAACTGATGGAAGTTTCTGTAGAGAGGAGGGATATGGGCATTTCTTTTGATTTTTATATTTCATTTCTTTAGATTGCATCCCTGCAACTCACCTCCAAATAAGGGGAAGAAGATGGACCTTCTTGTTGTGAGATAAAGGTGCTGACCACCACACAATGCTGCCTCTTTACCTAGAGATCCCATCCATTAATTTTCTCTACCTGCTGACTTCTGAGTAACCCAGAGAGTACCCAAAGTGGTTAGCACTCTGGGTTTGGAACCAGAGTGCTAACCACTCGACCACAGTACACTATTTCCTTTTTGTGTCTTGCTCCTTGCTAAAAACTGAGAAAAACGTTAGTGAAACAAACAGATAACCTGACCAAGACAGACTTAAAACCTCACTTTGTTATCCTAAGGATAAATTGACCTTTTAACAGAAACAGCAAAGCGAAATGGGACTTGGTGGGACTGGGACTTGGATAATATAAAATCTAACAGAATATGATTATAAAGGATGAATACAACCAAGAAAACCCAAACATGAAGCACAAATCCTCACACAGAGATGCACAAAACTTTTCTTCACAGCACAGAAGCAAAGTTGTGTTTAAAGCGCCTCAATCCTGCAGAGTTTTTTGTTTCCAAACGAAGCATCACAGTCAAAATGAAGCATTTGCTTTTTGTTTTTTCAATTTTTAAGATATTTTTTATGTTGACAATTTTGAATCTTTAATTAAAGATTTTGTGGGCAAATGATTAGCTACGTGTCTGGTTCTACAAGGTCACTGCATCTGCCAGTTTCACATGCAACATTTTTTGGCTGGATTCGGCAGAGTTGATAAGACCAAAAGCTGGCGCTTCTTCAAAACCCAAAGAGCCTAGATGGTGCTGACTTCACTGCTGACAATTCATACTTTTCCATATTTCTGGATTCAATAAAAAATCGAACCCCATGTTTATTTACCTCTGCATGGAACTATCAACTTTTAAGAATTTAGCTGATTTAGAGAATTGGGGAAGAAGCAGGGAGCCTGAAATGGTTGTTATTAAATTAGGAGTGAGAAAAGCAAACTGACTGCCCACTTGGTCAGATGTTGTTCAGGGTGGGGTCTCCTTTAAAAGGATGCCCTGACAGTTGATGCCTCCCAGTTTGACCATGATGTACAGGATTTTGGCTGCGTTTGCTGTGTTCCTGCAGGCGGTTTCTGCCACCTCCGTGAGTTCAGACCCAAACTGATATGTCACATCAAAAAGACGTTAATCTTGCTTTAAAAAAAAACAGCCAGAACCAGGAATTGGGTGATGCAGGGGAGTACACTGCAGGCAGGGCGGGGGGAAGCACTCTAGTGGGGTAAAGATTTTGGTTGGGCAGCCTTACAAGTTGAATATTAGAGTTATGATAAAATTCTTTTACATTCCTGATAGCCCAAAATCAAGATTTTAACTTTGTCACTATGCAGACAGTCTCCAATTAAAAATAATTAATTCAGGAAAACTTTTTTCCATGTGTGTTATTGCAGCTCGATCAGGAGCACCCAGGAGTGGCCAGGAAGGAGAAAACATCCTCCTAGAAAACAGTCGTTATGTGGACGTCTTTATGGGATTCCTTTTGCGGATTTTCCTGGAAGGTTTGAGAAGCCCAAACGCCACCCCGGCTGGGACGGTGGGTGCATTTACCAAAACTTTCCAGTGATACAATTTGCATCCCGGTAAACATGACCACACTTTCTCCGCTCAGTCTTTACCCACTCTTGTTGCTGGGTTCCATATTTTCTAGAGGTTTTTCTGACTGAAAATCTGAACACAGCAGTGGAAATGAATTCAGGTTTTTGTTTCCAAAAATGAGCTCAGATTGGTTTTAAAACACATCTCACATCCACATCAAGATGTGCATAATAATGCAAGAACATAATTCTGATTGCTAAAAATTCTGCAAATAACACTTTTGCTGGCTTCTCTTTCAAAACGTACCGTCAGTTGTGCACGTGTGTGCATGTGTGTTCAACCAGAGTGACATCAGTAACAAAAAATGCATGTGAAGGAGCTTTGCTCATCCGCTGAAGAAATGGTGATGGAGACTCGGCAGAAGATATATGTTCAGGTTTGAAAGCAGGTGAGGAGGAGCTGAAGCTTCTGAAGTCAGTCTGCAGGAGGCAAAGAAAGACCCCTGTGGTCTAATACAAACATGTTTAAACAGATGCATTATGGGACACGCTCTTCTCTGTCCAATTCATGAGCCAATATTGACAACTTATTTTAATAAAAAGTGTAACACTGTATTTTCCTAACAGATCTTTTTCAGGTGTGTGATAGTTGTTACTGTAAGCTAAGGGCCATGACTGGGGCTGGGGCTGCCGAGGCACCACCCTTCGACTGCACCCCAGCCTCACTGCACCGGCCTCTTTCCAGCTCTCTTAAAAAACTGATATACCTTTATTAAAGTCTATTTTTTATTTCCTACAAAGAGACAACCAACGTTTGCCTTAAAATGTATGTAAGCACTTAAGATTTTACTTCTGCAACTTTCTTAACAAATGCTTGCCTGGTTGTGTTGCTGTTAAAACAGAAAGTTTGTGTTTGAGTTTGGACGGGGTCTGTTATGGTGAGCGGTAGGACCCCAAAGCAGAATCTGACTCCGAGGGCAGTTAACAGTTTATTCCTCACAGGACAAGGAACAGAATTAGACAGGCAGCTGAATCAGGGAGCTAGACTGGAAAACCACAGATATGTAGAGCAATGGAAACGTGATAATCCGGCATGGAGAAGCAACAGGCTCAGGCATTTAAAGACATTGATGAGAAGAGGATCAGTTGTGCCATGTAGGGAGGCACCAGGGAAAAAGTTAGCCACGCCCACCTGGTCACACTGATCACAACAGGGTCATTATTTGTTAAAGCACAGGATGAAGCCATGTGGGACTGGATGGACTTTAGTTAAAGAGTTTCACATAATTGCAGTTGACAGTTATTCCAGTCATTCAGAGACGCCTAATGAAGACTTTCATGTTGGAATATTCTGCTCTCCCTTCAGGTTAAAAAAGAGAAAACGTGTTTTACAGACTGAAAGCCTCTTCACCTACATGATGAGATCAATAAAAGTTGTCTGCCTTTGTGCTGTTTCCTTGATCAGGTGTTCTGAAGGCTACCAAGTTCCAGAGGAGATGTCTGCAGCTGGATCTGACCATGACGGGCACCATGGGCAGTGAAGACTGTCTGTACCTCAACATCTGGGTTCCTCATGGCTCCTCAGGTAACAATGATGCTCAGAATGTATGCTCAGTTTCACCAAATTGAGTTTGATATCATGACACCAGGATGAGGATCTTAAGCAGTTAGAGAAAAAGGTATTAAACTCAGTTTTCTGGGTCTTTTACACTAAGTAAAACCTGATTTGTGAGCAGATATTACACGCAACCGCCTCGTTAGTATACATCTGGTAAATTATATTTGATTATCTATATAACAGCTAAATAACATTAGAACACAGTACACTCAGATAGTTTTTTGCACACACAATGACTTACTTTTATCAGATATGATCCAGTTATTAGTGTGTAAAAAAGTTTGACAAGATACGCTTTTCAGGGGACCCATCCAGTCAAAAGCTTTCTTTAAATCAAGCACTGTTCCAACTACACATAATTTCTCAATGTTGCCTTTAAGTTGATATTTTCCACAAAGGAAAAATAAAGAACAATGTTACCGGTAGTTAAGAAGTGCATTGAATAAATGTTGTACAGACTATTACAAAAATGTATTTGGCCAGCTCTGATCATTGCAGTAGATACTCCAGGTTTAAAGGCCGTTTCACAACAGCCACTACGTACAATGTGTGCATTTACAACTTATGAAATTTCGGTTTTTCGTGATCCGTGCAAATATGTAATACATCAGTGTTTCTTGCATTCATTATTCGTCAATGTCTGCAGATGTCAGTCGAGGGTTTCAGCTGACAAGTCTTGAAGTGAATTCTGTTTTGAGCTGTTCAAAATAAGGAAAATCTTGTTGATTACCGCAAATCTTTTGCCTAGTTGTACTTAAGATGTTTTTTCACAAAGAACTACCCTCACCTAGCCCCAACTGCCCTCACGGGGGATACAGGCTCTCTGCAGGTGAAAAACTGTCAAACCTGAACAGTGCACGGACGTGTCGTGCACAGAACATCAAAGTCGTAGACCATTCAATGAGCCCGTAAAGCGCAAATATTCATGCATTTTTTCTACGGGCATGCTGCGGACGACAGGTCAAAGTGAACACTTAAATAATATGCAACGGTAGGTAAGGGTGAGGTAGATGACACATGCAGGCATGGTTTTCTTGTTTTAACCCCAGAAACCTACTGCGCGAGTAGTCCATTAGTGCTGTTCACATGAAAAATGAACAAAGCTACTTGTGCACCCCTTGAGCACTCCGTGCTTCCAGTCTGACTGTAAGAAATACAGAAATTAAATATTCACAATCTAGTTTTATGTGGACAACTTATGGGCATCCTACTGGCACTTATCTATCATCTGTACCCAGTGCGTGCAACAGTATGGAGCCAGTAATCACATTAAATAACCAATACAGTGAGGCGTTAGGTAAATGTATGTCATAAATGCAAGCAACTTACATTATCCTTAATAACACTTCCCGATACACTTAACAACACGCACAACAATGGTACATTCCAACTTACTGACGTCTCTTAAGACATCTCTGAGGACTGCATTACTGACCAGTGTTGTCTGCTGGAGGAAGCGATCTCTGTAGAAAAGTCTTTGTCAGCTCAGCTCCCTCATTGTCAGAATTAAATGTTTACTTTGCAAACTAAAAAAGGAACTTAAAATTAAATATTTAGCTAACTAACTAAATGTTTGGTTGGTAAATGCAACATTTACAAATACATGAATTAAAAGGTGGAAACATACATTTGACAATGAAACCTGTTTTTTTCTTCTTCTAAAACAGGCTAAATAACCAAAAATATTGCTGTTAATATTTGAGTTTCTCACTTTACAAGCGGCGCCCCATACAGCAGAGTTTCCATGGATGAGTGTTTTAATTCATTGCATCAATTATGATACATTTCTTGATTTGATACATTTTTGGTTTTTGTTACTTAAGGATGCGAAAATATTGACACAAGTCTTAAGAAAAAAAATGTTTACTTTTTTATTGTGATCCACAGATTTTCAACATGGTGTAACTGTATCATAAAGAATTAATAATCAACTAATTTTGCCTTTTGCCAATACAGCAATTAGTCATGTAAAAAATGAACAACAGTTTTGGAAATTAGCATTTTTTTCCTGAGATTTCATTGAAGCCGCCGTTTTGAAATGAACAGGAAAGGCTCTTCTACTGCCCCAAGTGGAATGATGATGAACTGCAGGGCAGAAAACATGGACCAAACTAAATAAAAATTTTCAAAAGAAGGTCTAAATCTTGTTAATGAGATAGGGATCTCAGAAATGCATGTATCAAATATGATGCCAATGGTTATATAGGGTTAAGTGCTTGGAGCCAACAGTCCAGAACATCAGAGTTTGGAGAAAAATGGCACCCCATAGCCCACTGCTTTTTAGCACAACATTATTTTTATTTTTGCAGTTTCCACCGGTTTGCCTGTCATGGTCTGGATCTACGGCGGTGGCTTTGTGACGGGAGGAGCAATGGGTGTCAATTTCCTCAATAATTACTTATACGACGGGCAGGAACTGGCAACCAGAGGAAATGTTATTGTAGTGACGCTGGGGTACCGTCTGGGACCTCTGGGCTTTCTGAGCACAGGAGACTCTGATATACCTGGTGGGTCGTGGTTAAGATCTTGGTAGAAAATGGATCTGCCATATGTTCCAGTAAAAAAGTATTCATGTGAACTTGTCCACACTTGGTTTGGGTTAGGAAATTATGGGCTATGGGACCAGCAGGCTGCCATTGCATGGGTGCACAGAAACATTGGATCATTTGGAGGAGACCCCAGCAACATCACCATCTTTGGAGAGTCAGCAGGTGGAGCCAGTGTTAGTTTACAGGTGAGCCTTAGAGTTTTAACGGCTCTGTATGAAAACAGACAAAAACTATTTCAGATTCCAAATCCATTCAAAGATCATACTATCAACCTTTTTTTCTGTCCACTCACAGACTCTCACTCCTCACAACAAAGGGATAATCAGGAGAGCAATCTCACAGAGTGGGGTTGCAATGTGCCCTTGGGTAATCAGCAAAAACCCCCGCAAGTTTACTGAGGAGGTAAATGTCAGCCTCTGCAAACTTAATATACTTTTATTGGAATATTGTGAATATCTTTGACCACAACTATGGTAAATAAACCTTCCAGGTTGCCCTAAAAGTTAACTGCCCCATCGATTCCACTATGGCTGCCTGTCTGAAGACGATTGACTCTGCAACTCTGACAGTAGCAGGAACTATCGACATGTCTGGATCTCCTGATAGTAGGTCGAACTCTCTTCTCATACTCTAGAACTTTACCGTGAACGCTACTAAAGCCTTTTATCTAAACAAAAAAAGAGTTTTCCGTTTGAATCAGTCTGTGGAGTTACCATCTGAAACTACACTACCCATGGCAACGTGCATTCAAGCAAGTACTTTTAATTAAGGGTCTATGTAAACACGCATATGTACGTGTTTTTGGCTGCAAAACTCTCGCTCCACGTGTAACTATGCAAGTTTCTACGACCGTTTTTGAGCTCTATGTACAAATCGTGCAGCCACTGAACCTGCGTTTATAGTTGAACCAGGTTAAACTTTAACCAATCCGGGACTCGGATTTAGTAGTGACAATGGATTAATGGAAAGTGCCTCTTTGTGCAAAAATTGACCATGGAGGGGAAATTGATAATTGCAGTTTGTGCTTGGCCAGAATTATACGACACCAAGTCTTTCTATATCAGTAGAGAGCTGTGGAAGAAAAAGCTTGTAGCAAGATTTGCTAGATTTGCAGCATTTCACAATAAGTCTCTTCCAGATCTTCAAAAGAAAAAAAATTGACCAAAATGCCCCAAGTTTCAGAGCAACCAGCTTCGTTTTTCATTCTTTTAATTTACACAGATTAAAATATTTATAATTAAGTAGGAGTTGTAGGGGTTCAGTGGAGTGGAGTGACTGACAAAGGAAACCAAAAACATGACAAAGAAAACCAAACCACTGAATCCTTACGTCTGTTTCCTGGGTATTCAGCGGTACATTTACTGGGAAAACAAGCAGTAGGAGTTGTAGGGGTTCAGATTACTTTGAATTTGTTAATATGTCCTGGCTCAGTGACATTTCTGCCTATAATCTTAAAGATTTGGTTCTGTAAGGTATATGGAGCAACTGAGGTACAGTTCTGTAAACATTGCTTAAAAGTATCAATAATAAAACGAAGATTAAAGCCATGGTTAATTTTTTGAAACCACGGTATAAGAAGATGTGGCATAAATCTATTTACTCATTGCTGTTCTGAAATGTATTTATTTATCAAACAATATGGCTGCTGTTGGTAATTTTCCTCATGGCAACCTTTTGTTGACCGAGTCTGCTGCTTTTGTTAGATCCCGTTGTGAACAACCTGGTCCTGTCTCCTGTGGTTGACGGAGACTTCCTGCCTGATGAGCCTCACAACCTGTATCACAACGCTGCAGAAATCGACTATCTGGCCGGAACCAATGACATGGATGGACGTATGTACAGTGGCATGGATGTTCCTTCAGTCAACGATGACGTGCTGGAGACTTCCATGTAAGCCCAAACTGTTATTTCTCGGGAGGAAAGAATGACGTTGCAGCAGGTGGGTGTTGAGCCAGATCTCAATTTGAAAACTCTTCCTCTTTACAGTGAAGATGTTAAGAGGCTCTTGACTGCCTTGACCAAAGAGAAGGGACAGATGGGTTCGGATAGCGCTTACGCCATGTACAGTGCAAGCTGGGGATCCAGTCCCAGCCAGGAGACTGTGAAGAAAACAGTTGTAGCCATTGAAACAGACTACCTTTTCCTGATTCCCACACAGACTGCCCTTTATCTTCATGCTGGAAGTGCCACGTAAGAAAATTTCTTCAGAAGTGTCTCTTTTGTATCATTATGTTCAACTTTGATACATTTTTGGACCAGAAGATTTACTTGTGTTAAACAAGGATTGTTGCGCTTGCACAACAGGTTCAGACATTTGTACTTCTACTCTGGTTATTCATTGGTTCAAGGTTTGTCTTACACACAGGACACACATGCACACCAAATATCCAATCTTCATCAAATTTTCCTGGGTATTGGATTTTTCAAGTGACATGCAGAATCTATCGTCTTTTTTGACAATGGCAGATATGATTGTCCAGAATGAGATATTGGGTTAATATACAGTATTTTTCTCTCAAGAAAGCTACTTTCAAGCATAAATCCACTTTCAGTCGATGTTGGTTCGTATATTTGTATCTGGACATGTGTCAAGAAAAGGCAGAAGTCACAGTAGCATTGTGTAACCATGACAACCACAGTTTCTTTTTTGTGGGGTAAAAACTTAGAAGAGTAGCAACGTCTTTATAGACATTAGAGTTGCTCCATCAGCAAATCAAACACTAAGACCATCAGCACACATTGTTTATAAAACAGGCACGTGAAGATTTTCAAAGTAAAGGTGGTATGGAAGCTATTTCAAAATAATCTGATAATTGACTCCCATGTCCCAGGATCTTTGTGGGATAGCATTTATTTTTGTTTTTTTTATTCAGATTCTTCAAAACTTTTAGATCTTAAAAAATGATCAATTATCATTTGTTACCATGGGAGACCCCAGTGTAGATAACAGAGCAAAAGTGCATTTTTACACAGATGAGTTACTAACTGAATTGCTTCTCTCAGACCCTTAACCAATGTAATAGGTTGACAAGCTGTCATTTATAAAACATTTTTCTGAAAAGACTTCGGGCTTTAATTAGATTTTAGAACAGACAAAAGCATTTTAAATGTAAGGACAATGTAAGTATAATGTATCTATTTAAATTAGGTACTTTGAACTATTGTGTTCTGGACCATTACTCTATTATGTCCTTTTTTTCCAACCTGTGCCCATCATTGACCATAAACAGACAATGGCATTGACCATTTTGATTACAATACCATCCTGGGTAATTTTCACCATATGCAAAACACATTGAAACCTTTTTAATGTGGTCTTGAAGATGAGACCTAAGTCTTCTTTATGTTTCAATTTCAAGACGTCACCTGCATGACTGAGAACCTTCATCAATTTTTAATGTGAGCAAATGCAAGACACAACAAGTGGATTAAAACTTAAATTCTAATGGAAGCTGACATGTTTAAAAACAGGATCAATGCAGAAACAACACAGTGGTAATTTCTTACATGTGTCAGAGTATTGTGCTTAAACCCAAGTGCTTCAACTGAAGGAGACCTGATCCAGGTGAATGAAATCTAAATGAAATGGTCAAAAAATCGGAAACTTTGGCCTACATAACTAAACTGACAAAGTAAAACTAAAGTGACAAAACAACCTGAAAGCTGGGCCGAGAAAACTAAAGGTTACAAAAATCTGACAAAACTAGGCAAGACAACCAAACAAAAGTTTACAACATAGAAGGATAGACCAAGAATCCATGATCCTCACAGATCTGGACCATGTGATGCCAAACTGGTGGAATGAACACGTCTGTCAGGAACTGGTGGTGGAGGACCCAAAATGCAGGAGACCAAGCTTGATGACAGGAAATAAAACAGTTAATAAACAAACTGAAACATGACAAAACTATGGGGAGAAACAAACCGGTGACAAAACAGAGCAGATGACCTGACAAGGATGAACAGAAACCAAGACATTTAAATAGGCTGAGGGTAATTAACTGAACTGAAGACAGCTGTGGATCATGAACCTGAGAGTGGAGTGACTGACAAAGGAAACCAAAAACATGACAAAGAAAACCAAACCACTGAATCCTTACGTCTGTTTCCTGGGTATTCAGCGGTACATTTACTGGGAAAACAAGCAGGACCGTTCTTGAAGAAAAAGGGTGACAGACCACTGATCTATTTACAGTATTCTTCAGAAAATTGGCCTGTTTCTGCAAACATGTATATCTGTCACTCGACATTTTAGAATTTTCTTCCATCTGTTTTTATATGAAAAATTCAAGCCTGACCTTGCACAGGTCCGCTTTCCTTACTTCCTTGTCCTGTGCAGGGGCGGAGCAAACAGATGAGACCCTAGAGTTTTCTTTGTTAGACAGATGCTACTGTTACAGTTGGGGGTATGTAGCATAGGTAAAAACGGGGTATATTTGTATAAATCCCTTTGGTATTTGAGGCTAAACTTTGTACGAGAAGAGAGAAGAGGATTAAGAGGTTGGAGGATGATTAAAGTTGTCATTTATTGTCCGCATGCATCACACTATTCTGCTGGTATTTTGTAACATCTATTTAAAAACTGCCTATCAGAGCTGATAGACGTTCCTTGACTCCACAGATCCTCAAATGGTTTATGATTTGTCTGTTAGACAACTCTGTTTTCTATTTTGTCTCATTGAAGAAGCGGCAGGACCTACTCCTACCTTTTCTCTGTACCCAACCGTATGGGTGGTATCATGCCCTCCTTCCCCAGCTGGATGGGAGCTGACCACACTGACGACCTGCAGTATGTGTTTGGGAAACCTTTGTCCACACCACTTATCTACAGAGCTGAAGATAAAGCTGTCTCTGAGCACATGATCGCCTACTGGACCAACTTTGCCAAAACTGGGTAAAAAACAAACAAAAACGTAAAACATTGCAGAAAGGTCTAAGAGAAAAGAACATTTAACTGTCTTTCATGACATATTTACAGAGATCCCAACAGTGGAGGGCTGAGCGTCCCAGTGACATGGCCAGCATTCACAAACGCAGACCACAAGTTCTTGGAGATTAATGCCAACATAAACAGTGCCTCAGTGCGAGAGATGTTGAGGTTGGGTTATGTGTATTTCTGGACCAGTTACCTGCCTGATCTTCCTGAAGTTACCTCCAGATGAAGAGCTGGTGCTTGCTTGTACACCTCTGGATTCTAATGTGCTCTGTATTATTTGGTCTTTGCTAAATAAAATATTGAGAGCATTAATGTCTTAGACCTAGTATTATCTTCTCTTAAACCCCAGAAGATTTTTTTATTAAGAGTCATCAATTATATATTGGATGAATACATCACCGGAAGTGTGACTGACCTGACTCAATTTAGAAGGCCAATTTCTAAAAAAGCCAACTGTTATATAATTTATTGATGGTGAATACGATCGAGTCAACAAAACAAACAAGATCTGTTTTTGTTTTGTTTTGTTCTTTTGGGGGGGGGGGCTCTCTTCTTTTGTCCTTCATGATAGTTTTCTTGTATTTTTTTCCTTTGTTTTGTTTAGATTTTGAATGACTAAAACATTTGCTGTTCACTAATTTAGTGAATAAGTTCACGAAGACAAGCCATGAGATTTGCACCAAGTGGGGTTTAACCCTTGTGCTATCTAATGGGGTCCAGATGACCCGACCCTTACATTGACGTGTTCTCCCTACCAATGACAAAGGTGGATAAAGGTGAAAAGTATTTCATGTAATCCATGGAAACCAGTGAGGTTCACAAATCATTGAAGAAAAAAGGTTCAGAGCACTGTCTAGTGGGTCTAGATGACCCACTGCCAATGTTAATGTGACTAGGATAGCGCAAGGGTTAAACAAAAACCTAATATTTGGTGACAACATCATTAAAAATATTTTTAATGTATTATATACATGTTATTAACAGTGAAAATCTTCTCAAATTAGCTGAGTTCTGGTCTAAGGGATGTACTATTTACAGTAAGGGATACTGTGAAAAACTCAGTGGAATTTATAAACAGTGTTTCTGTAACTTCACAGATTTTGGGGATAGGGAGGTAGTTGAGGTAATAGACATACAGTACCTCATTTAGTGTTTTCCACATAATGGCCTCACTGTGTTCAGTCTGTATTGCTCATTGATGCCAAAACCATAATATTCTAAGATAAAAACCTTATATGGCATCAATATCAACAGTCTGTGGAGACGAAAAACTGATTTTGTCAGTAGTTACGGTCAAGTTCATCATGAACACAAGACGTCACTTAACAGACGAGCAGCACCACCTGACCACAGCCCCTTCTGATTAGTAGTAGACAGTCAGACGTTGCAGGTGAACTTGTCTCAAAGTGTCATCAGCAGACATGCATCAAGAGTCAGAACTACTCTCAGAGTTTGTGAGCCAGGAGTAGAGCCCCCCCAGTGACCAGAGACAGACCACAACTATGACCAAAACCTAAGGGCCTCTGACCTTGCAAACACCACACAGCAGCAGGCCTGTTTACAGTGAGGGGTACTAGGATTTCCAGACAAACCATTTACAACAGACTCCACCGCTTTGACTGGAATGACAGACGACTGTTGCAGGTGACTCCATCTACTCCAAGACACCCCCCTGAATGCTTGCAGTGGACGTAAGACCACATGACCTGGACCTGGACAATGCAGCACTGGTCTACCATCCTGTTTACCGAGTGTCAGGTCACCTTGCACAGAAATGTTGGTCATCTGCGTTCAGTGGCGGTTCTACACTAACTTACTCCCTGGGCGAGTAATCCCACCAGCGCCCCCCCCCCCCCGCACACATACAAAATTTGACAACATCCTGTTGTGTTCCCTATCTTCTATTTAGCCATTTTACTCAAAAAATGCATGAATTTTCTAGATTCGTATTATAAGGGGGTCAAACTCAGTCACACAGGGGCCTAAGTTAAAAACACGCTTAAGGTTTTGGGCCGAAGAAGATAAACATTTACTGAACACGCTAAAGCTACACTTTTAAACCTTTTAAACTGAACTTTTTGAACATAAATATGAATAAAAACAGGAACATTAATCCAGAATAACTCAAGTTAAACCTTAAATAACTTGAAATATTTTGTTCTCCATATAAATATATTCTGTCAAAATTATACAAATATGAACATGCTGCAGGACAAAACAAAGAAAGCCTGGAAATAATAAGAAATTACATATCAAATAATTCCATTTTTTTTGCTCTTTCATCATTTTTTAGAGCATTTTTTTTAGAGCTGGACTCCTGCTTCATTTTTAGCAATAATTTCTTAATGTGTGACGTCCTGTGTGTGTCTTTGTGAAACATACACATACACATACACTTTGTGAAACATTTTTTTGCTTTTGTTTTTTGCACCATAAGTGTGAATAGCAAATAGGAGGAAGACATTCTTAAGAGTCTGATGTGTCAAATTAAAAGCATTAAGTGTCGGCTGCTGAAGCAATTTCAAATTAAAAGCTCCAAGCTTCCTCTTTGATTATAGTATGTAGCACATTATGTGTAACGCCTCAGGCACGGCAAATGCCGCCCCCTATGTAGTGCCGCCCTGGGCGACCGCCCACATCGCCCATAGCAAAAACCGCCACTGTCTGCGTTGCTGGAGAAGGTGAAGTGAGCGATACGCCGAGGTCAACATGGTCCTCGGGGTTGGCTTTGTTGGAGGTGCCACAGTCTGGGTAGACATCACCAGTCAGAGCAAAGCTGATTTGATTATTGTAGAAGTTTCAGCCATTACACATTTTTATCTCCCAATTCCACCAGCACACCCCCAAATGTCTGTTCATGGATGATAACGCTCCACCACATGATGCCAGAATTCTCACAACTGGACTTCAGAAAGTGGGCGTGGCCTCATATGTTATCGCCAGCAATTACTCCAGACCTGAACCCCATAGAGCACACCTGGGACAACATGGAGCGGAGACTGGATGGTCTGACCCCCATGTGACCCGGCAGAACTGCAGCACTTATGAAAGAGTATAAGGCCTCAGAACAGCATCATGAATCTAGTGAGGAGCATGAGGCAGCTTGACAAGCTGTCACTGTAGCAGACGGTTGAAATACCCGCTAGTGACATGGTCCATTTTTGTTATTTGGGGTGATCTTTATTATTTTCTAGATTTTGGGGGTATCAGATATTTAAAAAAGGAAAATTTCTTCTCATTCATTATTGGTGATATCAAAGAAAATGTTTACTCATTTCGGTATAATTCAGACCAAATAGGTAAATCACTCTTTTAAATAACAATATCCCTAACTTACTGTGAGTAGTGGCATTTGTAAATTTTGTGACGTAGAGATGAAAGCTCATAAAAGAAGTAAAGGATTCTAAAAACACATCTATGGCAAAAACCTTTTCTAAAAGAAGACTAAAAGTCTATAGCAGCGAGGGGGGCTGGGAGGGGACTATGACTTTTTTCTGTAATAGAAGTTATTTCAACTTTATGAAATCTCATAAAAACTTGCATCCTGAGAGCTACAGGGACACATTGGTCATAAGAACTGCAACTCTCCGTTTGATTAACTCAAATTGTACCTGATCTAGCAAGATCAAAGATGAATAGAATAAATATAGTGGGTGCTTTGCATCATGATTATTGGGGAAAAAAACACTCCAAACTCAAACCTGAAGACAAGTAAAGAAATTCCTCCTGAAAGATGTTAAATGGATGGATCATTGACTGTATATGAGAACTGGACTTAGTGGCCCCCCCCCCCCCCCCCCTGGAAGTAAGGCATTGTCAATGAGTGACGTCACACATGGTTCGAACATTTTTTCCCCTACATGACCCACGTTTGCTGTTCCAGTGTGGTAAAGCATCCCTGTTTTAATGTCTCCTCTAAAAAGGATGTTCTTTGGTTCAAAAGGATGCTTTAAAGAATTCTTGTCATGATGGAGGGTGGCTCGAGAGCCGGTTGGACCCAGATGCAGAGGCGGAGGCATGAGGATCAGGGCTAGTGGGTTTAATTACAAACAAAAGGCGCTGACGAGCAGGATGACAAAAACAAAAAACAAAAACTCACTGTGACGTAGCATGAGACAAGGAATGAGGAACATGGCATGACATGAACACCAGACAGGAATAATGGACCAACACAGGAGGAAGGCAGAGACAAGACTTAAATACAGACAGGGCAGACAAGACACAGGTGGACACGATCAGGGCTGATGGGGACCAAAGGAAGTAAAACTCAAGAAAACAGACAAGACAGGAGACTTTCAAAATAAAACAGGAAACAAGACAGAACAAGGACAACAAATTCAAATCATGACAATTCTAAGACAATCATTTCTAAAATTATCTTTGCAAAATCACAGGTAAAACTGGACTCTAAATATCAGACTGAAGAGGAGTTAGGCAGTCTACCTGTACCTGTGTGTGTAAGAAGGGGAAGCCTATAATAAAGCACAATGACAGCAAGAAACGTTCTGAAAGAGATTTATTTTGCTTGTTGTTCTGGGGTCTAAAGTTTACTGGAGAGCGTCAGCACTTCGCTGTGAAGGAAGCTTGGGAAACACGCTGGCCCAGAAATGCACATAGCGCAGCCTCAACATTTCATTCACAGATTCACTGTTTGTTTTGGCGTTAATCTCCAAAAACTTGTGGTCTGTGTTTTGGAATTTTGGCCAGGCAACAGGAACTTTCAGATCTCCACTATTAGGGTCTCTATTAACAAAACAAAACAAACAAACAAAAAACATGTTAGAGTTTTTTTCGCCTTTTCTCTTTTTGAAACTTTGTGTTTTTGTTAGTTTTTACCCAGTTTTGGCAAAGTTGGTCCAGTAGGCAATCATGTAGCGGGACACGTCTCTGTGACGAGGCCGGTATCCCAGTGGTGTGGAGAAAGGTTTTCCGAACACATACTGTAGGTCATCTGCGTGGTCAGCACCCATCCAGATGGGGAAGGGGGCAATAAGACCACCCATTCGGTTAGGCTCAGAGAAAAGGTAGGAGTAGGTACGACCAGTTCTTTGGTGAAGGAAATAAGGAGATATTAAAGTTTAATTAGAAAGCATTTTAAAGTTAGGTATTCTAACAAGATACAACAGAAAAGATACAAGATACAAAAAACAGCTTGCAGAACTTTTTCTTACGTTGCCTTTTCAGCATGAAGATAAAGGGCAGTTTGCGTGGGAATCAGGAAAATGTAGTCCGTCTCGATGGCCACGACAGTTTGCTTCACTTTTTGCCAGCTGGGATTTGATCCCCAGTCTGAAGAATAGGTGGAGTAAGCATTCTCCAAACCCAGCTGCCCCTTTTCCTTTGTCAGGGCACCCAACAGCCTCTTCACATCCTCACTGCAAAGATCAGAAAGGTTTTTGAACAATGAACAGGTACAACACCCACCTGCTCACAAAAACAACTAAATCCAACTATTGTCTTGACGTGCACCCGTATGGGGTTCACCCATACACAGGGAAACGCGATACACACCTGCGATCATCTCAAGTGCAGGTGTGTCTTAAGGTGGGTCTAACCCACTGACCTGCGCAAGTGTGTCTTGCAGTTTCCTTAAGGTGCTTGGGGCTACCATAAGGGAAGTCATGAAAATGGAATATACAACGGTTGTGTGTGTGGTAAGTATTTGTAAGGATATTGTTAGTTACATGCATTTACGACATACACGGGATGCTGTTATACAGTACACTTATGCCACACTAGCCTTTGGTGAGGGCAGTGCACTGGCTTCATGCTGACCATGCAGGATTGCTGCATGCACAGGGTGTGCAGATGAGATCTAAGTGTTGTAAGACCCCTGTAGGTTGTCCACATAATCTACACTCTGTCTAATTTTCTCATTTCTAACATGTCATGCTGCACGCACGGACACACAAAGAGTACGCACTTATCATTTGGAAAACTCTTAACGGCTTGCACAGTCCACAGATTTCTACGACATGCCTGTGTCTCACCTTCTTCACCCTTACTTACGTTTGCATGTTATAAAAGTGTTCACTACAACCTGCCTGTCAAAACAATGTGCATGAACATTTTCTCTCCACGGGCTCACAGAGTGGTCTGCATGCAGCCCACCTGTGTGCACATTCACATTTGCCCATATTTGGCCCGCAGACAGCCCGTATCCTTCAATGATGGCAGTTGTGACTAAGGCATAAAGTTTGGTCTGGTACACATGGTCTGGTAGTGAGCATGAATTAACTCACATGGGAGTTTCAACTATATCATTGTTGACAGATGGAACGTCCAAACCAGTGAAGATATGTCCGTCCATGTCATTGGCTCCAGCAATGTAGTCAACTTCTGCAGCGTTGTGGAACAAGTTGGAAGGCTCATCTGGCAGAAAGTCTCCATCAATCACAGGTGACAGGATCAGGTTGTTCACAATGGGCTCTGGAAAAAGCAGCAGGCTCTCAATTACACTGATGATTTGCTGCCATCTTTTGTTATCAGTGTAAGAAATACAAACAGTTAAAGATGACATTTTATTTAATAAGGCATATTTTATTAAGGTGGAAATGTTGTAGCAGATCCTGTTTCTATGCGTTAAGAATATTAGTTATAAAAATGTTATATTATTTAATGACATATAAACATTTTTAAGTACATCCAAAAAAAATTGTGCAAAACTCAAAATGCTAGAACCCACTGGGGGAGCAACTTTGGCACAGGGATTGCTGAGAAAAAGAAAGCATAAATTGGAGAGGTATCACTGGGAGCGAAGTTACCTGTGGGATAACACTGGTGATGCTGCTGAACTAGGAACAGCCATGGTATCATCTAACAGAAACCTACAAGGTCATCAGCATTTTACTCCTAAAAACATCACCAGCATCAAAGGTAGACTACCTTAAGCAGACCCAGACTGGCTCTCCCTTTTATCTCAAGCAGGTTAGACTGCTCTAACAATCTAAGCAAATACTAAACCTACTAAGCAAAAGAATTACTAAAATTCTAAATTTCTAAATCCCAGGTAGCAGGAAGGGTTTCCTGAGGTGCAGCAGCTAGTTGACCCCCATTTCTGAGAAGATTATTCAGGGCACGGCTGTGACCGGTTTTAACCAAATGCTGAAACAGCTATGGTCATAGGCCAACGCCAGCCAAAAGCATCTCCTTAGTGTGTGGAAAGGTCTAAGAGAAGCTCAGGAAAATGAATTCTGCCGAAACTGGAGTTAGCACTGAGAGTAAGACAGAGTCTGCTTAATTTGTTCCAGATCAAGTTCCGAACCCTGCGTTTGGTCTGAGTTTAAGCAGCCCATTCTGTTATGGACCAAAGCTTGTAAAAAAATCATGTGACGAGAAATATCTTCAGTCATTGGCCAGGACCTACAAGGCCGGGTCAAAACAACAAGAGAAGGACGGACGTGCTGCGCTTTACAATACTTATCCGGACTGTTAACTTATTAAAGCCTTATATGTCAATTGCCAGTTTTGAACGTCAGGATCAACACTTTTTACTGGCAAGTCGACATGTCATGTGTGCTTTAACTCAGAGGACGCTAGAAACAGGAGTGATGAGATGTCGGGTATGATGGTACGCTGATAAGTGTTTATGACGTATAGATTGTCGGGAAAATAGTGAGAAGCAATGTGTGTCAGGTTAAAAGTTGTTTTAATGAGCCTGAATTCCTCCTACCACATTTCAATGAGTTGCTGTGTGTCATAGTTGTGGTATTATGGCACTCTGTTAAGGAACTACAAGGTAGCATTTAGGGTGACATCACAGCAGCACTGGGCGCGTAGCACTTAACGAAACACAGAAAAGCATAAAAGCAGCTGTGTTAAAATAAACATTCTAACAAAGCAACAGTTGGACCCTTTTTGTGTTTGATAAAATCGTTGCTTTATATTTGTCCCATCAGTTCCTTCATTCCTAATTTGTTTACATCATGTGACAACTTGCTACGGTGGCCGTTTTGGTCCAGTTGTTCTGCTCCAAGGACGGATTGTATTCAGACTGAGGAAACTCAGAGCAAACCGAAGCTCAATCTGATTGGAAACAAACATGAAACCACCTCCAAAGATGGGTCAGAGAGGCGTTCCTGGTCCCGGATCAGGTTCCGCTTAGGTGTATTCAGACTGAAAATTTGTTCTGGCTTATTGAGGGAAACAAACTCTGGTTCTGAGTACACCCGAAGGTTAGATGAAGGACTAACCTTTTCACCTGCGCAAGATTTTAACTCTGTTCTCCTAACATTTGGTAATAAGAAGCTTTATGATCAATTAAGATCTCTAATATGAAGGACTTGGGCCTGATATTTGAGGCGGTAATCCTGGCTATAGCTCAGGGGTTTAGCAGTCATTAGGGCAGCACTTCCCAAGCACAACACTGACTTTATCTTTACTCAAGAACCTTAACGTCATGTTTTCCTCCATCCTAGAAAACTGGCGAATTTCTTTGGAAAACTGCGGGAGTGTAATCCTGCCAGGAATCCTGTGAGACCCAAATCTTCAGAGAAAGAAAACAGGGGTGAGCTTACGATCGGGAGAGCCAGACAGATGGATAGTTCCCGCCTTTGTCAAGGTGACAGGATCTGTCATCTTCAGACAGGCAGCCATTCTGGAATCAGTAGGGCAGTTGACTCTGAGGGCAACCTAAAGGAATTTTACAGCAAGTTGTAATTATTTACTAAAACTGAAACCTTGCATATTTAATAATAAATCCAAATGCAGATAGTTCACAGATATGAGAAGCTGCTGTTTACCTCCTCAGCAAACTTGCGGGGGTTGTGGTTGACTGCCCAAGGGCAAAGGGCAACCCCACTTTGGGAGATGGCTCTCCTAATGAGCCCCTTGTTGTGAGGAGTGAGAATCTGTCAGTTGAAAGAGAAAAGTGGATCAGTTAAAATGCCATCAGTTGTCCAACAGCTGGCTGTGGGAAATGTGTCCACTGCATTTGACCCGTCCCCTGGGGGAACGATGAGATACAGTCACAGCCACACCGGGTAAGCATTTGGTGGTTTAACCCCCAATCCAACCCCTTAATGCTGTCACCCATTGGGTCCCATTTATTAAGTTTTAGATAAGATTTAAACCATGCTCCTGCAAATCTCAGGACAATCATTCTACCACAAGATAAAGCTGCGTTCCCTTTGAACAGATCAAAATTTTTATTAACAAAACATGAATTGGACGTTTCTCTCTTCTGTTGTCACAAAGTGTTGCAAAGAATAGTTGGTGTCTTACCTGGAAGTTGACGCTGGCTCCACCAGCTGACTCACCAAAGACGGTGATGTTGCTGGGGTCTCCTCCAAATGCCCGGATGTTTCTGTGCACCCATGCAATGGCAGCCTGCTGGTCCCACAGACCATAGTTTCCTGATCAAAATCGAGTGTAGACAAGTTCACACGAAGAAAGGACATTTCAATGAAACTTTTAGCAAAACCAGTTTTTATCAAGATCTTGTCAGTGACCCACCAGGAAGTTCCGAGTCTCCGGTGCTCAGGAAGCCCAGGCTTCCAACACGGTATCCCAACGTCACCACAATAACGTTTCCTCTGTCTGCCAGTTCCTGCCCATCATACAAATAATTGTCCAGGAAGTTGGCACCCATCGAAGCTCCGGCCAAGAAACCACCACCGTAGATCCAGACCATGACAGGTAAGTTGGTGGATACTAAAAGACAAAAAAATGGTGTAGTGTACCTTGATTTATCATCAGACTCTGTAATCAACTGTCAGTTCCTACCTGAGGAGCCATGAGGAACCCAGATGTTGAGGTACAGACAGTCCTCACTACCCAGGGTGTTAGTCAATGTAATGTCCAGCTGAAGACACCTGCTCTTGAACGCAGTGGCCTTCATAACACCTAAACACAGAAGAATCATGTGCTGTGTTGATAAAACAGTTTAGTTCGGACACACATTAGGTGTTGTATTTGTCAGTAACGTAAAATCTAAAACTTTTACTTCATAAATATGCATTGTCATTTAATTCCCAGTCCATTGAAAGAAAGGAGTGAAACACCTCCTTCACTCCCTGTAAATCTACGTACCGTCCCATCCAGGATGAGGCTTTGGCTTTTCAAACCGTCCAGGAACAGCAGCGAAGGGGACACCCCTGAAGACGTCCATAGTACGGAGTAACCCCAGGCGGATGGTTTTGCCCTCCACCATCCCTCCCTCAGTGTTCACGACACCGAGCTTTAAACAAACACACAGAAAGGCCATTTCAGCTTATCGCAGAGCACCAGAAGGGACTGATGGTCGCATCGCATCCGTTCAGATGGGAATTTACCAATTCAGATCATTTCAGTCCACATTATGAAGACGAAAAGAAACATGAGTTTAAACAGATTTAAATGATGAAATCAAAATCTTGAAAATAAGCCACGTGATGTTCAGGAAAGCATCCATTCAGAACTTCTGATTTTTCCTTTTTTACCTGTGATTATTAGGGTTTTTTAAAAACTCTTGGAAGTTTGTGGTTTCAGGGAAGCTTAAATGCTAAAGAAGTGGTGCAATAGTATACAGAGCATGCATGAGCAAAAACAAAAAAAATTTCAGTTGAACTTTTGATCAATTTAGCACAACTCAAGCAGAGGCGTTCTTTGGGACAACTGGCCTCAGAGAGATAACCTTTCATGGTCCAGTAGTTCTGAAGAACAGGGTCTTGCGATGGCATGACTGGGAATCTGAACCGACACGAATGAAGCAGAGTTTTGTGTTAGAAAAGAAGACTTACAGAGGCAGCAGAGACCGTCTGCAAAAACACGGCAACAGCTACCAAAATCCCAAGCATGGCCATCAGGATCCTACTGGAAGTCCGGATGGACGATAAGCTGACTTTATAAAGAAGACTCCACCTCTGACCAACACAACATCTGACCAACCACACCTTCAAAGAGCTTTTTTTTCTCACCCACTGGAAAATAATTAACTTTGTGTTTAATACTTACATAACCAGTGTTGGGTAAACTACTTTAATAAAAGTAATTGATTACTTTACTTTAATTAGTAAAGGAAATTGCAATTACATTACCATAGTTGTTACTAATTGAAAGTAATTCACTACTCATGACTTTCCTTTTTTCCTCTCCTATACATATTCTCAAGGAAAAACCGATAAAGTCCACTTGCCTTTCATTTAACTTTACTTCTTAAAAGCTATGTCCTCAGGTAAAGTATGAACCTGGTTCAAGACGTGAGCTGGCTTCATTAGAATTCAGACAGCAGAGTAAAGAATTGACACAAAAATAGAATACAACGCATGGTTTCTACCACTGCTGAAAGTGAGATGTGGAAAAAAAATTGTTGCAACTATTGCTATGAAGTTAGATTCATATCTATCAAATCTGAAACTAAGCCAGTCTTTGGAAGACAAACTATTAAATGCCTCCAGCAGTTTCTTTCTCCTCCTCAAATGCAAAAAAGTCATTCTGACTGGAGGGGGCGGGGCTAGAATCAGACTAAATGTAAACAGGGTTAAGCATTCCCTCACAGGGTAATTTTACCTGAATTTCATGAAAAAATGTGAAATGTGAAGCTTACAAAGATCTTTTGACTTTATTGATTCTACCTTTTTCATATGAAATAAACCCTTTAGAATAGAAATATTGTTGAATTCAGGCCAACCAGTTATTGAATGCAGGTTAATGTGGGAATTAAAGAGCAGATGTAACAAGCTTCCACAGCCTTCACTGTCCAACTCTTCACAGGTGATTTCTAATCTCATTTCGTGTACACTTCCATTTCCAGACCCTCCGTTGAGTTTACTCAGCTGTCCAACATGCTGTGATGTCTCACAGGAGTTCTCCGTAACGCCATCCCATTTTGCCGTAGGTGTAACACAGACTGGACAGGGGACAAGCCCCCGCCCAGAGGGTCCCTGCCGGCACCAGCCCACTCTTTAGTAAACAAGCTTCCCCTCACTAATCTCCTTTGTGTTGTTGCCAGATGTTTCCTAATAATCAGCTTTATTTCATTCACCTAAAAACACAAAAAAGTCCTCTAAAGAAGATACAAGAATTTAAAACTTTTTCAAGAAACATTGCAACAGAAAAGCATCAGAATAAAAAAAATGACAGGGATTTTCTTCATGTGCTTTTAGAGTTAAACATCTTTTTTTTCTAAATGCACCAAATTCAAGTCTTTGCAACAGTTTCTCTTCTTCTGGTCTGCCAAAATGTGTTACTTTCAGGCGACATTCATGACTATGAAAAGGACAAAAAGCGCTTCACAGCAGCAACAGTGATGGTATTGATTTGGTGAAATTCTACAGTGCGTCTGCTTTGCTGCTTTAAAAGAGAAACATCAGAACTTTGTGGATTTATATATTAAAAAAAGTTTGATAAAGAATGTTATCATCAGTGGAGGACAGCATGGTTTATAATTCACCTCTGAGGACATGAAATCAGGCAGCAGTCCTAGAAATGTGACAGGAAGTTTTGATTCTCTGTTCTAACTCATGGAAAACAACTCTACTCAAATGTATTTAGTGTGAAGCTGGATTTACCACAGAGCTGTGTGCGTCAGATTGGTACAAAAGGATGAAAAGAAAACTGAAATTAGATCCGTTGCATTCAGGTATCAAAATGACTAAGCCTGTTTCTAACCAGAACCCCACCAGTATGAGGCGAAATATTAACAAACTGAGAATGAACTGTCTATTTTCATCCATAATGTAGCAGGTAAGGGGCCACTTAGTAAAATGATTCCGCCTGTGCCACCAGCTGCTCACCTGCAGAGGGTTTATTTGGTTTCCCTCTGTCCCCCCAGGTTGGACCGGCTGAGCGCGGGCGGCCTCAAGCTGCCCGTAAGCTGAGTCCAGCAGCGGATGCGGTTTCTGTTGCTGGGGGTGCCGTCAGGTGCTCCCCAACAATGGTGGTAGGTGCCCTGATTGCAGAGGAACATCTTCAGGGGTTTTGGTTGGGGCTGGGCCAACGTCTTGTCCCGTGCCCATCCCAGTTCGGTACGTTTTCTTCTTGCTTTTGGGGCTTCTTCTTCTTGTCGGGGGGGGGGGAGTTATGGTATGGGCTGCTGCCTGCCTCTTTTCTCCTCCTGATGCACAGGTGCAGGTATTTGTAAAGGATCCACCTTAGGAGCTCCTCAGGAGAACTCTTCCTTTGGCTTTCCTGCCACGGCCAGATCCTCCGCTGCAGTTCTGGGGTTCTTCCCTGTCCCTGCAGGCATTCCTCTGTTTGGTTCTGTTTGTTTGCTCCATTTTACAGACACACACACTTCATTCCCAGACACACATGCAGCACCACATCTTCATGCTTTGTTGTTTTTATTGTGTGTTCTTCTTTAAACATATTAAGGGGGGAAAATCAGTTTCCTCTCCCCTCTTATTGGTCCAGAGCTAGTCGTAACAAAGTGTTGTCCAAAGAATGACGATAATCCAACGGTTTTGCTCAGACCAGATGACAAGGGACAACTGAGATAGAGATACGGTCAAGGTCAGGGGGGGCTGCCTCCTGCCACCTAAACTTCTTAAAATAAAGGAATTACTATGGCCGCACAGTCCTTCTTAAAGACTCACTGGATGCACTTGATGTTTTCCACATCTCCTCCATTGTAGACCTTTCTTCTGTCTTCTGTTGTCCATGAATGTAAGTCATTACTGCCTCAATTGACTTCTGTTGTCGTGTCTGTCTCCTTCATTGTTAAAAAAAACACCTCTTTTGTCTTCACAGATGATTGGATTGTGAGTTTGTCCATCTGTGCCCCATCCTGATTCATGTCAATAACTGGAGTTTATTGGTGTATTTGTGAGAAATACATGTTTAATCAACACAAACTGTGATGTGTGCCAGCGGGTTTAGTAGTGTTTTCCAGTTCTCAACCAGCAACCTCCCCCTGTGTAAATGAAGCCAAAGTAAAAATGGCACCTATGAGCGTCTAATGTGCACATGTGACAAACTTTCCAGAGTTGTTTTGACCCAACTTCCAGTACACATCACACAACCCCAAAGTGTTTGTTTGCACAGTTGTCCAGCTCGCCTCACAGACCCAAAGGTCTGCTGTTATTTGCACACTGTGCAGAAATTACTGCAACGTTGCTGCAGCCAGGCTTATATCACTGTAATCATTCCAGAAAGCAGGCTTAAAGTCTGTCTATATAGATACCTGTTGGAATAAGTATATAAGTTATCGCATATTTGCTTTTATGCATTACTGAGCTACATAGGTGATATAATCATGTTTGCAGACGTGTGTGTGTCCAACTCTGTTTCACAGGAAGGTGGAGGTGAAACTCTTGGGGGGAAACAGACTATTTTTGCGTCTTCCCAGCATCAGCATGACAACTACCTGTTATCTGTGTCCAGACCTGAATCAAAGGACGCTCTGTTAGTTATCCGTGAGTAAAGGCTTTGTAGGTCCTAAGATGATGTGTGAAGACTGTGGAAAGACAGACATGAATGTTTTCTGAGCACTGCGGCTGTGTTTTATCGGTTTCCCCTGCCTTAGAGCTCAGTGCAGGTGTAATTTAGGAAATACTCAAAAGAATTAATAAAGGAAGAGGCAACAGAATATGTGCCAGGAGTGGAGAGAGATTGCTGCTGGGTATGATCTCTGTTCGCTCTCCTCGTTTAAAGGTACCTTTGGTCTGTTGTCTTTCTTTTTTATGTTGTTATTCTGACTCAAAACAATAACAATCAAGGAAATAAAAACTGATTATAACACAAAATATTACAACATTATAAGTGTTTTAATAAAACACAAAGATAACTTATGTCTGCTGTTATAGACTCTTGGGGGGTAAAGTTAGAAGAGGTATTTTATTTGATAAAATCCAAGCCTTTAGAAGAACAAAAGTAAAACACAGACCGACTGAAAAAGTCAAGTTCCACGTTTTATCGTTACCTGTTGCCTCATTTTCCTTTCAGTCGGTCACTAAATGCAAACGACTCACCTGTTGGGTTAAAGTGTCAGTCCATGAGGAAGGTTTGATTCTACGAGTTGATTGTCCAGTTTCGCCCAACAGCAGCTGGGATAGGCTCCAGCAGCCCGTCATGCCAGAGGGGATTCGGCGGGTTGAGATGGATGGATGAACAGACATTGGAGTACCCCACACACCACTGGGAGCTTTGATCAGCTGATCACATTACTCCTATGTTACTTCTCAAGTTACTTCCCCCTCAGCTGTCTGAGTATGACAGAACTATCAGTGTGAGAATTGGCTCATCCACAGCATCCACCCTCATGTCCCCCATCCCTGCATCCACCAACCTCCTCGTTTGTCTTCTTCTAGGTAGTGAGTCAGACTCAAACATCAGGAGTGATTTTAACTTGAAGAACAAAGCCTCAGACTCCCTGAAGTTCATGGTGACACACGACGAAGAGGAGTCAAACTACAGACAGAGACCTGCTCTTCACCTCCTCACGTTTTTTCCAGATGCAACATAAACGAGAAAGGACGTTCATCCAAACCTCCTCGTAAATCTGTGAAAGTCTCTTCTAAACAGTAAAGATGACCACAGAGCGACCGAGGACGTGCGTCATTCAACACAACGTGACCAGAAACTGAAGCTCGGCTCTAGATTTGAAGAATTGCTTTTATTTGTTTGAAGTTTGTTTTGACGCTATCTTTCATCACAAGGTCTGAATGTGAGGAGGCTTTCTTCAAATACTCACAAAGAAATAGAAAACTTTTTTTTAATAAAACTGAACAGTTTTCAACTTTATTTATAATATTTAAATACATTCAATTTCAAAACAAAAAGCTTGAGGTCAAAAATGACGTTTGTCACAAATAATCAAGAATTTCTGTCTCCATCTCATTTTCACTTCCGTCAGACAGCTGAACTTCATCATCTTCGTCCTCCTCATCCTCCTTGTTTTCACACTCTTCTTCCTCCTCCTCCTCCTCCTCCTCTGCATCCACATCTTTCAACAGAGATTGTACACACAGATTGTTGCGCCGCCTCTTTTTGGGGAGGTCAAGGGACCCTGAAGAAAAGACACGGGGTTACTTCCACGGTTCGGCGGGGCCTCCCTGCTGCAGGCAGCCTGCTTTTTCAGCAGACGGGAAGGATCCCATGAATTCTACTGCAGGGTGTTGGTTTAGCTGAACTGCAGCATAGACATGACGTTAGTGAGTGTTACAAGAAGCATGACGACTCCTGGTCGGAGTTGTTTGGGATAACAGCGCCCCCAAATGAGCAGCTGCTGGAACGGCAGGGTTATTCCAGGCAGTTTGGTCCGCTCCACCGGTACCCTGACCCTGACTTCACACTGATCCGTCTGCGGAGCATCTCCGTCTGCGGAGCATCTCCGTCTGCGGAGCATCTCCGTCGCGGAGCATCTCCGCCGCGGAGCATCGCCGCGGAGCATTCTCGCTCGGGCGGAGCATCTTCGCGGAGCATTCGCTGGCGGAGCACCGTCTGCGATATCTCCGTCATAGCGCCAGGAGTTCGTCTCTAAGACTCGGTCATTTCTCCTCCCCCTGGCTGGCTGGGGAGTCTGTGTCTCGTTATTTGGCGGTCATCGCCATCCAAAGCTTTGGCAATCAGACTCTCATGCCCTCTCCTTTCCTCACTGAGTCCTTGTAAAATGTATGCTGGTGTAATAAAATGAAGTTGTTTTTGTCGTCTCAAAATAGACGAGCGTTATGTAACTCCATAAAACACGCTAAAAATATAAAATAAAGTTAATATAAATAAAGTACAAAATAAAGTTTTATTTGAGTACAGCTGAAGTTTTTGTAGTCTGAAACCTGGACCCTGCTCTGTGTTCCTCTGGCTTTTAAGCGAAACTGAGGTGTTGATGGACAGGAAATAGAGCGCTCCTGCGTAAAGCCTGGTTAAGGTGCAGAGGGACGGATACAGATGCAGACATGGAGGCCATGTGAACGTCTTCATTGATTAATGTGTGACGGCGCCACATTGGAATAAATGAATGAAAGGGGCAAATTGCTCAAGGGGAGTGCAAAAGAAAAAGAAGTAAACAGGAAATAATAAATGAAATCCTGCGGATACACTGCCTGTAAATATTATGTATATCAGTATCATGGGGACTTTGGATTGGTTGACATGGCAATGAGGAGGCGCATAAAAGAGTTGGCAGAAGCTGCAATGGCCAGGAGCACGAAAAGGAGGTGGAAAGTCTGCAGCATCAGGATGAGATCTGATCTGGATCAGGAGGAGACCTAATTTGAAGGACAGAAGAAGATAGTTTACTCTGTTCTTCTTCCTGTCGGAAAAGTTTTGGGAGGATCGGATTTCCCGGAGGTCGTTCTGGACGTTGTGTGTTTTTTTTGTTTTTTTTGTTGGTTAGATTGACATTGTGAGTAACCTCCTTGGTAAGGCAACAATCTAAATGAACAGTTTATGTTCTTGAGCTGCACATGGTTTGTTTTTAGTCAACGCAACGGACCGGACCAGTGGAAATCAGCCATTAGGTTCTGACCCGACGGCTAATCGAGCCAGATGAAGGGGGGCTGTGCAGTCCAGCTCATCCCAACTAAACCTACACGTCTGTCCCAGAGAGGAACACGCTCCAGCGTGTTGTCCCTCCGTCTGAACGCCCCAGAACGGCTTTCTAACCTTGTTTCTCAGCCTGCATGACCTTCTTGATCATGGAGAAGATCAGGTCCCTCAGCTTGTCCGTGGTGCCGGCAGCACACCAGCCATCTCGCTCCAAGCACTGCTGCTCCGTCCCGCTGCTCTGCTCGATCGCCTGCCTGATGCTGGACAGGAAACAACACAAGCTCTGCTCAGGAGTTCCCGGGGTTCTGCTGAGGCTCGCGCACACGGCCACGCCCACCTGTCCACCTCCAAGTCACAGAGCTGGTAGAACATCTGTCGGTACGGAGGAAGCATGCCTTCCCTGAAGATGTATGCAGACTCCTAAAGGGAGGAAAAGACGGGTCGTCACTTGATCCACCAGCCTGCTGCCCTCCACCCCCACTCTCACCTTCAGCTGGTAGGACAGAGGAGCAGAATCCCGGCTGGTGCTGGGGTTTTCCTGAGAGGGAATATGCATCACGCTGGTGGCCTGAGGGACTGAAACCATGAGATGCTGGGAGGTCAGAGTTCACTCTTTTTGTAAAGGCACCATACAGACAAAAAAATCTCTTCTCATTGGCAGATTTTCTTTAAATAAGCCAAAAAAAAGCTGGCAGCGGCTTGTTTCTAAGACAAACATTACAGGGTTTGTTGTGTTTATCTCGACCTGGTGGACCACTTCTTTCTAAGGTTTCTGCCACTTCATGTCATTCACTGCAGGACTTTGGTTGGAGTCAGCATCGTCACTTCCAGCAGCTCCGTTTCTTAACCCCTGTGCTACCTTGTGGAGTCCAGATTTGATTTGATTTGATTTATTGATTTATTGCTTGAAAAGGAGCGGGAAGAAGCGAACGTATATAATCCCACCCCTACTGAGTTCATTCATTTGATAGTTTTACAGTTTTTGTAATCCGGTTCTGATCCGATAGATTCTCTTCAAGCAACAAAATAATTCATTATCTTCAGAAAACATTCATTCATGATTTCAGTAAACAGTAACGGTAACCATTATGTAATAATCATTGATTAATAGAACACATGTTCACAATAAACAATTAATTATTGCTACACAGTCAGATCAAGTAAAGAAAACCAATAGCTTATTGATTGTAATTTAAACATTTCAGTAATCATTATTGCACATTACAATGTAATTCTCATTGATTGTAATTAAAAGAGCTTTGATTATTTCACCACAATCAGGTTCATGTATTTGGAATTATTCAAACCCCTGTTGATCCTTAAATCCTCTTATCTTTATATCCTGAAATAAGAGTTTCTTTATACATTTTCTTGAATATTTGGATAGTTGAACATTGTCTGAGCTCATTACTGAACCCATTCCAAAGTTTAGTGCCACACACCGACACACAGAAACTTTTCTTTGTGGTTCTTATCAATTTGATCTTGAAGTTCCTACATCCCCTCAGATTGTTCCTCCTTCATTTTCTAAGAACTGTTTCTGAATATTGATGATTTCCCACTGACTCTGTGTAAAACTTGCGCAGTGTAAAAATCCAGAGGGTAATACAGTTTTAAAAGTCTAGATTGATAAAATAAATTCTTTGTATGATCAAGATATCCAGCTTTATGTACAACTCTGACGGCTCGTTTTTGAAGTAAACAGAGAGGATGTAGAGAAGAACTCTTAGAATTATTCCCACAAATTTCTATACAGTAGGTGAAATCTGGTAATATTAAGGAGCAGTACAATACATATCTAATGTTAATAAATGTTTAGATTTATTTACGATTTAAATACTTTTTGAGACTTTAGCTTGTATGGGTCTGATGTGCGGCACGTTAACATTGGGAGTGGGGTCATCTGGACCCCATAAGTTAGCACAAGGGCTAACCCCTCCTCTGCATGTCGTCAGTCTGCTGCAGCGGACAAACCTTTGAGTTGGTTCTGGATGCAGTGAACCGGAAAAGTACCTGCTTTGTTCAGCGTGATGGGAAGGCTGTAGTTCAGGGAGCTCCGCTTAGCTTTCACCAGCAATTTGGAAAAGGAGTATCCTGAAAAGAGGAAAGTGGTTTTGAAATGAGTTTTCCTAAAACTAGTCTTTGGTGGACTGCGGGCTCAGCCTGGCAGTCTGACCGTGTTTGGTGCTGCAGCGCATCCTGAAGTCCAGCATCTGGTATTTCTTGGAGTCCGGGTCCTTACGAGGATCGTAGCCTAGCCTGACCCACAGGCTTCGCCACGGTCCGGTCACCTGCACACACGCCGCCGCCGTTTCTGTTGTGTTTGTCAGAAGAACAGTAGATCGCTACGCAGTAATGAGAAATGGGCTCCGACCAGGAAGTGGTTTCAGAGCCTCAAAGGTACACTGCAAAAAAACGGCCCTTAGAAAGAAGACAAAAACTCTTATGCTGTTACCAAATTTTCTTTAAAAAACAAAATGGAATTCTTTTTTACTATTAAATCTTTTCTTGGTCAGATTCTTTTTCTTGCAAGACAGAAAATAAGACAACTTTTCTTCAAACAAGGGTCTTTTTACCCTCTTAAGATTTACTTTTAGCACTGATTAAATGCATAAATTCAAGAAACTGTGAAAAGCATCGCCCCAAAACGCAAACGCTTCAACACAAACACTAACTAGCAGTTCTTCTGCCATGACCTGAGACAGGATCCAACAGAATCCTTCACACGGGTGAAGGATTGGGCTCCTTTTCTCTCTCTGCAGCTCACCATGTAGTAGGCGAAGAGAGGCAGCAGCAGCTTCAGCTTCTCCGGGTGGATGTTGATGTTGGCCTTCACTGCATTCTTGGACCAGACGGGCCGGCTCTCAAACATCTGAGCGAGACATGTTGGTCTGAGAAGAGCGAAACACTCATCCATGTGATCAGAGGACTCTGCAGCTTCACCTTCTTTATCTGCTCTTCCGCCAGTCGGTCATTCTCCTTCAGGCAGCAGCGGGCCCAGTTCAGCCTGGCCCCCTCCAGACACTCTGTGGGCACCACGGCGTCGTTGAAGCTGACAAATATGGCGTTGTGGGGCCGGCGAGCACGATTCAAACCAATGGAGTTCTTGTTTGCGAACGTTTGGCTACAACCAGAAACGAGGAGACGCGTCATCCAGGTGATACGGATGGTAACAGTGATGCTTCAGGAAAAAAGGACTCACGGGGTCTGTTGGGCTTCGGCGCGGTAGAAGTAGTCCATGGGGTTGTCCAGGCGCGAGAAGATCACGGGCGGCAGGAAGTACGGCACGGGCTGCTCGAAGAACTCCTGGGTCTCCGTTTGGCGCAGGATTATTTTGTCGTACAGAGACGTGTGCGTTCCTCCCTGAGAGTCCACGGCCAGGTACTGAAAGTCTGCCAGGCCTGCAGAGTCCAAACACACGATCAGAACCACCACTGCTTCAACTTTAGATAATAAAAACAAAACCTGAATATGAAACAGTGCCTGGAAAGGAGTCGATGGAAATATGCTGCTTCTACTTCATGCTAACAATCTGTACATGTTCCATCCTTACGTCACATTTATGCCCATGTCACACGCTAAGGAAATACCTGAACGAATGTCAAGCTTCTTTGGTATTTTTCCATCTATGAAATGATTGTTTCTTCTTCCACACATCTAATCACATGGCAGTTTTGACTTTTTCTGGCTTTCAGCTAACGAAAATAAAGTCTTCATTTTTGTGTCAATAAAAAGAGGAAGCCCATACCATGAACACACCCCCATCAATATACATGCCGATCATATTATGTGCAGAACCGAGGCTCTGCAGCTGCAGCTTAGCCCTTGCACCATCTTGTGGGGTCATCTGGACCCCACAAGATGGTGCAAGGGTTAGAGGATGGAAGTGATTTACAATATGCCCCCATCATCAAGACAAACGTGAAGAGGCTTACAGCAGAAAAATTCTCACCTTGGAATTTATAGGTGGTTCCTATGATTCCAACTATATCCATCTGGATCTCGGCGTCCTTGGGGTCTTTTCTTCGGACCCGCCGCCTCACTCGGAGGAGGATGTTGCTGGAGGAGAGGCGGTTCCCGCAGGCAGAGTGACAGAAAGGGTCCTGGGGCCGGAAACGCAGCTCCAGGCGCCTGTTGGGGTCGGCAAAAGTCTGGACCAACAGAAGAGCTGGTCAGAGACGAGTCTGCAGAGTTTGGACGACGGTCTGGCTTGATTAGAAATTCACCTCTGACTTATGCGCAGCACAGCTGGCCTGCTGATTGTCCGTACGTCACAGCTACAAACTTTTTCATATAGCATTTTCTTTTCGTCAGCTCTTGAGACTTAAAAGGTCTTGAGTTCAAATCCAGGGCAACCAAAGACTCTAAATATGGGGTCCAGCTAGACAATCAGCATGAAGGGGTTGGACTGGAGGTTAAACCATCATATGGTTCCTGAGTGAGGCTCTGTGTGCAGCTCACCGCTCCCTCAGGGGATGGGGGAGAACAGGTTACAGAACAGAATACATTTTGAAGCTTAATTTTCTTTATCTATGCCCTACATCATCAGAAAACATGAAAAAAACACCAAAAAGACCATTTTTATCGGAGTGGGTCTTTAAACATCACTAACTGAGCACGGCAACACACCCACCAAAAACGCCATGAAGCTCAGTGCCACAGAAACCAGAATGAGCTGATGACTCCGCCCATCGCATGGTGTCCATCAAAAGGTGTTGGCTCTTCTTTTATTCATTTCAATTTGAAATATAAGAACCTGTACAGTCTGTATAGAACACTTTATTTTAATTCTTCTTCCCATAAAATTGCACTCAGCTTTTAAAGTTATCTCCAGAATAACCTGAATGAACACAAACTACAGCAGACGGACTCTGTTATCTGTTTTTGGGAAGGCGGGGCTTCCAGTAACTTATACCTAGTCAATAAAAAAAAAAAAAAAAACAATGGGTCACATGACCACAGGGTTCATCAATTCTTTCACCGTTTGACCCATTGACCGTCACAGAGAACTGGAATGAGGGAGTCTGACGTCACCCATTGAAATAGTTCACTTCTGCCTCAGAACCAAATTAAGTCAATTCAGTCGCCATTTCTTTTGCGATGCGGACATCACCATGTTGGAGCCAGACAACTTCAGTAAGCAGTGATGGGTCCCTGTCGGTCCGAGTCATCGTTTCTATGGCAACAACTCTCGCTAATCAGGATTGAGCTTGTTTGAAGGCCACACCCTTACCACTGAAAACAGGGTCTGAAGAATCTGCCAATCAAAACGTTTGGAACATGTGATGTGGGGGAAAGCGGGCACCACCAAAAATAAATGGGATACAGAAAAAAAATAGTTTTTTAAATGAGGATTATCAAGAAGATGTTAAAAAAGTATGTAAAAGCCAGCAGGTACTTCCTGTTTGGAACGCCAAGGGGTGAAGGGTCACTCAGTCCAGGTCTCATATACAGTCGGTGCTATGACCTCAACAGCGGTGTGGGTGTGGCAAAGGTAAACATCACTTACTGAGGCGGGATTTTTTTAAACATAACTTGATGGACCCATACAAAAAGTTGCTCCAGGTGTTTATTAACCATAGTTAAACAAATATTAATGCAAAGGTCCAAACGCCTTGTTAGAAAAAGACACATTTAAGCCAATTCAGTGTAGAATGATTTAATTTGGAGAGAAAAGCAACACTTTTCTTCACATATTTGATGTTTTTTTAACATTATTTGTTAGAAAAATATCAGGAGACTTATTTCGGCAGATTCTGTGCAATCAAACTTTATAAAAACGATTTTGACAAACAAAATCCTCTGCTCTCCGGAAGCATAATTGACTAATATTTCAGAATGAGTCAAAATATAGACTTTTATTTTGAACTAGAAGGAGCTGCATTTCCAAAAGAAAATGCAGGGTTGAATGCTGTATTGCTGAAAGAAAGCCTAATTTGTAAAAGAAATGGCTGAACTGAGGTGAAATAGCTCAACATTTTAAAAGTAAAATGGTTAAAATAGGTGAAAACCTGTAAAAGAGGTTAAGCACAAGAATTCCCTATGTAATTTAATGGAGCAAAAATCCTGGAATATCTTGGAATATCTTGAAAAGTTCAAAGATTTGCAAGACCAAAACTGTAGCTGAAAGGAATAAGCTGACAGGGTTGAACATTGTAATAGTAGAATGATTAAAATAGGTGAAAGTTTGAAGAAGTTTAAAATTGCCTCACATTTTGGCACAAAATGGCCACCAAACTCTAGGTGGTGTTGCCATCCCATAATAGTTTTGAGCCTTATAATGAAGTCCAAAGCCTTGCGAACATTTCAATGTTTGAACGGTGTCTCTAGCTGAAAGCATGTTGAAGTTACAATGGTTAAAACAAAAAAGGTTTTCAAGGATCATCCTTGTATTTAAATGGAGCAAAAATCCTGGAAAATCCTGGAATATCTTAAAAAGTTCAATGATTTGAATGACCAAAAGTAATAACTGTAATAAGTTGAAGGAGCTCAACATTTTAAAAGTAAAAGGGTAAAAAAAAATTTAAGGGTCCGAACCGGGTGTCGAACCCGGAACCTCATGTACCATAACTCCCCAATGCATTTTAATAGGGCAAAAATTCCCGGAAAAACTGGAATATCTTAAAAAGTACAAGGATTACAAGTACCAAAAGTCATAGCATTAATAAGATGAAGGAGTTGAACATTTTAAAATTTGAATGGTTAAAATAGGTTAAAAATTGTAGAAGGAGTTAAGCGGCGAAAAACGGCGGAAGATAGGCGTAAAGAATAAATAAAGAGAAACAGGAAAACAAAGGGTTGAATGCTTTACAGCATTCAACCAAATATGAGATACATATGCCTCCATACTCCGGACTTCCGACTCTGGCTATATTGTACTCAAAATGTCAAAACAGGCACTACAGTGTTTTTTTCCACGCCACTCACTTTGCTCACGGCTTGCTCCCCGCCCAGAGTGTCCAGCATCTTGTCCGTGTTGCGGACCACCGCGGGGTATTCCACGCACACCAGCTTCCTGTCCCGCAGCTCCAGGGTGGACGAGCTGCCCGGCACCGCGTCCTCCGCCGCGCCCGACAGGGTCAGCTCCTTCAGGGTAAAATCCAGCCTCTGGTACCTGGGTTCTGCGGCCATACCTGCTCCTGAAGGAAGCGTCGAAATCAAAACCGGAAGTTCAACTGTTGGGGCCGTCTAAAAAAACAAGCCGGGTAGGGACAAGTTTGGACGGTTAAAGTTCCGCCCATTCCTTCCCCGCCCCCATACAATAAACAGTCTAAACAAAATACTTTCTTAATAAATTATTATTATTTTTTTATTAAAAAAAACATTAAGCTATCTTTTATTTTATTTTACAACTGCTGTGAAACGTAAATAAAAGTATCTACTTTAACACAAGTTCTGCAAAAAATCTTACTGGTCAACACAGGACACAATTTTACACAGCATGCATTTTTCTTACTGTCGTAATAGCTAATAAATATTCAATATTTTTCCATATTTTTTAAATATAGAAATGTGAATAAATGTGTTTTTTCTTGATTTGTTCCTGATATGTAACTTAAGATAAAAGCCTTTGCTATTGATTCATGCTCTTGTCCTCTTGTCTCTTTGGCTGCGTCTCCCGACTCCAGTCCCCCAACTGTTCTTTGACATACCATAATTTGCCGACTGTTACTTAAATATTTCTTCAAACACTGATGGTGAGATGAATCAGGTATTTTAACAGAATTGCATTGAAATCCTATAAAACAATGTGTCCTGAGGAACAAAATAAATTAAAAACACAGGTTTGAGTAGTAACTTTCATCTCAGCCATTAAAATAAAAACAGAAAAACACCCCAGAAAAAGTCTGTCCAGCACATTTAGTCCTTTCATGTGTTTGTATCTCCACTTTCAGTCAAATCTTTGTGTTTTGGTGCGCTACACTAAAATGTTTCTTCTTCTTTCTAACAAGTTCACATATTAGTGTTTCTGCAAAAGAATGTGTCGGTCCTGCTGGATAACCCCCCCATATACACATAGAAAATGAGTTACGGTATTCAAGTGAGCTTCAGAGCTCCACACAGCCCAAACATTTAGATAAAAGTATCTCAGACAGAACTGAATGGTCATATCATTACCATTAAAGGAATTGTCCTCATTTTTTATGAATGAGACAAAAAATAGAAGTGAATCTTTGACACTCTTGAGCAGATATTCCCACTTCAGGGTCACTAAAGCCAAAGAGCTTCAGCTGTTTTTCTGTGAGTTGATGTTTTGCAGTCTTGGTCTTTTTTTCTTTTTCCTTTTACCTCACAGATCATTCAGAGATCCACTGTTTCTGGTTCATCCACCTCACTTTGTTATTCTGCATCCTCCTGGTTGATCTGAGAACTTCTGCATAGTTACTGATCTTTAGTTTTTAATTTTTTCTGCATGTTTAAAGTTAACTTTGTGGGATCAAATGAACTGAAGCAAAGTAGAAAGTATCTATTAAATTATGATTTGGAATCAAACAAAGCAAAAGTATGAATATCTAATTAGGAAATTCATTGAACAAATGAAAAGTATATGTAAAAGTTAAAGCTTTATTATTTTAGTAAAAGTAAATATAGATAAATCAAAATACTAAATGAAACGATTTAAAGGAAAGTCAGGTTTTACAGTGAGGCTGAAGTGGCTGCTGCTGTGCAGCTTTTGGCCTCATGGTGGCAGCACCTCATTGCCTTCTCTTCACAGCTGAGCATCATGACTCTGGAGTAGCTCTGGTTGCTGAATATTCCAGAGTTGAGTGTTTGGATCAGTTGAGTATTTGTTCAAACATCAGCTGAGTTTTTCCTGCAGATTTGCTGCTGTCCCTCCCCAGCGAGTCAACAGATCCTGTGGCTTCACAGGAAGGGAAGAGGCCTGCAGCCTGTTGTCCTTGTGATCTCAGGATTACTGCACATGCTGCCTCACAGTCCTCTGATGCCAAACTGTTGACTTTAATTCAAGTTTGTCTCCTTTGCCTTTGAAAACCCCCCTCCTTCACAGCGACTGTGTTTCCAGTTTCACTTTAGAAGTTTCCAAACTTTGCGAGTTTAACATTTCTAGCTGTGAGAAAGGCTTTCAGATTGAGGGTACATGTGAGAGAATTAGGTTATTCTGGGTAATCTGTCCCCAATCTTTGGGTTTGGATCTTTACGCTTCCTGGACCTTCGTTGGATTAAGTTAGTCTTTGTCACATCTTTGAATGCCTAAACAGTCTCAGAGGGTGGCGTGAAGGTGGGGTTTTGTGGGAGGGGTCTTCAGACAGAAGACGTGACTCACAATCTGTTGTGTGGTGAGGATTTGGTTGATCTTAGAGTCGTTTGTCTTTGTCTCTGGGGGCTCTCATCAATGGGATGTTCACTCAGTTATTGCTGTTATCTGAGCTGAGGCCCTCCACCCCTCCCCGTCTGGCTGCTGGCCTGCTTTAGCCGTTACAGTGTGGGGGGGAGCAGATAAGGTTATCAGGTGGCCTCCACCGCCCGACTGGCTCTGCTGGAGGCTGCTGCTGCCTGAAGATTTCAACGTGCCTGCTTCCACAGCTTTCCCCTCTCACTCATCGGCTCGTCCGTCCTGTCAGAGCCGGACGCTAATCAGCGGAGAGGAAATCTGAATGTCGACTTTGGTCATATTTGGATGTTTGCTCTGGTCCTCAGCCACAAGGCCCAATCGATCGCTGCAGTCAAATGGAGAGGAAGGTTTCCGACGGCTCACTAAAAATCCCACAAACATATAATAATAATAATAATACATTTTTTTTGTTGAGCGCCTTTCTAGGAACAAAAGGTCGCCGTAGATAATAGTGAAATGTAAAAGCAATAAAATGTACAGTAAAATTTTAAAACAGGCCAAGAATGTCTCGTTATGGGGGGGAAATATGCAAGTTGTGAGAGAAAATTGTGAAAATTGTGAGAATTGTGAGAGAGAGGTAATTTGTTTCTGAGGCCGAATGCTCCGCCATAGTGATGAGGCGAGCAGTGGGGACATCCAGATGAAGAGGACCTGAGAGTACGGGTGATACTTTAGTGCCGGATCCTCTCAATTCTTCCAAAAAAATGTGTCTTTTTTCCCACAAGTCAAAACAATACCACTACACATCTTTACATCTCCGAAGTCCGACCATCCGTACCTCATGTAACACATCTTTACTACATCCAACGCATGTTGACGTCCTCTAACATTCACTTTTAGTAGCGTTTCATCTCCCCTGTTTGTCTTTACATCCTCTAAACGGTAAATAGTTCAACCTTTGACCCTCTGAATTCACCGTTGACTTTACCAAAAGCATCTCCTGTTTACAAAGATGCAGGAATGACCCCCCCCCCCCCCCCGCATGCTAACCAAACTACTTTCTTTGCTTTTCATTGACATGAAGCCATAATTGGGCTAACAAAGTGCTAATCTCTCGTTTTATTTCCTTCGACACGGTTTGTTTGTGAAAAATGTGCTCACGTCCGTTCAGCCTGATGCTGGCAAATCAAAGCATCAGTCACAGCCGTGCCCTTTACGCCCCCTTTAAGAGAGAGGGTACGTCTTCTGATGCTGGCAAAAATACAACAGTAAAGTCCAGCCTTTAGCCTGAATTCTTGGAGTGTAGTGACCCCCCCCCCCCCCCTTGTTTCATTATACAGATTATGTCCCAAAAGCGAAACGTGGTTATCAAAGTTTTCTATTTTGCTGTGTCCCTCAGGCGTGGCCTCGTGCACGTCAGGCTGCCGTCAGCGCTGCACTTATCTGCAGTGAAGCAGAACCACATCACTGTCACTGCCAATCAAACTGTACCCCCCACCCACCCACACACACACAAACACACACACACACAGCACGAGGGCATGCGTCCTGTCTGTTCCAGCCCCAATGTCATTTCTCACAGCAAGGCAGGTTTTGATCCGGAGCTCTGACTTTAAATTAAAATCAAATATACATCGACTTTGCTACTTTGAAAAGAAAATGAAGTTTTCTTTATAAAATATCTGGCGTTTTCCATTTGTGTTTTTGTGTAACACGTAGATTAATAGTTTTACTTTGTTGTGTTTTTTATGTTAGTTTCTGTACTGCATCTGTCTCATTTTCAGATAAATGGATAGATGACTCTGATGTCAGAGACCAGCTGCACAGCTCACATCTCTCTGTTTTTAAGGTCTGACTGTCAGCTGCAGAACTGATTTTGAGATTCTTTCATTTGTTTTTAGGTTCATTTCAGTCTCAACCGTTCTTTCAGATCTCCACTGACAGATCCTTCAGAACTCTTCAGGTGCTGCGCTGCGAACAATTCCCACAGTGAGAACCAAAACTCACAGCGAGGCAGCGTTTCACAGTCATGCTTCCTGAGGACCTATTTGTTTCAGCGTCTAGCCATTCCAGTTGGTGTTTGATGCCTTTGACATTTTTTATTAGAAGATTTTAATAACATGTTTCAAACATTTTCAAATAATGACTATTTTTATTGTGTTAACCCACTTCTAGTTTATTTACACGACAAATGTTCAAGTATTTTCCTTTCCTTCATAAAACAACGTATCCGGTGTTTTCTTGAACTTAAATACATATTAGTTTGCAAAGTCTCATTTATTTTGTTGAATTTTCCCTCTTTCTTTGTTTTTAAAGCGTCTATGTTCTCTCTTGAGCTTTTTTTCTCTCACTTTACTGAGAGCCACATTCTGTTGTGAATTTTATCTGAAAGTGTGTGAATACAGGTAATAGTTTAATGATTGACAGATGACAAATGACCGTTTTTTTAGACACCAACAGTCAGAAAATTGTCATCCGTAACAGGTACACAGGAGGTGAAGGGGTACTCTAGTAAAAGTACTTTAAAAATGAGATTACTCTACATTCTGCTGGCGCTTAGTAAGAAAACAATAACCAGAAAATGCCGTAAACCTAAACAACCAACAACAGAGGACTGGTTTGACGTTGTACAAAGAGTTTCTACAATGGAAAGAATTTCTCACTCACTACAAAAAAACAGGATGTTTTTTTACACTACTTAGTCTAAATCAGGGGTTCTCAAAGTGCGGCCCGGGGGCCAATGGCGGCCTGCGGGAAGAATTTTTGTGGCCCTTAATAAAAGAGAGCCAGAGCAGGTTCATTTGAGTAAAAACGTTATGTTGGGGAGGAGAAAAGGCGCTTTCAAGCTAAGTGGACAAATGTTTACTTTACCTCATGGGCTGGATAAAGTCATATGCCTTATTTGTAAGCAGGTAAATGTAAATGCTCAAAGAATTCAATAAAAATCGTCACTATGTTACAAATCATAAAAACTATGACAAATTTACCAGCGAGAAGCTCCTCCAACAACTATAACGAGGCTGTGCTGCACAGCAGATGTTTACAAAAAAGGGCTGAATCCAGTGAAGCTGTAACAGAAGCTAGCTATGTTGTGGCTTTGGAAATGGCTCCGGCACGGCAAGCCCTTTGTGACGGGGAGTTTGTAAAAGAAAAAATGCTGAAAGTTGCTGACATTGTTTGACTAGACTAGACTAGAGAAGAGGAAAAAGTTTGAAGAAATAAGTCTGTGAAATGATACAATTACTAGACGAGCAGAAGCAACTGGGAAAACATCTGGAGGCTCTGGTTAACTGTACAAATGACACTTGGTCAATAAAGTTATTAAAAACCACTTTTTCTGTTTTTCCATTTTTTTTTCACCAAAAATGGCCCTCAGTCTAAAATCAAGTTCCTAATCTGACCCTCCGCTACAAAAGCTTTGAAAACCCCTGGTCTAAATGGACAGAATATGTAAAGCCTATAAGATCAGACTTTATGTCAAGTGCCACTAAAATTGTTAATGTTTTGAAAAATCTATCCTCTCTCCCATATTTGTTCTTTTTTCATTTAAAACGGAGAAAGCAAGAACATTGTAGTCTGTCAGTGCAATTTATCATGTGCTTTAAAAAAAAGGAATCTCAAAACAAAAAACGAGATTACACAAATGAAAGTAAAACACAGTCCTCTAATTACAGTTTCTATTTTTAACTTATCTTTGGCACACTGTAAAGGGGCTTTTCTTTTTTCTGTGCCACTACAGTATAACTTTTTTAATTTATTATGAAATGTTTGTGTCTATTTGACACTGTTAACGATGCAACAAGGTAGCTTTAAAAGCATTAAAATCCTTAACGCTTGCATGATTTGACTTCAGGTCTGCACAAACAGTTTAAGTGCTCCATAAAATAAGTTTTTATTGCATAGCATGGCACAGCACGGCACAGCACAGTAAGGTACGGTACAGTAAGGTACGGTTTGGTACTTTACGATAAACATGGTATGGCATGTAACAGTACGGTAGGGTACGGTACAGTATTGTACAGTACGGTATGGTACGGCACGGTAAGGTATGGTATGGCATGGCATGGCATGGCATGGCATGGTATGGTATGGTATGGTATGGTATGGTATGGTATGGTATGGTATGGTATGGTATGGTATGGTATGGTACGGTATGGTATGGTATGGTATGGTATGGTATGGTACACTAAGGTACGGTACAGTATGGTACGGTACAATATAGTACGCACGGTACAGTACGCAGCGGTATGGTACTGTATGGTATGGTGTGGTACGGTATGGTATGGTATGGTATGGTATGGTATGGTATGGTATGGTATGGTACAGTACGGTACAGTACAGTAAAGTATGGTACCGTAAAGTATGGTATGGCATGGTAAGGTACGGCACGGTATGGTACTGTATAGTATGGCATGGTATGTTACGGTATAGTATGGTAGTTATTTGAATGAGATTATAAAAGTATCTGTTGGAACATCTACTTAAGTTCTGTGGTACAGCTAAACAACATTTTTGGAAAAACTCTGCTATCAGATGAAAAAAAGGCACATGTCAGTATTTCAAAATTAAAAACATGAGTTTTTGATAGCTGAGTTGTTTGGGTGTAGGACTGTCACACAGGATACCTGGATTTGGGTCCCAGACCAGGCATTGAGATAAAAATCCATTGTGGGTCCTTGGACAAGACCCTTGGCGATGAAGCTTGTCTGGGTCTTCCTGTGCCTTGAAAATACAGGGTTGTGTCATGAAGGGCATCCAGCATAAAACCTCACTGCCAAACCAACTGTGCAAAGCAGTGAATGTGGATTTGCTGTGACGACCCCTAATGGGTTAAGCTGAACAGGTGAAGAACAACAACGTAGTGTGTGAACGATGTCTCTAAATACAATCTTTTCAACAGCAGAATCACTGATTTGTAGAAGAAACACCACAAATATACAAAAAATGCTGGGATAAAAAAGCCCCGGTGTCGTGGTTTGTAGCTTTTCATCATAAATCTCATCAGATCAATCAATCAATCAATACTTTATTGTCCTGTCAGGGAAATTTGTCTTGGGCTGAGGAGCTCACAGCTGCAACATAAAGAACACAACAAAATAAAAATGCACAATTAGACAACACCCACAAAAATAACAACCAGAGACCCGAGGCCACGCAAGCGTTGCTTTCTGAAGCTTTCGCTTCTGAAAGGTCTTTTTGTGAAGCTTGTTGTGTTGTACCCTTTCAGAGTCCAGAGATGTTTGTGTTTTGTTCTAAAAAAGTTCACTTCCTTGTTGAACGGGGAAGATGATGAGCAGAGGATTGAGGAGGGGCGAGGCCCTCCATTCTGCGGGGGATACCCCGCTCTTACATCTGTGAATGCTGATGCCTGGGGCGCTATCCCGTTCACATCCTGAAGAGTTTCCAGAGTACCGGCCCCACCTCATTTGCATAGAGCTGATTTGCAAACCAAATCCTGCTGCATGCTGCTTGTACCTGCATCAGGAGGCTGCAGACAGAGGCCTGTTGTTCGGTCTTGATTTAATTGAGTTGTTGTTCAGACTGTTTGCTGGATGCAGCAGATTTGGTTGATCATTGTCTATTTATTTTTTTTACCTCTGTAGCTAACATCAAAGCAGACAACCCTAATTTCTCTCAAATATTTCTCCTTTTCTTCAGAGCTCATTTTTTCACCAACATTTCCCACATGAAGGTTCAGTGAGTTTCTTTTTGAGCCCGAAGCAGCACTTTGAACAAACCAATCTGGCTCCTCATGATACCCCTTCCGCCGTGCTTCAGGCACTCAGAGCTGCACACTTCCTGCACACAGCTGGTCGTCTTGAAGACCAGGAGAAAACTGAGATGTGACCGAGCCTTCTCAGTCTTCGGACCAAAAATCTGGAATAAATTGCCCCTGTACCTCAGACAGATAGACTCACTTAGTATTTTTAAATCTGCTCTTAAAACATATTTTTTTACTTTAGCTTTTAACTGAGTTGGAATCCGGACCTATTTTATGTGTTTTATGCTTTATATTGTCATGTGCTTTTATTAATTTTTGTGTTGTTCAGCACTTTGGTGAACCTTGTTCTGTTTAAAGTGCTTTATAAATAAAGTTGATTTGAGTTCCTTCAGTTTCTCCCGTTTTTCCCCGGGCAAACCCCAGCTCCAGCGCCCCTCCTCCTTCAGGACTCGTGTCCTGTTTGTTCAGCCCCAGACAGGAGGATCCTCCTTCTGCTGCAGCCTGTGCAGGATTTTGATTTGCTCCATCTACTCACAGCAGCAGGTCTAACCGCTGTGAACCCCCCACCCCTCAACCCGTTAGCCAACTCATTTTGCATAAAGACCTCAGATTTGTTTGACAGACACTCTTCCATCCCCAGACTTTGATTTCTGCAAAGATGAACCCCAAGAGAAAATAAAGCCTGTTGCACCTCTGACAGTTTCTAATGCAAAGTGCATTTTTTAAGCCTTTTATTAATAAACTTTCTTTTAACCTTTTAGCAAACTTGCAATGACTTTTAGAAAATCAAACTCAAAGGTAAATAAATGCTTAGTCCATTGAAGAAAAGGTATTTGTTGGAGCTGTCACGGTGCCTGTCAGTTCACCTCCCCCCTCCTACAGCTCTCACCACCTTGCTGATTGGAACCAGCTGATCCTCATCTTCTCATCATCCTGCCGGTCTTCATAAGGGAGCTCTCTCCAGAATTCAACGCCAGTTTGTTATACTCACTCCGGTGCTTATGCCTGGCCTCTTAGTCTCAGCTAAGTTTATCTTGTCTCCATACTTACCACGTCTTGTGCTCACCTTCAGGTTCCTACCTTGGTCACGCTGGTTCCTCCCCTCCACGCTGGTCCTGCCGTCCTCGGCATCCACGCCTCGTTCCAAGCTGGTTTCCGCCGTCCTCGGCGTCCACGCCTTACCTCAAGCCGGTCCCGCTGTCCTCAGCGCCCAAGCCTCGCTCCCTCTGGGTCCACAGTTCGACGCGTCCTCGTGTCGCCCCCTCCCCTTCATCTGCATCAGCTCAAAGGAAACACCAAGTTCAATCCACGGAGGAAATACATCCACATCCCCCCAGAAACTTATTTACCACTGGTAAAATAAATCCATTTAAAGTCATCCTTGCTGTGAGTTTTCTTCCAGGTTTCAGCATCTGGGTCTGCTACGTCTACGACGCCATGACAGGAGCTCTATATATGGCCCAGACGGCATCAGCCCCAGGATCCTGAAGTCCTGTGCCGCCCAGCTATCCACAGTTTTCCAGCGCCTCTTTAACCTGAGCCTCAGTCTGATGAAGGTGCCGGCCCCCTGGAAAAACTGCATGTCTGGTTCCTGTTCCCAAGAAGGCTGCACCCTCTGGACCCAGTGATTACCGTCCTGTTGCCCTCACGTCCCATGCAGCTAAAGTGCTGGAAAGGATTTCGTTGTCCCACCTGAGACCTCTGGTGAAACCATCTCTGGACCCACTTCAGTTTGCCTACCAGCCACTCCTGGGGGTGGAGGATGCTGTTGTTTATCTGCTGCAACATGCTCACTCTCACCTGGATGGAGGGGGGGACACTGTGAGGGTCACATTCTTTGATTTCTCCAGTCCGTTCAACACCATCCAGCCCTGGTTACTGGGTGAGAAGCTGCAGCAGATGGGTGTGGACAGCGCCTTGGTCTCCTGGATCATTGATTACTTGTCAGATACCCCGCAGTTTGTCCGGCTGGGCAGTGTCCTGTCTGATGTGGTGACAAGCTGTGTGGGGGCCCCACAGGGAACTGGGCTCTCTCCCTTCCCGTTCCCAGTGACTTCCAGTACAACTCAGAGTCTTGCCATCTTCAGAAGTTCTCTGACTCTGCTGTTGTTGGCTGCATTAATGGTGGGCGGGAGGAGGAGTACAGGGAACTTGTGGATAAATTTGTGAGATGGTCTGGAGAAAACAACCTGCTGCTGAATGTGGAAAAGACCAGAGAGATGGTGATGGACTTCAGGAAGAAACCACCAGCTTCCCGGCCTCTCAGCATCTTTGGCAGAGAGGTGGCAGAGGTAGAGGAGTACAAGTACTTGGGAGTAACCATCGACAACAGACTGAGCTGGAAGAGCAACAGCACTGCTGTGTATAAGAAGGCCAGCAGCAGACTCCATTTCCTGAGGAGGCTGAGGTCCTTCAACGTGTGCAGCAAGATGCTTGAGATCTTTTTACCAGTCTGTTGTGGCCAGAACTCTGTTCTTCTTGGTGGTCTGCTGGGGGGGCAGCATATCTGCTAGGGACAGTAATAGACTGAACAAACTGATCCGAAGAGCTGGCTCCGTAATCGGTTGTAAAATGGACACATTTGAATCTGTGATGGAGAGGAGGACTTTAAATAAGCTCGTATCCATCATGGATAATCCTGAGCATCCTGTATTGGATGGTCAGCGGAGCTCCTTCTCCAACAGGCTAAGACAGCTTCGCTGTCACACAAACCACTTCAGGAGATCTTTTATTCCTCACTCCATTGGACTCTATAACTTGTCATCCATGTGCAATAGATAAAGTCATTTATGGTCCGTCTATTTTCTCTCTCCTGATGTGGCATGCAATACAACTGTTCTAATTCACTGATGTTCCTTTCCGACTGATCGTCCTGGTTCTCTGTTGTCGTCTATTGTGTGTATGTTTGTATCTTGAGCCTAACGCCGACGCTGCAACAACTGAATTTCCCAAGCTGGGATCAATAAAGTATCTTTATCTTATCTTATCTTATATTTTTGTTTCTTTTGTGTATTTTTTTAAATAAAGAATTCAATACTTAAACTGTCTCTAAAGAAGTACTTTCATGGAGCTAAGTTTTAGTTTCATTAATTTCATACAGTCATATATTCAAGCTCTGTTACAGTTTAAAGTATTTTTTAACGGCAGCTAAAAAACTGGATCAGAACCATCTGAAGAGAATATTTCCTGTGAGCGATCTGTCTTTTTAGGATTTTTGTGGAAAATCTGACAATAATTGCTTAAAAGGTCAAAAATAAAGAAAACGCACATTATTAAAGTTGTAAAGAACAGAGTTGAGAGGAAATGTCTATGTAAGTGTTAGTTTGTTTGGAAATAAGCTTTTGCTCACCTTAGTTCCCTGAAATGAAGCCCCGGCTGTCTTAAGTCTTTTTCCCTTGAGCTCTCTCTGTTGATTTAGAGCTGTTTTGTGGATTTCTATTGGTTGTGCATAAAGATGATGCACAGTCATCTGTCTAGAACCTGAACTGCATGTAGTCAAACACCTGGATTCCACCGAAATGTTTGTTAGAGATGCCCTTCTGTTAGCTTTGTCTTCTCTTTGCCCAGTTTGTTAAGCAGAAATTGGACAAAAAATGTGAGAAAAAAAGAAATCTGACATTCTAAAATCCTTCTACAAAATATCATCTAAATCTCCCGCTGTTAGCTTTTATAAATGTATCAGTGAATGTTCTGCACATTTACATTTTTGCTTATTTTTAAAGACCCACTCCAATGAAAACTGTGTTTTTGGTGTTTTATAAACATATTCTTGGGGCATTTTTCTGATGATGGAGGACAAGAAAATTAAGATTGAAACTGCATTTCTGAGTATTTCTTTATTCAAATCCTTGTGAATCAGGAGCAGACAAAAGAAATGCTGTTTAAAAAACCTTGTAGTGGTAAGCGGCGACAGTAGGCATCAGCAAGCTCTCTGCTCTGCTCCATTCTGATGGATCCACTGTCAGACAAATAGATCCATGAACGTCTTTGTTTTCCTCGTCTGAGCTGACATCTGGATCTAAACTGTACGGCTGGATAGCTCCAATGTTCCTTGCCATTTTGTGTTGCACCGCTAATGTTAAGTTAGGGCTTTTGAGGGATGTGAACTAGTGGGGGGGCACGTAAACAGATGGATGATGGGAAGTGAGGAAAGGCTTACTTCCGCACCAACAGTCCCACCCACCACTCAGAGGGGCATTTCTGGTGAACTCTGATGCCTCTCTGCTGAAACGTTGTCCTAGAAAACAAAACGTGTTTTTATTTTGGCTAAAAATGTCATAATCATAAGAAATGATAAAGACCACTGGGAATGCTTTCAGAAGAGATATAAAGGGACTTTAAACCCCCATGTTTAGCTCTTTAAGGTAATTTTAATACAAGCTGTTTTTCACAAAGTTGCTTCTGGCAGCTCCTGTCAGATTTGAAGATGTGATTTCCTTGAGCAGCTTTGCTGACAGGTTTTCTGTTTGATGAAGGCGTTTGTTTGTCGGAGGTAAATCCAACATGATGAAGGGTGTGGTGGGGGGAGTCTTAACTCAGAACTCAACCTCTTTTTCCGGAGCTGTTTAATTAAGCCGGGATCCCCTGGAACTGCAAAGCAGTCGGTTTCAGCTGCAAAGTACTCTGTTTAAGCTGCCGTGCAGTCAATTTCAGCTGCAGAACAGTCGGTTTCAGCTGCAGAACAGTCGGTTTCAGCTGCAGAACAGTCGGTTTCAGCTGCAGAACAGTCATGCTTCAGCTGCAGAACAGTCGGTTTCAGCTGCAGAACAGTCATGTTTCGGCTGCAGAACAGTCGGTTTCGGCTGCAGAACAGTGGGTTTCAGCTGCAGAACAATCATGTTCCAGCTGCAGAACAGTCGGTTTCAGCTGCAGAACAGTCTGTTCCAGCTGCAGAACAGTCGGTTTCAGCTGCAGAACAGTCTGTTGCAGCTACAGAACAGTCTGTTTCAGCTGCAGAACAGTCGTTTCAGCTGCAGAACAGTCGGTTTCAGCTGCAGAACAGTCATGTTCCAGCTGCAGAACAGTCTGTTCCAGCTGCAGAACAGTCTGTTGCAGCTACAGAATAGTCGGTTTCAGCTGCAGAACAGTCTGTTTCAGCTGCAGAACAGTCATGTTCCAGCTGCAGAACAGTCTATTTCAGCTGCAGAACAGTCTGTTCCAGCTGCAGAACAGTCTGTTGCAGCTGCAGAACAGTTGGTTTCAGCTGCAGAACAGTCTGTTGCAGCTGCAGAACAGTTGGTTTCAGCTGCAGAACAGTCTGTTGCAGCTGCAGAACAGTCGGTTTCAGCTGCAGAACAGTCGGTTTCAGCTGCAGAAAAGTCGGTTTCGGCTGCAGAACAGTCATGTTCCAGCTGCAGAACAGTCATATTCCAGCTGCAGAACAGTCTGTTGCAGCTGCAGAACAGTCGGTTTCAGCTGCAGAACAGTCATGTTCCAGCTGCAGAACAGTCTGTTGCAGCTAGAATGTGTAGCCTGTTGCAGCTGCAGAACAGTTCTGCAGCTGCAGGAACAGTCGGCTCTTCAGCTGCAGAACAGTCATAACTCCAGCTGCAGAACAGTCTGTTGCAGCTGCAGAACAGTTCTTGCAGCCAGAACAGGTCGTTTCAGCTGCAGAAACAGTCATGTTCCAGTTGCAGAACAAAGTCATGTTCCAGCTTTGCAGAACAGTAATGCTCCAGCTGCAGAACAGTCGTTTCAGCTGCAGAACAGCTCGGTTTCGGCTGCAGAACAGTCGGTTTCAGCTGCAGAACAGTCATGTTCCAGCTGCAGAACAGTCGGTTTCAGCTGCAGAACAGTCTGTTTCAGCTGCAGAAAAGTCGAGCCCGGGCTGCAGAACAGTCTGTTTGTGCTGCAGAAAAGTCGGTTTCGCTGCAGAACAGTCTGTTTCAGCTGCAGGAACAGCCCGTTTCAGCTGCAGAACAGTCGGCTTCGCAGAACAGTCAGAAACTCCAGCTGCAGAACAGTCGTTTCAAGGCAGAACAGTCATGCTCCAGCTGCAGAACAGTCGGTTTGTGTTGCAGAACAGTCTGTTTCAGCTGCAACGTCATGTTCCAGCTGCAGAACAGTCGGTTTCATGCAGAACAGTCATGTTCCAGCTGCAGAACAAGCCAGGTTTCAGCCGCAGAACAGTCATGTCCCAGCTGCAGAACAGTCGGCTCTTGGCTGCAGAACCGCTGGCGTTCCAGCTGCAGAAAAGTCGGTTTCGCTGCAGAACGCCCGTTTCAGCTGCAGAACAAAGTCATGTTCCAGCGCAGAAAAGCTACTTCGGCTGCAGAACAGTCGGTTTCAGCTGCAAGAACAGTCGGTTCCAGCTGCAGAACAGCTCCACAGCTTTCAGAACAGTCGTTTCAGCTGCAGAACAGTCATGTTCCAGCTGCAGAAAAGTCGAGCTCGCTGCAGAACAGTTCGTTTCAGCTGCAGAAAAGTCTGTTTTAGTTGCAGAACAGTCTGTTTCAGCTGCAGAACAATCGCTTCAGCTGCAGAACAGTCTGTTTCAGCTGCAGAACAGCTCGTTCCAGCTGCAGAAAGTCTGTTTCAGTTGCAGAACAGTCTGTTTCAGCTGCAGAACAATCGTTTCAGCTGCAGAACAGTCTGTTTTCAGCTGCAGAACAGTCATGTTCCAGCTGCAGAAAAGTCGGTTTCGCTGCAGAACAGTCTGTTTCAGCTGCAGAACAGTCGGTTTCGGCTGCAGAACAGTCGGTTTCGCTGCAGAACAGTCGGTTTCAGCTGCAGAACAAGTCGGTTTCGGCTACAGAACAGTCATGTTCCAGCTGCAGAACAGTCATGTTCCAGCTGCAGAACAGTCGGTTTCAGCTGCAGAACACAGAAAGGAGCGGCAGCCTTCCCCTGGCTGAGCTGCAGTCTGCATGGACAGTTATCTAAACCTGCATTTGCATGGCCTTCCAGGTCTCATTTGAATGCAGGATTACTGTTTTACAAGCCAGGTCTGCTTCCGTGACAGATTTGCACCTGAGCTTGTCACAACCATCCTACTTTTACGGGAACAGACCGTTCATCTGCACAGTTACTGACATTGGATGAACTTTTTTTCATCTACAAAGAAAAAAGAAAAACACAATAAATATTTCTCTTTTATATTGATATTTATTTAAAGATTTACAAACTCAACAATAAATGTAAAATAAATAGGATTGACAACTTTTTTTTATATAAAATTCAAAAGACATCAGTAAATCTCCCACGCATGCTCACTGTCCCTTCACAAGGGTTTTCAACAAGTGTATGAACATTCTGAACGGAAACTTGTAGCATGACCCGTAACTTTATCATTACTGTAGACATGACAGACGCCGACATGCAACGGCGGCTTCGATTGCTCACGCAGGTGCATGAACTGGCGCGTGACAGTTTACCTGAGCTGCCACGTATCAGTGTGCTGCCAGGTGAGGACAAAACACCTTGCTTTTATTTGAAGGTTTATGACCTTTAATTTGACAGCAGCGTCTTTTACTTTGAAAGATCTGCGAGACTTCTTTTTTTCACATTTGGGTTTGTTTTCACCTGCTTCGTGCGTTTTCTCGCGTGGTTTCGTGTTATGATTTAAAGAACAGTCTTTTCTTCATAAAGTCTAACATTTTTGTGTAAACTTCGCGAGTTTGCTGCCGTTCTCGCGTGACCATTTCAACGGGAACCAGTCCAATGACTCACAGTCCACGCGCTTATTCACCGCTCCACACGTCTCCACGCAGCGCGCGCCCCAGAGTTCGTTTGGATGTCTGCGCAGCCGCAGACTGTGCGTCAGGTGTTTGCGCTCCGTCACTTCATGCCGTGCTGGCTCTCGTGGTGCCGCCGCAGGTCCACCTTCCTCTGGAAGCCCTTTGCGCAGATGTCGCAGCCGAACGGCTTGAAGCCCGTGTGCTTCCTGCTGTGGGTGATCAGGTTGGAGCTCTGGCTGAAGGCTTTGCCGCACACCTGGCACTTGTGGGGCTTCTCACCTGAGCAGACCATAAGAGAACGTGAAATCTGATCTTCTGTCACTTCTCTGGTGATTTATTTGGACGCGCACGCGCGCTCTACGCCCGATGGACATACGTCGGGCTATTTCCCCGCACGAAAGAGTGTCGGGCTATTGTTCAGATTTGTCCGCCGTGATGCTGACAGGCAGACGGGAACAGACTTCCTTTCTCAGAGCTGTGCGTGGAAGCGGGAAAACCAGATATGCAAATTCCCCCGCGTCTTTTTAAGCTTCATTTCCAGATTTATCAGCGGTTTATGGCTCCTGGAAAGAAAAGCTGCAGCAAAGCCTTATGCAAATGTACAGATAGTTACCAGTGTGGATGTAGGTGTGCTTCTTCATGTCGGACTTCTGGTGAAACCTCTTTCCGCAGAACTGGCACGGATAGGGCCGCGTGTCCGAGTGGATGAGCAGGTGCGTGGAGAGCGTGGAAGAGCGCTTGAACGACTTCCCACACATCTTACACTCGAAGCTTTTCTCCTGGTAGACAGCAGAAGACGGAGCGAGCTGGAGTATGAGGGTCACCTCATTGCTGCCCCCCCCCCCCCCCCCTTCAGCCCTTGGGGTACCTGCGAGTGAACATTCATGTGCTGCTCCAGACTGACGGCGTGGCCGAAGGTTTTCCTGCAGATGCTGCACCCGAAAGGCCTCATTCCGCTGTGGGACCTCCTGACGTGAACCTCCAGGCCGTGAGACGTGGAGAACACCTGAACACACGCAGGCGCGCGTCAGTAACGCACCAAAAACAGCCCACGATGCGCCCAAGGTTCTTCCATGCAAAACGAGATTTCAGTTCAACAAAAAGGAAAGAAAAGTTCATGCAATAAGAGCTTTTATTTTGAAAATAAAGAAAACAGTCCTCCTTGGTGATTTAGAAACTTAAAAATGCATTTTCATTTTCAGGAAATACATTAAATGAGGCGAATCTCTTAGGTGTTTTCCTCTCTAGGATTGGCGGTACCTTGTCACAGGTGATGCAGTGGTAGGTGCTGGACAGGGGGGTGTAGTGGGTGCTGCAGTCCAGCGGCTGCTGCGTGGGGGGGCTGCGGCTGATGCGGCCGCCGTACAGGCCGCTGGCGTGCTGCAGCACCGTGGGGCTGAAGCTCAGCTGGCGCAGCTCGAAGCGGGACGGCGCCGGCTCCCACGCGAACGCGGGCTTGTAGTACGGGGGGAACTCGTCCACCTGGGGCTCTGGGGTGGGGAGAGTAATCTGATTACATTCGGCAGGGTTGTTGTGGATGTCTTCCTGGAAAATCAGATTTATCCAGAGGAGCATTCCAATACATAAATAAATCTGCTAAACTTTGACGCAGGACCCGAGGATGGGGGGGGGGGTCATATTAGGAAGTCCGGGTGCGGAAACAGGTAAACTGATTTCCTGGTTTGGTAACCAGATTACTGGGCGCATGTAAACACACATGCTGATTTGGATGACTCACCACTCAGAAAGTAAGGCTGCGCACACGCCACCGGAGAGCTGGGTGGGTCCCGCTGAACAGGTAAGGGACGGGGCAGCTCAGCCACCTGCTGCTCCTGCGAAGGGGGGGCCGCAGCCTGCTCCCCAGGCTGAGGCACGTCCAACAGGTCTGCACTGTGGAGCTGCAGCGTGACATCTAAAATCCACAGCAAACACGAGTGTGATTCATACAAGACAAACATGCCTCCGAGTTGTTCCAGAGGTAAACATCCTGGAGTCCGAAGCCTCAGCAAAACCAGGAGACTCTCAGGAGATCCGAACCATGTGGCGCAGAAACCAGAGACATTCCAGCAGAAAAAGCCTTTTCATGAACATGACTCCAACAAAAGGAAAATGTTTCTCTTTTTACCTGAAACCTCGCTGCTGTTCAAGGCTTTGAAACCCGAACTGATGAATTTAGGAGCTGAACCGCATTTGGTTGATTTTAATTTATAAGAGTTTATAAGGAAAACTTAAGTTACATTATATGAGGGAAAAACTGCTGACCTGCACAAGCTGCGGCCTTCGGCTCCTTCTCCGGGGAGCGATGAACATTGTAGGACGCGCATCTTTTGTTTTTCACCAGGAATGACCGCGGCATGATGACGTTTCACTGCAGGGAAAATGAAACATGACGCAAAAAGGTCTGCAAAATTATAAGCGACCTTTATAGGTGAGAAGTTGCTATGAGCCTCAGAATTAGAAGCGCCTGTTCCTTCAAACTTCACCGAACCCCCTAAAGAAGAGTTTAAAGCATAAATGGTTCAATTCTGCATTTACAGTTATAGTGATACACATCAAACGAAACTAAACAACAAACTTTAAACGCCTGTCAACACTTTTCCCGGCAGTTCTGTCTCACCTGCGGCTCCGCGCGAAGCGCGCCAAACGGACAGAGGAGAGAGAGGATGATGACGCCCGCTTTTCTGAGAGTCTCCCGGCCGCTCGTGCGTCCCCAAATCCGTTCCTGAAAGTTAGAAAAGCACAGCCGCGTGAAGCCATCTCACCCACTGCCCCCCCCCCCCGCCTGATTTTCAATCAGATAACTTCAGCGGGACAATCTGAGTGTGCTCTCAGCCAATCAGCGGCCGACCCGCAGGCGCACATTTGCCTAAAAAAACACGCGCCTGTGGAACAGTTATACAAAACACACACCAAACTCTGACGCTTTGAAACAAAAAAAAATGAAATATTTGAAGTTCAGCTCTAAACGAGAATCTTCTCATTTCATGGAGAGAGAGAAAGAAAAACAGAACAGAGGATCAAACGTGGCGGCATTTGGGCTTCAAGATTCTCTAGAAAGCCTGGCGCGCGCGCGCGTATGATCTGGACACCTGCTGACTGCTGCTGTCCGACACGGACACGAGGCACCTCGCGCACTTAATAACCACCTCTACTGGAAGCCCACTGCTGCTGCTGCTGCAATTGATAATAATATTCACAATAAAGGTTTACGGGGCATTTTTGAAAGTCAAACAGAAAAATGCTGAAGCGCCCTCTTGTGGAGAGTAAGGTCAAAAAGCATTTCTGAGGTGGCGTCATAACTTCTGTTGCTGTTCATGAGGAGAAAGCTGAGAGTATCCCATTACAGAAGGGATCTACTACAATAACATATTACCATCCACTCTGTAGTCTGAGGTGTTACCAAATAATATTAGTAATATTGACTCAGTATACTCTCAGTTTACAAAAGACTAACTGCCCAGAATACCATCGTTTAAAGCACCTATGAAGCATTAACAGATCAAAAACAGTGGCACAAACCAAAAATGTAGCCTTTTCTGCTCACTGAGTGCTTCACTTTTCACATCACTGCTTACAGAAAGGAAGAAGAGAATAAATCGATGGAGTTTTGCATTGGCACCCACAGTTTTTACGCTGGGGGGCTGATTTTCCCTCCAGAACCACAGATGTCACACTTTCTTCTCTGGTCTATGATTGAACCTTTAGCTGCTTAGGAGAAAACAGTTCACATCCTTTCTGTTTCAAGATGTGAGCTTCAGGATGGATTTTCAGGTTCCTTTATTCTCTCAGAGTTCTGGTTTGTGAACTCTTTCATGAGGCCTCGTTAAAGTTTGGATTTATTGAATTATTGTTTTACTCTTTTTTTACTCTCTATTTATAAATGTTCATGTTTCTTTTTTTATTCACCCCACTCTACTGTACAGTATTTATGTATTTATGCCTTATATAGCTCCTTATTCGTATTTTATTTTATTCTACCTTTTTATATTGTTGGACGAGAGTTGCTGGAAAAAATTTCATTGTGCACTGCAGAATGATAATAAAAGATTCTGATTCTGATTCTGATTTTCTTACCACATTTAATCGCATTCATAAGTTTTTCTTGCATCTTATATCTTTATGCTGTTACTAACTTTTTTAGTTGTTTTTCACTGACTTATCTGCACATCTGTGTTTTCTTGACTCCCCACAAAATAAAAATGTAAATGACATTTCTTTTTTTTTTGTTTAAATATTTTGTTTATTCTTGCGTTTTGGTTTGTTTATTTATTTGTTTATAACATTTTATAAGCAATGGGGCGATGCCTGTTCCCTCCTGTTAGGTTTATAACAATAAAACAGACAAAGTAGAGTTAAACAATAAACAAACCAAAAAAAAATAAAAAAATACAAACTATGACATAAATTACATTATCAAGACAAAACATATACACACAAACAGCTCTCAATTTATTTTATCTTTCCTTCTAAAGCTGTTTGACAAACTTCATATTCAATAAAAAACACAGAACATAAATGATGTGCAAACATACTAAAGAGGAAAGAAAAAAAGAAAAGGACATTTTCAGATCATTAATGATCATGTAAACAAAAACGTGAGCGTGTATCTTTTGTTCTTAAGAATTTGGCGCACTTTGAGTTGAAAGGAGAAGGAAAGGAAAGGTACAGAGAACCCGCAAAACCGACATTAAGACTCTCCCGCTATACAGCCCCTCACACCCCCAACTTATGATTAGTGATGCAACAAAAATGGCAGCAATATCAGATCATTCCAGTTGTACAGTTTAGGTCCAGATTCCAGTCAAGACGAGGAAAACAAAGACGTTCAAGGATCTATCTGTCTGACAGTGGATGATCAGAATGGAGCAGAGCAGAGAGTTTGCATCCTGCCAATTGTAGCACCTACATCACAGTCGTTGTTTTTTTTTTGTTTTGCCTGCTTATGATTCCCAACAATGTGAATGAGGAAATAATCTGGAATGCAATTTAAATCTTCTTTTTGTCTTCCATCATCAGTAAAATGCTACAAGAACGTGTTAAAAAAAAGAAAAAAAAGATTTTCTCCCATTTTCATTGGAGTGGGTCTTTCAGATGAGTGGTTTTACAACCTGAGGGACACAAAGACAGAAACAGGAGGAACTATACGAGGAACCGGGAGGATCGGGTTGTGCCATGAACCTTCTCAGAACATAAATTAGATCAAACAATCAATATCCAAAGCATTCGCTCACCAATCCAAATGATCAGAATCAGGTGTCCCAATCACTTGTCCTGGCCACAGGTGTATAGAATCATCACTCAGGCATGCAGACTGTTTAACAAACATATGTGAAAGAATGGGCTGCTCTCAGGAGCTCAGTGAATTCCAGCAGGGAACTGTCATAGGACGCCACCTATGTTACAAATCTGTTGGTGAAATTTCCTAAATATTCCACAGTCAACTGTCAGCTCTGTCAGAACAAAATGCAAGAGTTTGGGAACCACAGCTACTCAGTCACCAAGTGGTAGACCAAAAACTGAGAGGTGACGCAGATCCTGAAGCTCATAGTCCAAAGAGGTCACAGACTTTCTGCACAGTCAGTTGCTACAGAAGTTCAAACGTCATGTGACCTTCAGACTAGTCCAAGTACAGCACGCAGAGAGCTTCATGGAACGGGTTTCAATTCCATGGATCTGCAGCTGCATCCAAGCCATACATCACGAAGTGCAACGCAAAGCGTTTGATGCAGTGGTGGAAAGCACGCCGCCACTGGACTCTAGAGCAGTGGAGACGCCTTCTCTGGAGTGATGAATCACACTTTTCTATCTGGAAATCTGAGGGAGCAGTCTGGGTTTGGAGGTTGCAGGAGAACGGTACATTTAGGACTGCATTGTGACGAGTGTGAAATTTGGTGGAGGAGGAGTTATGGTGTGGGCTTGTTCTTCAGGACTTGGCCTTGGCCCCTTAGTTCCAGTGAAAGGAAGTCTGAATGCTTCAGGATACAGAAACACTTTGGACAATTCCATCCTTCCAACCTTTCAGCAACAGTTTGGAGCGGCCCCTTCCTCCTCCAACATGATTGTGGACCAGAGCACAAAGCAAGGTCCATGAAGACATGGATGACAGAGTCTGGTTTAGATGAACTGGACTGGTCTGCACAGAGTCCTGACCTGAACCTCAATAGAAAACCTTTGGGATGAATTAGACCGGAAACTGAGAGCCAGGCCTTCTCCTCCACATCAGTGTGTGACCTCACCAATGCTGTTTGGAAGAATGGTCAAACAATTCCCAGAAACACACTCCTCCACCTTGTGGACAGCCTTCCCAGAAGAGAAGCTGCAAAAGGTGGACCAACATCATACTGAAGTCTGTGGATTAGGAACAGGATGGCACTTCAGTTCATGTGTGAGTCAAGGCGGGTGAACGAATACTTTTGGTAATATAGTATATAGATTATGAGATCACAGTTTGGTCTCTGTTACCATTACAGACATCATGTGCTGTGACGCTCTCAGTGAGATCACATAAGTTAACAGAATGAAATGGAATTTTGATGTTTTAAATTTGGCACAGAGCTTGCAGACTTGCTGAAGGACACGTAACATAATGGCTTAGCCCATGGGTGAGCCTGCAGTGTGAAAGCAGCACTCCACTGCATTCAGACTGAAGTGAACCACACCAGAGTTCAATTCAATTCAATTTTATTTGTATAGCCCAAAATCACAACAACAGTCGTCTCGATGGGCTTCGAAGTAAAACATGAACTCAAAAGGATCATGAATACAAAGAGTTCAATAGGAAAATACAAAAATGGACTAACAAACTGACTAAGCTATACTGGCATCCCTGCCCTTAGACCCCCCTTCGCGGTAAGGAAAAACTCCCAAAAAAAAAAGAGTTCATCTGGAAGTGAACATTGACCCTCATGCGTCCGTCTGAATGCATCTTACTGTGCTAGTGTGTGATGCAGCTGAAGCGTCACTCAACTGAACATTTGAAAAGTGAGGCAGCAGCAGCAGCAGCTGCTTTGTTGTCGGTCATGAGGCTGGATGGGGTTGAGTTCTGGAAAGGAGCAAAAGTGAGATCGTTGGCTCTTCATCCATGAAGCCATGCATCCGTGACAGCTTTTGTCTTCATGGATGTGAGCTGTGGAAGCTGAGACGGCATCTATTGAAACTCTGCTTTCTTAATGTTTGCTGAAGGAGGTGTTTCACAAATAAGTACAAACTATTAAGTTACCATCAAAATCCAGTCTGGCTTCGCTGCTGCCTCAACATTTCTAATTCACTGCCGGAACTACAGTCGCCTATTTAGCCAACTTTTGGAAAGACTAAAAAAAAATCACACTGGTCTGGATGTGACTTGGTTCAGCCAGTCAGCCTAAAGGGGCTTTCAAGTCTGGATTTCTTTCAGATTCGTTTTAGCAATCAGCACTGAACTGCAGGATGGCTGTTCAGGGGTCTAATATGCACTCTATTCAGTTTAGTTTGTCATTAACTGTAAATTTCCTGGGCACTTTGAAGGTATTGCAACCCCATTAAGAACTCCTCTCTGCCAAAAGTTGTTGTCTCATCATGAGGCGGCATGAATCCTTTACCAGAGCTGCACCTGCTCATCTCGGTCACTACTGGCTCTGTCCCCCATCCATCCTTTATGCGTCCACAAGAATTAAACATTAACATCGATAAATGAGCGGTACGAGTATGAACTGACGTCTCATCGCTTGTTTTGGCGGGACAACCTGGGAAGACTGAGGATTTTAATCATCATTTAAGTTACAGTCCTCAGAGGTCACAAGTTTTTAATTCACTTGCCAACACCTCCTTTTACAGTGGCCGTCCTTCCTCTCCACTGGTGATTTGGTCAAAAAAAAAAGACAACAAATATTTGTTTACATGTTTAGCCCACATTTTCATGATGAAAGTGTAACAAAAACACAAAGAAACAATGCATTAAGACCAAAACAATGATGTTCACCTTTCAGCCCATCCCTTCGGGGGTCACCACAGCGAATCAGCTTTCTCTGATTCGTACAGGTGGTTTGGCAGAGATTTTTACGCCGGTTGCCCTTCCTGACTCAACCCTGTGTTTTATCCCAGCTGGGGACAGGCACAGGGGGGCCCAGAGATTTCCAGCTCGACACCTCCTTCCCGATACGCCATCGATTTTTTAAAACTGGAAGTGTCGCTCAGTAGTGATACGAGTTCTAACTTGAGCCGTATACGGTACACGCCTTCCCAGCATGCATCCCATGCTCTGACAACGTCGTCTGCATTGGCTTGGCCATGTACGCCGCAGGGAGGACGAGAGGATCCCCAAAGGACATCCGTTATGGGGAACTGGCATCTGGGAAGAGAACCACAGGGCGCCCTACCCCACGATTTAAAGATGTCGGGAAGTGGGACATGAAAGCCATCGATATTAACACGCAGTCCTGGGAAGACCTCGCAGCAGTGGAGGGGCACTCTGACCACACAGCTCAAGTCAGGTGAAGCGAACATGATGCATGCATCAGAAGAAAAAGGAAGGAAATTACGCAACAACAACAACAGCCAGGGAACCACGACTTCTGCGACAAAGAATGTCTGTCCCAGATTGGCCTTTTCAGCCACCAACGACGCTGTCCCAGACGATCCTCGAACCAAGACGAGAGCTAGGATACGTCCTCCATGGTCAACGCTGACCGACGGAGGCCAACTGCAGTAACGGACCAAACATTGTTGCCAGTGCGGGTTCATTGTTGTGATGGAAATCCCAGCTCTTCTTAGAGATTCGGCTGTTTTGTGTCAGCTGACTAAAAAGAGCCTTTTTTACGGTGGCCGAGAACTGCCATTGCAGCAACAACAAAAAAAGGAGCAAAAATAAAAAACTACTAGCAAAAAAGAAAAATGAAATGCAAATTTAAAAAAAGCAGCAACCAAAAACAGGAGCAAAAATAAAAAACTACTAGCAAAAAAGAAAAAAAACGATTTAAAAAAGCGATGCAAAAACAAATAAATGCAAACATATAAAAGTAATGCATCTAAAAAAATTGCTGCAATTTCTTTTTTAGTACTTTATTGTACAAAACAGAAGTAAAATACAAAACACAATTTCACAAAGTAAACTTCAGATATGCCAGGGGAGCATATTACATAGGGGTTAATGGCAGACAAAGTGTGCGTTTATTACTTTTATGCACGCCGTGGAAGCCTTCGCGTCGAACGGTTGCTACTGCAAAGTAGGTGCGTAGGTGGTGCTGCTGTTAGAGCGGCACCGCGAGGGATTGTGGGATAGCATTCCCTTTGCCTGTCTGGACGGATTTGGGTTAAAGTGTGGCTTATTGACCAAATGTGTTTAGTTGATTAGCTGTTTTACTGTGTTTTGTCGTGTTTTGACACGTTATTTTGTCCTACTATGCTTAAGTCTCTGAACCATGAGTGAGAGGGAGGAAGAGGATGATTAGTTTATATAGCACCCCTACTCTTGTGTAGTGTGGTGACAATATTGGAAAAGTTGTACATGTATATATTCATCATATATGTGGTAATGTAATATTTTTATTTAATTTAATATTTTTATTGTTATAAAAACGACTATATCTGCCGGCTCAAACTTAGACAAACTTTGGCAAAATGTTATAAGTTATATATACATATGCATGACAAGGAAAATGAAAATAAGATCAGAAACTCGTGCGTTTACTTTGTTCTTTTTCTCCAAGCAGAAACGCTTTCTTTTGCTGATGCAGCCGTGTTACTTTTTTGATGGACGTATAATTCGCCGTCATTAAAATCTCAGACTCCGTCTCACTAAAGTATAGCTCTCTCTCTTTTTCTCCGCGCGTTTCCATGGTGACTCCGGAAATCTGCGATCCATTGAGAATGTCTTTATGTACTTGCCGTGCACGTGCATTGACCCAGGGTTACCAAGTCGAGCATAATTACGCTAACTCATATCCGGTCTTTTGGAACCGACAAACCCAGAGTAAACAAGTTCAGGCGGATTTCAGCCAAAGTTCAGGGTTAAAGTCAGGGTAGATTAAACATGCTTCCTGGAATACCCCCCTGGTCAGATAGCTGCCTGGCAGACTTAGAGCTGCCTGACCACTTTCGTCGTGGCTTTCTTTATGTAAAATGCATGTAATATGCTCCCTGGCATATCTGAAGTTTACTTTGTGAATTTGTGTTTTGTATTGTACTTCTGTTTCGTACAATAAAGTTGAAAAAAAAATTGCAATCATTTTTCTAGATGCATTGCTTTTTTATGTTTGCATTTATTTATTTTTGCATCGCTTTTTTTTTCTTTTTTGCTGGTAGTTCTTTATTTTTGCTCCTTTTTTTAGTTGCTGCTTTTTTATTTGCATTTCATTTTCTTTTTTGCTAGTAGTTTTTTATTTTTGCTCCTTTTTTTGTTGTTTCTGCAATGGCGGTTCTCGGCCACTGTACTTTTTCGGCTCCCAAACAGCTCTTTAGGTTTATTGTTGCTTTATTTGATTTTTTCTCAACAATATAAGATTATGCACAAAATGAATAAATAATGTAAAAAATTAGCTTTTATTCATATAGGTGTATAATATGTATGTTTTTACTTATTCCTTCCAGATAAAATGTACAAAATAAAGGATAAATACAAAGCCAGCTGTTTACAATTCAACTTATATTTACTTTATGTTTTTGTCTTTCTCCAAAACAAATTTGGAAAAACACCAGAACCACAATCCAGAATAAAAGTTAAAATGTGCAAGCCAAAAGAAAGACTTTTATTCACTTTAAAGCAGGGGTGTCAAACATATGGCCCGCGGGCCTTATCCGGCCCGCCAGGTGGTTTACTCCAGCCCACACGTGAAGAGTAAAAATCAAAAGGATGTTTAAAAAAGAAAGCAAGTTTCTAGTCCATTCCTGTGGCGAGTTATTATTTTTTAAAGAAATAACCCAAATGCGCAATTTCGCCACTAGGGGGAGCACAGGAAAAGCAAAACAGCTGAAACAGCATATCTCTGCATGTGCCAAAAGCGAAACATAACCGCTCTGCGTCTGGTTAGGATGCACCTTGGTTCCCTATGAGCCTTACCGCTGTTATCTTGCTATAAGGATGATCATTAGTCACACCCTAATGACCAAAATGTTGTCGAAAAGTGAAGTGAAGTGAAGGGCTTTCCAGGAAAAGTGGAAGAGTTTTTTTTTACATGAAGCTGAATGCAAAACCTGAATGCTTTCTATGTCATCAACAGGTCGCAGTGCTCAAAGAATATGACATCCAGCACCACTAAGAGACTCACCATAAAGAAAAGTTTCTGGATTGCTTCAGTGTCAGATGTAAAATGTTCAGTCTGTATTAATTTGAATAGACCAACTTTTCTTTAATTGAAATTAATTTTATTTGAGATCCATTGGCTCCAAGTGATTAGGCTACTATGTTGATTGAGGCATTTTTTCCAACTGAGTAAAAAACTAAAACAAAGCTGTTATTTTGCTTTTATGTGACTGGTCCAGCCCCCGAACCAAAATAAGTTTGACACCCCTGCCTTAAAGGTTGGCATTTAGAATGACCAAACGTGGAGCCGGTTTCATATGGAATTATTCTCCTGCAGACTCTTTTATCATCCTTAAAGGTCAAATGTTTCCGTACTTTGCTTCTTTTCCCAGTTCGGTCACTCGCTTGTGTTGCTTTACGTTTTTACGTTTTGCTGTAGTTTCTTGTTGTTTCGCCGCCGCGCTCCCTCCGTCTCTCCCTTATACCCGGTTCATGTGCTGATATATCCTCCGCCCCCGTTTCATTCGAGACCGACACATCACTAGTGCAGAGGATCATGATCATAGTTGCCAATTGGATACCCAAAGCCGATTTTACTATACGACATGTTTTCCACATCAAAGTTGTCAAAGCACTATGCAGATAAAATGACAATTATACACCTTTGATCAAACATTTCATAAAAAGACAAACACCGACTGAGCTGTAAAATCTTCTTGAAGTCATGAGGTTTTGACTGCACGAGTCCTCGGATGCATTAATAACAGACAACCAGCAGATGTCACTATTTCTAACTGAAATCCTCCGAGCAGAGTGTCCTTCTCAGCCCAGTTGTGTTGAAGCTGGTCAGTGCTTCATGAGGCTTTGATTTGGCCATCACTAGGGGGGGACCCAGACCCCCATGTGGTTACATAGTTAGGCAGTGGTGTAAAGGGTGGGTGAAGTTCATCGCACCCGTATTTCCCATGTGCCAGTCAGACACAGAGCCAACTGAGCTATCCAGCCACTTCAAGAAGTTAGATTTTTGTAATAGTAACTGAAAGTAAACAGAAAATAAATCTGCCCGATCGCTAAAATAACATTTTTATCTTGAAAGGTCGCTCTGCTCGACACGTCCCACTCCTCCTCTGATCATCGGTGCTGTGATGAACAAAGTGAAACTTCTTGAAACTTCAAAATGGGTGAACCCAATGTGTCAAAGCTTCAAATAATCCTCTCCATGAGGCCATCTAGTGGTTGCCCGTGAGAATAACAGGTTTGTCGCGCAGCACCAGACGGTGGGTTTGGCTTCCTGTCTTCATGAGCTTCATGGAACTTGAATGTTTTTAATTTAATAAAATAGAAATAAACTGTTTTTATTTTTTTAAATACATGTTATCTAATAAAATAACTCTATATTTATGTTGATGCTTCCAACTCTGAAAAACTGCAGACATTTTAAAATTCAATTAGATTGGGTTTTAACGACTCAAACTGTTGCTATCATTTTATTAGATTTTACTAATTAGTTTTATAGTTTAGGTCACATTCTTGATAAATGTCACTTGCTTTTGGTGGCATTTAATCTTTATTAGTTATTATTCATTTCTGGTGGAACTGTCCCTGCTCTGAAGGAAGGTTTTTGGCGTTCACTAGTTCTTTTCTCCTTGTTTTTTTTTTTTCTTCTCATAACTTGTTCCTGAATGGATTTTGTTTGGTTTGTGCAAAATAAAAAAATAATAAAACATTCTTGTAAAAACAAATAATGAGGTAGCAACATTTTTAAAGTCTTTTCCAAAGATTTAATTTTCTCCAAACTACTTCCATTTGCGAATTTGATTATAATTCTTCTATTATTAAAAAGAAAATCAAAAACAACAATTTCTGTTCTTTAAAAATCTGAATGTAAATTTCTAAATTTGTTGCATTTTCATTTTTAATATGATTTATAATTTTGTCCTGTTGTCTGAGTTCCTGATGGAAATGTTTAAAATTTTGGTTTAGAGTTTGACATCGATAAAACTTGATTTGACAGAAGCAATAAAATAAACCAACAAAGAGAGGAAGGATTTTGAGTAAACAAATCAAACGCTTGCAAAAGGCCGTTCCAAGGACACACACACACCACCATGTCAGAAGTGTTCACTCCCCCACATCAATTACCGAGTTCACGTGTTTGGTTTCTTCCTCGTCCGCAGGTGAACAAAATCAGGCAGACTGCTTCTCCAAACATCTGTGAAAGTTTTCTGCGATGCTCCTGGCTAACGAGTCCAGTCCTGAAAATGTCCACACTGCTAAATCCTCCACACTCACAGTGAATATAGCCACGAGGAAGAGCAGGTCAGAGGTCATCATCTTTCTGCGGAGTCACTGCAGACCATCATGAGACTTTCAGACAAACTCAAAAAAAGTTGACTTCATTGGATGGGTTTCCATGGTGATCAGCTGTCTTCCATCAAAGTTCTGTAAGGTAGGGGGCGTAAAACGCACATCTTTGGGCTCTAGCACCGAGAGGACGCCCTCTTTGGAAGGGACAAATTACACCAAATTAAACAAAGGAGCACCAGATCAATTCAAACCCTTTAGATTATTATGGTATGCCACTTGAATTCATGTGAATTCAGCACAGTAACACAGTTAACGCTTGTGTTGCAGTGCAAGACTTAAAGAGGGTATTTTGTAAGTTATTGCTGTTACAAAATAATTTGTTTTGAGAGCAGTTTTTGTGATCATCCACCTTTTTAAGGACAGTAGTGTCACTGATGAGGCTTGAACGGCAAACCTTTTTGCGCACGCGCCGTCTCTACCTGTTTGCCAACTAATTTGCGCGTGCGCGTTTTGCATGTGGGTCACGCGAAACCGTATCACATATACAAGCGCAGCGACGGGGAAAACAAACTAAGCTTTTCCCGGAGGCTAGTTTCCCCTGGAACCTTCGAGGAAGTTGCGCCCACGCGCGGACACCTGTCCGTGGAAAACCGTGCTTCGAATCCGGAGGTAAAAGTCCCGCTTAATCGGCGGCTGTGGCACTAATTTAAGGGATTATTTTTCGAGGAACCGCGGAGGCTGACGGCGGTGGGATGGGCTGTGAGTCGTTCAAGATGGCGGCGCCCTGTGGAGTGCATTTACTCTAGCAGGTAAACAGGTGTCTGTTTGTTCGTCCCACGCGCTCTTCGCTTCCGAAATGTGCACGTGCAAGTGAAGATCAAAGAGCAAGGGCTGCTGCCGCGGTTTCCACGCTGACAGAGCCCCTCTAGCGACCGAACGGTCCCGGGGAGGCTGCGGCTCCGCTCCGCTAACGCTAGCTCGTCTGAGCGGCTGATGTTTTTCTGATGGGGGGGCGGGGTGCTGCGCGCTGGAGAATGTTTAGGACGTTTGTCGGGTTTTGTCCGAATTCTGTGTGAATAGAAAAAGTTCTACTTGGTTCTGAACAGACGCTGCCGCGGTTTGATGAAGTGGAGCCGAGCTGCCCATTGTTCTGGAGTTGTTTTACGACACTCGGCGGCAGTCAGCGACACTCTGCTGCTGCACTTCATTACATGATGATGCTCCCCATCTTCATCTCTGCTGTGCCTCTTCATCCGAGCCATCACTTCTGCAGCTCCTCGTCTTCTCTTTTGCTACTCCTCATCTTTATTCTTGCTCCTCTTCATCTCCATTAATATTCATCCTCATCCTCACTTCTGCTCTGCGTTGATCCCCACATCATATTTTTCATCTTCATCATCCTCTCTTCTCCCTGTTGTTCCTCCCTGACCCCCCCCCCCCCCTTCTGCCCCTCCGTATCTCTCCATGTAAACTATAATACAGTTGAACAACTTATTCAATAAATTGGAACAATTCAGGGAATCTAGTCGATTTTATTTGTGCATCAAAAGGTCATATTTTTTTAAAAAGCTGGTCTTGCATCTGAATCAGACATTAGGTCGGGTGTGTTGCTGGAATGTTTTGGTATTTCTGAGCTCTGATTGTTCCAACATTTGGATCATTTGATGCTGAATATGAAATATTGTCTGGTTCCTGGACCCTCCTGCAAGAGGAGGGAAGGCCTTGATAAGGGCGTGCACACAGCTGAATGAATTTTCCGTGTGCACGTGGGCGTGCTCGCGCTGCACAAAGCGTCTTTGTGCGCTCCCGAGCATTCCCGAGCCCGCCGAGATCACGCCGGGCGCAGCTCATGCTTGACTCGGTTCTGGAGCTCTGTGGTGCGTTTGTCCACCGCGCTCGGCCCATCTTCATCGCCATGAGTCACCAGCAGCAGGAAAACGGGGTTCGTGTTTGTTTGCCGGGTCTTCGTGGATTGCAGGCCCGTTTGGACCCGTTCCTTTTCAGAGGGCAGAGGTTTGCTGTCCTCCATGAAGCAGCACTGTGTAATCACTTAATGCTGAGCTGATTATGAAGAACTTCAGAGGAGCGGTCATGTTTGAGTCAGAGTTGAGTAGCCTGGTGTGCTGAGCCGTTTGTGCTGATAATCACCTGCCTGTCAAGATTATTTATGCCTGCTTTTCAGATTTTGGCCCCATGAAGGGCTGGGGACCTGACGTGTGGTGGTGTCTTTGTGCAGCACCACACACTCAGACCTCAAAAGTGTCATTTTTGTGAGTTTTGATCATGTTTGCTTGCACAGCTTTCACCCTTTCAGTTTTCTGTGGAATCTACGAGCAAAGAGTTTTTTACTGATATGACAATGTGTCCCGTTGGTGGATCCAGGTCTCCCGTCTTATCTGAACACTGCATTTCAAGCACAAAGTGTATCCTGGATGTGCAGCTGATGTTAGCTTTGACTTTCACGATAAACACTCTCATCTTTGATTCCGTCCTCCGTCGGTTTGCGATTAGCATCTTGAAGGGTCCCTGATTGGTTCACAGATAGGATGTCTCAAACACGAGTTTCTGCCCTGGTTGTGGACGTTTCTGTCTTTTACCAATGAAAAAAATAAAACATTTTCTTCCCAACAGAATTTGGAGACCATTGGAGGAAAAATGAGCTGTTCAGTACGTTGGATGAGCTCATTTTAGAAGCATGCTGCTGCATCGGTCCGTCTTATCGGCAGAAGCAGCATTTTGAAACATCGGATGTTGAGTCAGACCTAAAATAAATAAAAAGACAAAGACATACATACATGGATTATTGTCATCAGGCTGTAATTTAAAGAGAAACGTGGCCAAATCACAAAAAAACATTGAAGTCCAAACATTTTTTTTTCTTTCCCGCTGTCATCCAAAGTCACTAAATGTTTGCTGTCCTTCCATTCCCTTTAGCCCTCTCGGGGTCACAGGGTTGCTGGAGCCTGTCCCGTGTTGGCACCCTAGACGGGTCGCCAGGGCACACAATCACTCCTTGTTGTTTTTCACGCCAAATTTGGTTTCTGATTTTGAATCAATTTTTTTCCTCTTTTTTCTTTCTTTCTCCCTTTACTTTATTAAGCAACAATTACAAATGACAGAACACATTTAACAAAATGTATTTTATTTAAGGCTGAATTCAAGGTGCAACTAAAGAAACGCTGTAAAAATGCTTGTGAAACTAAGCGGCAGGCGTTGTTTGAGCTCCAAACACTTTTGTCGTACTCCCACGTCGGATTTTACGGCATGTGGTTTGTTGCTCCAAGTCGAGAAAACCGAAACAGGTCCATAGAAATGAAGAAATTGCTCTTTCTTTTTGGAAACAAGCTCCTCTTTGCTACTTCCCTTTTTATCGTCTGTGCATTACGAGACAGTGGGATACTGGCAAAAAAGAAAATTCAGATTTTTCCAAAAATCAATCTTAAACAGGAAAACTGATGGATAAAATGAAGTTATTACCTAATCCTCTTGCATTGCACTGTATGTCTGCTTTTTAAAAAGAAATGTATTGATTTCATAAAATCAAATGATCTATTTTTAATTTTCTGTACAGAAAAACTTTCTGTGGTTTTTACCAGAAGGGTTTTCCTCTTTGCAGTTGCATCTTCCGCCCTTGTTCAGTTGAAATCCTCACGTGAAAACAAAACTCAGGACGGAATAAACATTTGAACAAGGATTAATATTTAAATAAATGATTCATGACTTCAGCAGAACCACAGCTGGAGTCTCTTCTCTCATCATTTAAGGCGGTATCAGTCGAGCTTCGGCGCGTTCTACACGCAAGCGAAACCCAGCAATGAGCCGCTCCCCCTTCATCTCCTCTCAGACGGATAGGATAACCTTCCTCTCTCGGTGTGAGAGTCTTCCTCGTTGCTGTCAGCACAGCACTGACCCCAGATCAGAGGCCAAAATCCCTCACAGCCGTGTTGTTTGTGGGACAGAGTGGCCTGGAGACGGAATTGGTGGGCGGGCCCCGGGAGTCCTCCAGGCAGACGGGGACGGACACTGTGATCAGTTGTGGCCTCCTCCTCCGCCTCCCCCAGCACTGCCATGGCCAGGGAGCAGCCCAACGTGGGGGATCTCCTCCCACTGCTGGAGACCTCCGACCTCCACCAGCTAGAAGAGATCAGGGGCCTTATCAACGAGCAGCTCAGCACCGGTATGCCTGCGCCACCCGCCGTTTGACGTTGGTCATGTGACTCTGCTGGAACCTGACGGCTCATTTTCTGCTTCCTGAAGAGCGAGGTTCCATGCTGCTGAACGGGCTGGTGGATTTCTTTTTGGAAACCAACTCCGCCCACGCCATGCACATCCTGTCGTCTGTCAGAGAGCCCCACGATAAGGTAAAGGTCTGAGGAGCTGACGGGAGGCTTTCTCTCCAGGAAGTTCCCTCTTTGTGGTTGGAGCTTGAAACCGGTCCACGTCTCCGGTCCGACTCTGCTGTCTGTGTCCCGCAGCACCTTCTAGACAAGATGAACGACTGTATGACCAAACCGGCCTGCCGCCTGCCCACACTCATGCTGCTCGGCCACGTGGTCCGCAAGCAGCCGTCCTGGATCCACAAGATTGCTCGGTACCCGCTGCTGCTGTCGCTGCTGAAATGCCTGAAGGTGAGCCCCGTCTTTGGGATGTGTGCTTTCAGCTCTCTGATCAGCTGCCGTCTGCTTTTCTTCGGTGATGTTTGTGTGAAACACGACTTCCCCACAGGCGGACACTGATGTAGTGGTGCTTATAACCGGAGTTCTGGTGCTGGTCACTCTGCTGCCCATGATCCCTCAGGCTGGGAAACAGCACCTGTGGGAGTACTTTGACATCTTTGGCCGCCTGGCGTCATGGAACCTGAAGAATCCAGGTAGGACCCAAATGAGGTGCTGTCTCTGGTAAACAGTAGGGATGCAGCAAAAAAAATTATAATAAAATGTTCACCTTAAGAATGTTTTATTTTCTGCCTCTGGGGGCATTAAAAACATCACATGGCCTTAGAATGTAACTTTTTAGTAGAGTCAGAATAACTTTAGGCTTTTCAAGAGGAAAGTACTTGGTTGCATTCGTCATCCTGTTTTGCCAAATTCTGGGACAGAAAAGCAGCGATTGGCTGTGAAAAAAGCTTTTCCAATTCCATACATTTTTATTTATGTAGCCCAATATTACAGTACAGTTGTCTCAATGGGCTTCACCAATTCTACAAAACATAAAATCAGTTAGAAAACACATTAGCTGATGGTTAAACTAAACCAAACAGACTGAACTGGGCATCCCTGCCCTTAGACCCTCCTTTTCGCTGAGGAACGACAGATTCCAGAAGAAACCTCAGGGGTGTCCACATGAAGCAGGGATCCTCCTCCAGGACGGACAGGCGATGGACCAGAACTTTTATCTAACTCTACAACTACATGTTTAAATAGTCCAGAAGATGGGTGGTTGGGGGTGGCTGGGGACGCGTGACGAGCCAGAGGTGAGGTCCACGGCCGAGTGTAGGAGCCACCCAACAGAGGAATAGAGGACAGAACCTGAGTGCACCATAGTTTCCCCATCTTCAAACGTCTAGCAGTTTAGAGTTACAGTAATCCAGCCTAGACGGAACAAACGCATGGATGAGTTGTTCAGCGTCACTTTTGGATCATGTATTTCTGATCTTCGCTATACTGCGCAGGTGAAATAATGCAGTTTTACACGCCTTTTATTTCAGTTAGATAAAAGTAAAATGTTGTTTTAGAAGAAATCAACACTTGTTAGCATTTTACATTTATTACAAGAATCCATATTTTCCAGATCTGCTTATAGAAATCACATATTTCCAGAGAGTGAATGTATTTCTGTTTCTATGTCACTGTGAACAATTCTGCTGTTTGAGTTTGCTCCAGAAGAGAAAGTGTGTCCTAACAGTCTTTAGGACAGACTTTCTCTTGAACAGATCTAAAGGAAATATTCAAGAGATGCAAACGGTGTCTGTTTTCTGGCCATTCAGGACACGTGCCTGAAGTTTACCTCATCCACCTGCACGCCAGCGTCTACTCGCTGTTCCACAGGCTTTACGGCATGTATCCGTGCAACTTTGTGTCCTACCTGCGCTCGCATTACAGCATGAAGGAGAACATGGAGACCTTTGATGAGGTGGTGAAGGTGAGGCCCTGTGCTCTGCGTCCGTCCTGTGCGGAAGGCGCTTCGTGTTGATGGGTGGTGTGCTCTCTGCAGCCCATGCTGGAACATGTTCGCGTTCACCCGGAGCTGGTAACCGGCACCAAGGACCATGAACTCGACCCCACCAGGTAACTCCGCCGTGTGTCAATCAAACAGAAGAAAGCGGTCTCCAGCTTGTGGCCTCGGTAAACCAGAGGGTGTTTGCTTTCCTGCAGATGGAAGCGTTACGAAATCCATGACATCGTCATTGAATGTGCCAAAGTGTCTCTGGACCCTAAGGAAGCCTCCTGTGAGGAGGGCTACGCCACCATGCCCGACAACTTCTACCCCCAGATCCACCTGAGAGCCCAGGACTGCACCTCCAGCCCGTACACGGAGCTGCACAGCAGCTTTGGTCAGTGGGGAAAAGCCGACAACGTGATGTTTGTCTTGAATCTGTGTGAGCCTCGCTCTGTACCCCATGATTACTGTTGCACGTGTCTTTGAAGAATCGTTTTTTTAAAGGTGTTGAACTATCTGAGGTTGATCTATTGTCTACAACCTGCAGCTTTTCTACCCCTCTAGTGTGGCTCTCTGGTCAAAGACAAATGAGTCTCAAAAGTAACTGTAGTGTAAAAGGTAAAGTAAACTAGTTCCGACTTTATTCATAAACAGTTAAAGGGTGTATCAAAAGTCAAACTAAAACTTTTTGACGGATGTTGAGCGCCGTGTTCCAAATAAAATCAACTGGAGGTCAGTAAACTCTACCAGAATTAAGGCGCAGAAGAAAATAAGCCGGAGTTTCCAACAAACACAGATTCTAAGTGTCCCTTATGTGCACCGCAAACGGTAAAAGATCAACTAGAGTTATTTTTACTATCACTGCTGACATCAAGTACATTTTGAGATGATGATGCTGTGTGACTCGAGGTGTTTTATTTTAAGAGGAAGTCATGTGAACCTCAGTAAAAAGTTATGAGCCGTTTTAGAAAAATGGATAGTTTAATCTTTAGATTTTGTTTTATTTATTCAACAAACAATAGTATATTGATCATAATAGTATCAATAACAGAAATACAAATCAGTGTCTCACTTTTCTGAAGGGTGAAGTGAGAGTTTCCAACTGCATCTGGGTTGTAGTCAATAAGAAATGGACCCGATGTTGGAGGCGGCAGACCGCTGCTTCTCATGTGTTTCTAGTCAAAACCTAAACTCCTCCCTTTATTTGTGAAAAGTGAAGCAACTCCCTGAAACATGGACCTGATCTGTTTGTCTTCTCAACAACAGGAAGCTCTTCTTCAACCCCGTTCTCGACTCCACGGCAGCCGCCGCCCCCTCCCCTGTCTTTGCCCCCCGTCTCAGGGACACAGTTGACCTACCGCAGCCCACAGGTCTCCAGAAGACAGGTACGGTCTTCAGACACGGACAAGAAAAGACGGATATAACTGCGCTTTTAGATTTGCAGCCGTTTTCGGCATCCCCCCCCCTCACCTGGGCTGGGTATCACTGCCATCATCCCGACTTGATTCATGTCGCAATCACAAAGTCATAGTTCAATTTGATTTTTCGTCTGGCTAGACCTGAAACGGAGTCATTTTCCAAAATTCCAATCCAAACCCAAACCTGCTCAGTCCTGACTTCCACCTGTGGAGAAAAAAAGCTGAAGGCAAAACCCCCAGTGGCCCCTGAAGTAACGTTGAACTGGAAACCTTTGACCACAGCGGTGTGTTGGACTCAGATGTGTCCTGTAATCAGCATCACAGGTCTCTAAGCTGTAATCCCTTCCTCCGTCCGTCCGTTAAAAGTTCCACTCCGATCATCTTTTGATCGGCTGTAAAAGCGTTCCCAGTGAATTATCATTCTGCTGGTCTCAGGCAAAATCATGTTCGCTTTTCTAGGACATAGTTTCAGCAGAGCGGCGGGAGGTCATTACATACTCGCCTCCTAGCTGTAGGCTGGACCAATGGCACAGAGCAACCCCACATCCATTTCCCATCATCCACCTGTTCACGTGCCTAGCCGCTACCTTACAGTCTGGGTCCCAGTGCAACAAAAATGTCCAGATCTGATCCAGATTCCAGCTTAAAACACAGACGTTCATGGATCTTTGTGTCTGCAAGTCATCAGAATGGAGCAGAGCAGGGAGACTGTGACCCGCCACGCATAACTTCTAAGTCGCAAATACGACCTTTTTGAAACTACATTTGTTTGTCTGTTCCTGATTCATGATTTGAATAAAGAAATACTCAGAATTTAAGCTTAATTTTCTTTATAGACGTCTTCCATCGTCAGAAAATGACCACGAGAACATCTTGAAAACATAAAAATCACCATTTTCATCAGAGTTGGTCTTAAACCTTTTTATTTTTCTAACTTTCTTTTCTGGTAAATCGCTTCTTTTTTGCTTTAGGATTCGTCTGCCTTTGGAGTGGAGTTCAGAGCTCGAGGCTGTGCACGTGCAGCACTGTTGCAGTGTTTCTGAGCACGTGCACGCAGCAGCCTGAGCCCAAAGCTTCAGGGTCCCAAAGGGTTGAAGTGGTTCACGGAGGAAGAAATCTCCCGTGATTCTCATTGTTTATCTCTTGTGCAGAACTCGACTTGTGACCTGAACTCCTCTTGTGGGAGCAAGGACCCCCTATGGAGCCCCTCCTCCCTGTGCGGCATGACCACTCCCCCTTCCTCTAGAGGCATGTCGCCCAACCTGGAGCTGTCCCACAGTGCCTCACACCTTTCCAGCCGCTTCCACTGCACATCAGGTAGAGCTGCCGTTTTCCCCACCCTAACTCAGATTTTAACTCAAGTTTTAACCAGGTTTAATCTAAAATAAGAAAGATTTACCCCGGATTTAATTCAGGTTTGATCGCAGTTAACCTACATTTTAAAAGGGGTTTAAGCCAGTTTAAGCCTAAGAGGCCTTAGATTTGATTCCATGTTCAACACAGGTGAACCCAGGTTTCAACTTAATCTAGGTTTGAGACGTGTTTAAACCGGTCTAATCCAGGTTTAACCTAGTTTGTCTTTTTGGATTTGAGCAGGTGGGAAGGGAACGCCGGCCTCCAGCACTCCTGCCACCTCCTCCCCCCCTCCAACCCTGACGGAGGACTTTCCTGCAGTCTCTTTACCAGCCAACACAGTCCAGTCCAGTCCGCCCAGAAAAGTAGGCGCTCCTCTCACCCGTACAAACAGAAGTTTAGCTTGTTTGGAAAGAGTGCTGTGGCGTTTATGAGCCGGGGTTTCTAAAAGGCTAAAAATGTGTTTGTTCTTTCATGTGAATTCTGAAAAATTCTTAACAAATGTGTAATTTAAAAAGTATTTTTAGTTGGCAGCTTTAATGCTGCTCTCATCCAGATTTGGTCCTGGTCAGATCCTGATCCAGTTTGCTCTCCTGGTTTGTTAGGCGCGAAAGTTCTCCTGAATTCTGATGTGGACCAAGCAAGAAAACGCTGGTCCTCTTAAGAAAGAGAGCTTCTGTTCACATGGAAGTGAACCCTGGTGTGGTTCACTTCCATGTGAACAGCATCCAGACTTTCCAAAGACTAAAGAGAGAAAAGGAGCCAAAGAAAGCAACACTGCAAAAACACAGTCTGAAGAAAGGAAAAAGACCAAATGTCTGATCTCCCATCTTCTAATCTTATCAAGAAAGTTTTTAAAAGCAAAATATTATTCACTTGAGAAACATTTCTTAAAACGAGAATTTTTTTTCCTAAAATTAGAATTCTTGTTGAAACCTTTTTTTTTTTGCTACTCCACTGGCAGATTTTTTTTTTTTTTTGCTTATTCAAAGAAAATATGAGACTTATCTAGGGGCGCCTGTTTTTGCTGTGAGCGAGCGGCTGAGGATTTTTCCAGATGGTTTGGTTTGCTTCAGTCTTTGGTTTCAGAGTCTATTCCATTCGAAGCTCAATCCTTCAAACCTGGTCCCAGAGCTGAAGCAAAACCTGCTTATGAACATAATTGTCTAAAATGAGAATTAAAAAATCCTCATCCCAAAATCTTTTCATTTAGGACCGTCGGCAGGAAGAAAGCAGCAAGCCGGTGCTGATGAGGCAGGAATCCGTCAAGGACCCAGAGAAACCAGGGGAGGCGCCTGCACACAGGGGTTTGTCCCTGCCGCCGCTGTCAAAATAAAAGCCTTCTTGGTTTATCTGCTGAAAATAGCCGAGCAGAGCGACCAAGTTTCCCTCCTGATTCCACATGAAATGATGATTGTGTTTTTACTTCTCTGGTGTTGTGATGGCTTGCTCTTACATTAGTATTTGTTGGTGTCCAGAAGCAGCAGAGAACATTTCCATGACGCTGACAGAGCTGACTGTGTTCATGAAGAAGCAGGAGCTTGACCTTCAGCTGAGGACGGAGAAGGAGAAGGAGGAGGGTGAGTGCTTGGTCCGGCCTGCTGGAGTGTCAGAGGAGGACGCCGACTTCAGTCGGCACTCGCACTCCTGCTGGTTACAGCGGGGATCTCCAAAGCACATCTGACCCTCAGGGGTTTGGTGGACTTGGGAGAATTCTTTTAAAACTGTCCCTTTTGGAGGGGGTGTGGCCAAAATGCATGAATGTCACGGGCAAAGTAGAAGCGCCTTGGTCTGGCGGCTTGCTCAGTGCAGAAAGCTGAGGGTGAACCTGTGAAGGTGATCTTGGCTGAAGCCTGTGAATGTGGTTCTGCTTCAGCTGACATCACAGAGGAGCTGCTGCAGCTCACCGAGGAGAACCAGGAGCTGCTGGGCCTCCGAGGCTTCGATTCGCCCTTCTACCGCACCACCGAGACGCTGACGGGAACCCAGAGCAAAGGCCTCCCCAGCACCCAGCCCGGGGCCTCCATCCTAGACCCCCACCGGGCTGCGTCCACACCTGACAAGGTCGAGAACTCTGTGGGCGTCGGCGCTGAAAGAGGAGTGGGCGGGGACAGCCGGGGTCTGGCCCTGGATCAGTCCTGGTCCTTCCAGTCGGGGTTCACCCCTATCGACCACCATCTGCACCGCAGCCCCTCCGCCCACAATGAAGAGGCAGCCAAGTTCAGCTTGTTCTCCCCCAGCCCGTGCAGTAAGACCCCCGCCCCACCACCCTACGAACCTTTTTTTGACCTGGCCCTGCCGAGGGCCGCCTCGCTGTTCGTGGGCAGGAAGACTTTAGAAGCTGTGAACAAAGCCGCCATGCAGAGGCTGCTGCAGCGGGAGGAGCGGCTGGAGGACGGCGAGGAGGAGGGGCTTATGCCCACGTCTCCGCTGGAGGTGCTCGACCGCCTTGTCCAGCAGGGGAGCGACGCACACGACAAAGTTCTCAAGAGGTGAGGAGGTCAGGCGGTGTCTGCCGTCAGAAAGCCACACATACCCAAATATTAATAACCCGATCTGATATCAAATACTCCTCTCTGGGTTCTTCACCCCAAAAAAAGTTATAATAAATAGCAGATATATAATAACACTCTTTATAAAATTACTAAAAAAACAAATAACCCTCTCTGGGTTCTTTACGTTCAAGTTCTATGACTGGGGCAAAGTGAGGTTTTTGCTTGGCTCACGTTTCAATTCAAATAAGCTTTATTGATGTGAGTAAACAATACCAGGGATTCAGTTTTCTATGCTTTCATGAATCACGAAAAAAAAGGGTCTCTCTCTGGTATCGTTCAGGCGACCGGGTCAAATGGGTGGGTGGGCTGGAGTTTGGGGACCCCTGCTCCAGAGTAATAGTTTATTTTTCCCCCCCAATACTGACGCCGCCATGTTGGGGTCCTGGACCGGACCGACGACCTCCATCTGAACCGCAGACTTTTACTCATCCTAAAACTCGCGTTTTAAAGTGGTTAACAAGCAAGATGGCCAACAGTTACGCCCCTCTTACTTCCAAACTGCAACCAATGACAGATTACTTGTTTCCCTTACTCTAAAGCGTTGCACAATTCTTGGGTAATTGTTGATTTACGCTCTTAAAAGTAGCTACAGAATTTGTTCATGACAGCATTTTACATAAATTCTTGGAGGTTTCATGCTGGGTGAGTATTATGGGCTGTCTGGTTCTACTGTTTGTTCAACAGAAGAGGCGACAGGCAGTCTGCTGTCTGTGGTTCATGATCGGATCAGCAGCTACAGAGTTAAAAACTGATTTCCTCTGTCCTCTCCACAGATTACCTTTGCCGAGTAAATCAGCTGACTGGACACACTTTGGAGGTAAACAACCAAAGGGGGGGGGGCTTTTTACGTCACAGAAGATCTTGTTTTGGTGGGACATGAGTGGGGAGGTCCAGATCCATGAGGCGTCATGTGATCTGAAGTTAAAGCGTGGATGAGAACCTCACACTCATTCAGACGATCATCTGATCCGGAGCAGATCGGTCACAAGCTCTGCGCATTCCTCTGAGGCTGAAAACAAACTTCAGGAAACTCGGCGGGAAAACAGGAAGCAGGAATGCAGAGTTACTGAAGTGATCCAGAAACTTCATTCTGATGTGATTCTGACCCTAGACGAACCATTTCACTGTAAATGATCGGAAACCTTTTTTTATGTGTAAAAAACAAAAACACTCAACTAAAAGGTTCTAAAATTTTCTTCTTTCTTTTTTAGTCATTCTTATGACAAATATCTGCATCCAAAGTGTCAAAACAGACAGAATAATGTAAAATGGGGGGGGGGGGGGGTGATTTGATTTGCTTTGATTTAAAAGCCAACATAGTTGGTTGAAGTAAAAGCTGAGTCTCTCTCCGCCCTCCTTTGTGTAGGCTCGGCTCCTCTGGACGAGCTGCACACGCTGCGCAGTCAGCTGCTACTGCTGCACAACCAGCTGCTGTTTGAGCGCTACAAGAGGGAGCAGCACGCGGTCCGCAACCGCCGCCTCCTTCGCCGCATCATCAACGCCACTGCGCTGGAGGAGCAGAACAACGCCATGGTATGCACACAGCAACACAGACACAAACTACCCTGCAGGGTGAGGGTTCAAAGCTCTCCAGTCAGAACAGCAGCAGGTGAACATCCTCCTGTCGTTCATCAGCTACCATAAAACCAGCGGCAGAAGTCAGAGGGTCACACTTCTGAACACGACAGATGTTTGCTGGAAGCTTTTCCAAATGTGATCTGTGCAGAAGGACCAGCTGAACCTGCAGAGTGTGGACATCACCTCTCTGAGGGAGAGCCTGCAGGTGGAGCAGCACAGGTACCGGCAGCTGTGGGATGACCGGGAAACCGTGGTGACCCGGTTACACAGCCAGATCCGCCAGCTGCAGCAGGCCCGGGACGACTACTACACCCGCAACCAGGAGCTGCAGGTACACACAAACCCGCAACCAGGAGCTGCAAGTACACACAAACCCGCAACCAGGAGCTGTAGGTACACACAAACCCACAACCAGGAGCTGTAGGTACACACAAACCCACAACCAGGAGTTCTGCAGCTAGACACATACCCACAACCAGAAAACTGTGGTACTTACTTATACGTTATTGAGTTTTTCTCTTTTACCAGTTTGTAATTTTAACTCTAATCATCATTTTCACTTAAACGTTTTTATAGAGCAAGCTGCAGGAGTGCCAAAAGAAGATGGATGAGCTGGAGGCGGAGCTTCAGAGGGCCAACAACAAAGTTTGTCACACGGGTCACCTGCTCAACCAGATGACTGTGAAGGTAAAGATGGTGACAGAATCTGGTTGCTCGGCTGGCTGTCGTTTAAAACGCCTTTTTTTTAGATTGAAAGGAGTGTCCATGTTGTTTTAAGGCTGTCGGATCCCCTCATACTGGAATCATAGCAGATGATGTGACCACAGGAAAGAGAAAAATCAAAGCAGAAGGACAACTGTGTCTGACCAACAAAGGTTGATTGGTTATTAATAGTTCCTAAGAGCAGATTGAAAGCAGACCTGGGGCCTCATTTATAAACGTTGCGTACGCACAAAAAAAGGCGTACGCCACTCTCTACGCAATAGTTGAGATTTATAAAAAGCAAACTTGACGGGAAAATGTGCGGTCCTCCACGCAAGCTCTGACCCAGGCGTACGCACAAAAACGGGTGAAATGAGAAACGGCGACACCGTCGGCAGATGGAAGAAACACGTGAAAGTGAAAATGACAATCCTGCCTCTCATAAATAACATGAAGACTTCACAAAGAAAGTCTTTCAATTAACAGCCTACACGAACACCCGTTTGATCGATCAGCAGTGGAACAAACAAAAAAAATCAAACGAAAATTACAACAGAAATTCAAATGAACACATATTTGCAGAAAGAAAAGTGAAATATGTTCTGCAATATTGGCATGTAGTGCAATTCATCCTCATAAATAATATAGTTAACAGAACGAAATACAGTGATCCCTCGCTATAACACGGTTTACTTTTCACGGTTTCGCTACTTCACGGATTTGCATCGTGCATTGTGTTCTGCATTCTGATTGGTTCAAAAGTCACTTCGCTTCTTCTCTACCTGTGCGTCAATAACGTTGCAGTTTATTATGTACAAGTACGTAAAACAGCTTGACAAATTTACATTATGTACGTGCAAATCATCTTGCAATTTCGAATTTCTCTAAAACCCATAGAAAAAAAGAGCGACAACAACTGTCAATCACTGTGTTCTTCTCCCGAACAAACACAGCTGCACCGCGGGCTTCAAAAGAAGAAAACTGCAGAGCGGAGTCAGGATGCAGCGGCTCAGTCTGTAGAGCAGTAAATACACCTGAGTCACTATTTGTCCCACTGTACTTTGTATTTTTTCATAATCATTTTACATTTTCTCCCGTTTAATCCAATTACTCGGGTCGCGATGGGCGGGGCTAATCTCCGCGATTTGAAGCCTTCTGTACACATTGATTATTAAAATTATTTTTTATTAGACAGTACAGTACAGAAGTTATTTGTTAAAAAAACGTTTTCTAAAGTACTTTTATTTGTGAAACAAATGCTTGAGCCTGTAAAATGGTCTGTTCTTTCTTTTCAATGTATAATAGAGTATTTAATTGTATATTAATTGTAAGAAAAAAAAAGGTTTCTACTTCACGGATTTTGCCTATCACGGGTTCTTTTTGGAACGTAACCCCCGCGAAAAACAAGGGTTTACTGTAATGTACAAAACTGATATTCTCGTCAATGTGTCCGTCTGGTGGAGCAGATATAGTCAAAGTCAGCTTTATTGTCAAATATGCTGCATCCATAAGACATACAGCACAGATGAAATTGCTTTCCTCTCACCCCACAGTGCAAGCAGCATATAAAATAATAAATAAACGACTTAAAAAATACATTCTTTTAAAAACAATAAATCCTTGAAACCCAAAAAGATAAAGCCAAAAAAAAAACAAAAAACACTGAAGGTAGGGGAGAGAGAAGCCGCTGCGTGTGCACGCGCCGCCAGATGCGTGCGAATCAGACAGACGGACGGACGTATTAATTGTCCACTGGAAAAAGTTGTTTTCATATTAAAACATTTCTTCATAAGCTATGGAATTATGGTATTCATGCATATGCCTTTAGTTTGTTTTATTTTTGATAAAACAATGTATGGCGTATGTCTCAACCATTCAGAAAGCAACAAGAAACTACATCTGCGCAGAACAATTTCCCATTTCCACGTGGATTATTACCGACATCTGTAGCTTGTCAGATGTAATTAAATGGAGGGAAATAAAATGCCCCATCACAATGACGCACAATGGCTGATCTTGGATCTTAGAAGATGTGGCAAATGAAAGAATTCAGAGTGAACGCATCTTTAGACAGCAAGAAGACTTGCTGGAAAACGAGGACGAGTGGCTTATGAGCCGGTTCAGACTTCCTCCAGCCGTCCTGTTGGACCTCTGCGGGCTTTTGGGGTGGTGTCACCCGGTGCATCTGGCGCGTTGGTGTCTCCCTCCGCCTCAGTCACCACTCCCCTTAAAATGGATTCCCCAATTATTGCCGCCAGTCTCTCAAGAGGGGTCAGCTCTGGTGTCCCCCCCCCCCCACCCCCCGTGGCAGACACACTCTGGCGATGCAGCGGCAGACGCTTTTTTGCCGCGACTTTGATGTCCGACCATTTCTATTTTACTTCGGCCACGGTCCGAGGTTGTGAGGCTACAGCATTTTAAATTTTCACGTGCCTTTTTGGCATTAGTAATGCCCACACTTTGCCCTCTAAACAACACTTTTCTCCTCTTTTCTTCCTCGCCAACGATAACTTCTACTTCACGTAGAGTGAAGTTACGGTTTTTTGATTTCCTCTCGGTGTTTGCCATGGTTTCGCAATCCATGAATATTAACTTGTGGGCGTTTCACAGACTATTTATGGGCAACTATGGGCGTGTCATGAAGTCGCAAAAGCTGCGCTGTATTTAGAATCGGTTGTGATTTATAAAGGGAAAGATGCGTAGGATGTGCGTGTGCACGGTTTTATAAATCCGAATATTTCTGTGCGTACGCACGTCCTATGTTTCATCCGTACGCCACTTCTGACGCAAATCCTACGCAAAGTTTTATAAATGAGGCCCCAGCTCCTGAGTCTAAGCCTTCAGTTCAACCCTTGATGCTGAAGTTTTTAGGGGAGAATCATTGAGTTCCACTGTTGTAGTTCTTTATTTTGCACTGAGCCGATCCCTCCATCCATGCTTTACATCGATCACATCAATCCTGTGCCGCGTTCATAATGTCTACAAAGATGAGGAGTTCATCCGTGTGCATTTTTAGTTAGAAAACAGACATTTTGCTTTAAATAACTGCAGCTTCTACTCCACATTACTATCAAGTTTTGATTTATTTTCTGAAAAACTGTAATAACCAAAGCTCCCCTTTGCCTAATGCTGTACTTTCATGAAATACAAATCCATGTGGACGTGTTAGTTGCAGGCAGAATGGCTGGTTTTTTGGTGATGATGGTCTTCTCACAGGCTTGAATTGGTGGATTCATTCATAATAAACTCGCTTTTCCTTCAGCTGAGCAACAGTGAGAGCACCCAGCAGCAGATGAGCTTCCTGAACAAGCAGCTGCTGCTCCTGGGGGAGGCGCATAAACTGTCCATGCAGGAGCTGCAGAACGCTGGCACAGATAACACAAAGGTGAGAGGCGGGAGAGGAGGCTTCTGGAAAGAAATGTCAAAAGAATTCATCTGACAGAGAAAACATCTTTAACCGAACTCAAGTTAACAAAGCAAAGACTTTTTTTTCCCCCCCTCCATCTGTCATTCCTCCCGTCTTTCATGCAGGAATTTTGCCTCCATAGGTAGAGCTTTTATACCCAACATGTTGACTTGATTTTGTTTGGTTTGACAAATCAATCTGAGATTCAAAGATGCGGTTACACTTAAAAAAAAGCCACCTCACATTCCTCCTGTGCTCCTCTCCTTTGGGCAGCAGGAGGCCCGGATGCTGCAGACGTCCTACGCTAAGGAGGTGGAGGCTCTGCGGCAGAGTCTGCTGGTTCAGGGGCAGAAACTGGAGGCGGCGCAGCAGAGAGTCTCTGAGCTGGAAACTCACCTTTCCAAGAAGGAGCACCTCATTGCAGAGCAGAAGAAGTTCCTGGAAGATGTCAAATGTCAGGCTAAGTGAGTGACTCCACTCTGGAAGTTTCACCCTTTCTAAACATTTTATAGACTTTGTGCTTCAGTAGTGGGGGAGGGGGTGGGGAGTTCCTCACCACATCCATCTAGGCTGGCGGTTAGCCGGTTAACAGTACGAGATGACACACACGTAGCGTTTGCCTGATTTTAAACCTTGAAATGCTTAGAGGACGGTTTGCTTTGACATCCCTGACCCCCGCCCTCGTCTCTTCTCGTCTCAGGGTGGAGCTGCAGGCCTCCGACAGCAGGTACTTGGTTCAGAGGACGATCACGCAGCTGCTGCAGACCGAACTCCTGCAGCTCTACAGCCGGGTGGAGATGGAGGCCCCTGCCAGCAGCAGCTTGCCCCCGGGGGGCAGATCCGACCTGCACACACCCGCAGACCCCGGGTGAGAGCCCTGTCAGCTGTGTTGTGTTTACTGAACCTGCATTAGAGCTGGTTTTAGCAGTACGGCTCACATATGAAGTAGCCGGTGTGACCCTCATCGGATCCCTTTGACGTAGAAGGAAAGATGTTGTTGGGAAGTCTTTTTAAAAAGTTCTGTAGCAGTTTTCAGAGGGAAAAAAAGAGCGTAAAAACATTCATAGGCCGCATTTCCACTGCATGGTTCAAGTGACCCAATTCCTCTCATTTGGCACAGACCGGATATGATTGAACATGTAAGCAGGACAAAAGCGCATGGATTCCGTTTTTCTCAGATCGGATACAGGCCTCATTCATATGTGGAAATAAATCGGAAACGAATCGGATACCTGCATCTGCGTGTGCCATGTAAGCAGACAAATCGGATATTCCCCAATAAATGCGAGTCGTACGTCAGTGACAGCAACTCAAGGGGACCACCAACTGAGATCATATTAAGGTGCTTTTGTGTGCTGATTTTGCTGTTTGAGCACAGCTGGAGCCCCATCAGCATGTTACCTTTCAGCCTCAGGCTTCAGACCGTAGTCGGAAACCGACCGGTGCCGGTCGGCACGCAAACGGTGACTAATGAATGAATGACCGTTGCTCAGGAACCAGCTAGAAGCCGTTTATTCCTTTGCTTGGATCAAACTGTTAATGCAGCACAACGTCTGCAAACACTTCCTCATTCAAAACTCAGAGGGAGCACATAAGCCGGCCGGGCAGCCCTCCTTTTTCCTCTCCCGCGTATCCCCTCTCCTGCCTCATCCAGGAGCACCCAATGCCTCCATGACAACCGCAGTCAGACAAAAGTCAGAAGGAGGTCCGCGGAAATGCTGCTACCTTACGTAGTCCTCAGAACGTCTGCGTTTGGTAGTTTCAGCAATGTATAGTGGAAATGCAAAAATCAGATACGGGTCACTTTTTAAAGATGATGTAAGCAGGTCGTCAAAAAAATCGGAAATAGTCAGAAAATCGGATATGACCATCTAGACCTGCAGTGTAAATGCAGCCTTTCCTCACTAGACCATGCTTCACCTTTGCTGTCTTGCTGCTTTGCAGATTTTTTTTTTAGTACAAATTTGTCAATCCGTTTGTCAATCAATCTCCTGTGGATTTCACCTATCGTAAATAATTTTAGAATGGTAGCCCCCGCGATGAACGAGGGAATAGTTTAATTATTTTTGTTGTCATTATGATTTTGATGTATCTAAAGTTTTTGTTTTAGTTGCATTGAATGATAAGAACCAAGATGTTAAATTCAGCTCAAATAGTTGCATCATCTGCATTCACCTGTATGAAAAGAAATGGTTCTGAAATCGACCCCTGAGGAACACCAGTGTCCCACTCTGGGCAGGAAGCTTTAAAAAGATTAACTGTATTCATGAAATCATTTTTTGTTATCCAGTGTGCTGGTACCGGACGGGCCGGACAGAAACCACACCAGCCAGGATCCGGATGGCAGACCCCCACATGACTCTCCCCGGGGCAACGGCAGCACTTTAATGCCACCAAAAGTCAGCGGCTTTTCCATTTCTGCAGCCAGCTCCATCAACGGAGGCCAGGACCCGCCCCCTCCCCTGCTGGTCGAGCCCCACCCACCCTGCCCTCATTCCAATCCTCTGGCGCCCCAGCCTGCGTCCGACACCCCCGTCACCGTGGGCTCGTACCCCAGCGCCAAGAGTTTCCTGGGCATGCGGGCGCGCGAGCTGTTCCGCAACAAAAGTGAGAGCCAGTGTGACGAGGACCAGCCCCCCCCACGCCTGGCAGGCCTCGCCCACGGCCTGAAGACGGAGATGTGCGTGGAGCCGCCCTGCCCGGGCTACACCGCCCCCCTCGACCCGGCGCCCTCGGCAGCTCCCACCTCACCCCTCAAAGCCTCTGGCCACACCACGCCTCCCACCGCGCCCTCCAAACACCCCCCCACTGAGACCAAGCACCGGGCCTCAAGCCAGGAAAGCCCCCGCAGGAGGGCAGGCGGGGGTCAAGGGGGAGGCAGGGGTCAGATAGGGTCAGGCCGCCCCCGGCAGCAACAGCTAAAAATTATGGACTATAATGAAACGCATCAGGAGCACAGTTAATGACATCCAGAGAGCCGGCAGACGCCAACGTAACCGGGGGAGGGGCCAAACATAACCGGGGGGAGGGGCCAAGACTGAATTTTTAACAGGGAAGGAGCTTCAAACCTGCAGGAGTCCATCAGTTTTATCGTCCCGGTCCTGAGTGGACAGCAGGATTCCCACAAGCTCCTCCTCTTTCTTTTTCTGGAACAACGAATGACCCTGAAGGATTCTGGGAAGCAAGCTTCAAAGCTAAACAAAGCTAAAGCCTAAAACGTCGGGGAAGCCTCCGTGAGTCTGACGCTCAAACTCATCGCAGGTTTCTATCTGAAACCAGTCTATTGGCTTTGGTCTGACCGTGGAACACGTTTCTGACGCCACAGATCCTCATCAACTCTCACCGGAACACGCCATTATCCGGCTCCAGGGGGCTCAAATCCAGAGACCATAGCGATAAAGGTTTTTTTTGGTGCCAGCGTGGAAGCAGCCTCCAGGTAAACAAATGATTGGCGCTTCTGGAAAACATGCTTTCAGTTCTCCCAAGACCCCCCCCCCCCCCCGACATGTCGCCATGGAGACAGATGTGACTATTTTGGAGACGGTCAGCCGAGTTTTTTTTTAACACGAGCACTTTAGTGAAGTGAAGTGAAGAGGAAGATTTCCATCCCAACCCTGCAGGAATCTGCTGATGCAGCCCGGAGGCCCAGCGGCACACGGGAAGGGATGACATCACAGTCATTTCTTTCTCCACTTATTTATGTATTTATTGACTTTTTAAAAATTCCAGACCCACTCAGTACGTCTCAACGAGAACCTGGAGAGAAACGGCGTCCTCATCTTCTACCCTAAACCAGCTTGTGTCCACGTCAGACGCATTCGGACCGACCGGCCTGTTCAGGCCTACAGCATTCATGGTTTGTTTTGTTTTTTTTGATTTGGAAGTGACGCTGAAGGTTTGTCAGAATCTTGTCGTCCACTGGGGAACTCCTGCTGTCACTTCCGTCTGCCTCGCTATCTAAAGCATGTTCAGCCGCCCTCCTTATACTGTAGAAGCTGCAGCAGAGCCGGACAGAAGGTACAATCAGCACAAACCGCAGGAGCACGACTGGGGAACACGGGACAACTCCACAAAGGAAAAAACAACAAAAAACAAAAAAAAAAGGAAGTTCTTAAAGCAGTGGCTTGTGTGTAACTGTGAACAATAAAGATCGTCTTTAATGTTTTGCACTACAAATGTGACTTTTCTCTGTTTTTTTGGTGTACACCAAATCACCAGACAATTTACCAGCAGTAATAAAAAGTCTGTTCTCCTGTGGAGGAAAGAAAACTGTAATCTGACCGCTAAACGATCCTGATCCAGTTCTATGTGCATGGATTGACGATTCATAGAAAGCTTGTAAGTAATCTGATTAAAAGTTACAGCGATAGTCGACTTAAAGAAGGGTTTATTTTTCCCCTAAACTTCTCTATTTATAGTAAAATAAAATTGTTTTTTGGACTCTTTTTAAAGCTTTTGAATGTGACTCTACCAGGATTGAGGGAAAGGTAATGTAGCCTGAAAAGCACAAAATCAAACTCATCAGAAACTCCATACAATGAAAAAAACCCAACTCCAAGGATAAAAAGAGATAAAAAGAATATATATAGTATTGTTCCAAAAAGTAACCCAGAACCCAAGAACTGGGTTGTTGTAGGAATGGACAGTGTGACTATGACACATTTTCCAGATCTGTATAGAAGGTTATTCTGCTGCTCAACGCTCGGGATGATTGCAGGTTAACAGAACAAGATTCTTCTTTTTTTTATTATTATTCATTAACCTCTGCAGTGCGTGGAAGAAGCATGGCGGTCACAACAGCCTGGTGGTCACCGGGCTGGTCACAGACGGCTGTGTGATCAGCCATCACTGACACATACAGTATATCACACTAAAGCTGATCACATAGGATGTGGAAGACCTCTAAAGGAAATTCAACCAATCTCCGTCTTTACCAGAGTTGCGTCAACACAAAGGAGAGGACAGCTTTAGCATTTGAATTGGTCATCTGCCTGCAGCAGCTCACTGAGCAGCGTGCTAAAGATGATGAAGTTCACGCCCTTTGCAGAAAATGAAAATGTGTTTTCCTTTCCATAACTTACTCTCATTATCAGAAATCTGGTTTGTGTGGGTTTTATGAGCTGGAACCCCAATTTATGTAAAAGTAAATACTTGAAATCAATTCAACAGTAGGCCCTGGATCTACACTGGGAGTTGGGTCATCTAGACCCACTAGACAGAGCTCTGAACCTTTTTTCTTCAATGATTTGTGATCTTCACTGGTGTCCATGGATTACATGAAATCTTTCCACCTTTATCATGGTAGGGGGAACACGTCAGCACAAGGGTTAAAAATGAGTAAATATTTCTGTGCAGACACTATTCTTTTGAGCAAAAGTTCAATAATTGATCAGATTGACAGAAGTTGGAAAGTGAAATCTGAATTCAGATAAATTCAGCAAAGACAGAAAGTCCTTGATGTTTGCTTTGATGCCACTCTGGACTGTTTACAATGTAAATGAAAAATCCTTTTCCATCAGAAATGCTTTAAAACTAACAACAAAGTTCAGTCTGAAACTGTGACGATATGCAGACTGTTGTAAAGAAAACAGGCAGAAGCATGAAGAGTTCCGACAGCTGATATGTTTAATCTCCAGACTTTGGCGCCGCCTCGACAGACTCCTCCTCCGAGCTCCAACGTGGGTCATGAAACAAGACTTCAGACATTTGTGCTGCCAGCGTCACGGCCGGTTGGTGCTTCTGAGATTTAGAAAAACAATTCATACTGAAGCCTCGCCTTCATTCAAACAGCTATAAAATACAAAGGTTCTGTTCCAAAAATCTCCCTGCTGTCCATCAGTTTGACCTCAAACATGAACTATTTGCTGAGAACGCTCAGGAGTGGAAAAGCAGCCAGTAACAGTCCTTCAGACGCACCCTCCTGCAGCCACGGACGGCCAGAGGCGGCAGCTCATCACGGGAAGGTGATTCCACAGGAGAGGAGGAAACGTCCGCCTCATCAGCCGCCGCTTCCTCCCGCTTCTCCTCAGACCTTCAGCTCAGCGGCGAGGACTCCAAACCCGCCGTGAACCAGCATTCAAAGTTTGCAGGTCAGAGCTCCAGAGATTTATGTAGTGCAGAAAGTCATCAATAAATAATTCACTGTCGAGGATCTCAATCATCAGAAACAATCCGGACTCTGGCGCTGAAGCTCACCACGCAAAGGCAAAGACGCACATTTTCTATTAAAACCCAGAAAAATGCAACTAAATAAAAAGCAAATTCAGAAAAAAACAAAAACTTTTTTTTCACACATTCTTGTTCACTAGAGAAGTCCTGAACTTCATGGACGCAGAACGGGGGACTCAGTTCTCCAGAACCACCGTCCTCAGCTGGTCCTCCTCACTGGTGCTGATGGTAGCGATGGCTCCGTCGTTGAACTCGAAGGACGTCCCTCCGTCCACCACCATGCAGGCGTCCCAGCACCGCGAGCGCACACACACCCTGCCGCGGCACACAAAGACAGCCCCGTCAGAACCGGTCCTGTTCTGCAGGTCCAGACGGAGCGGGCTCTCACTGACTTGCTGGCGAAGCCCCTCTGCCGGCCGCTGGAGAAAACCCTGTTGACGATGGGCTCCCGGATGCTGAAGAGCAGGCGCCGGTCGTCCGGACTGAAGACCAGGGACTGGTTGTACTCGTCCGTGACTGGACGCCACCAAACGCCTGTTAGAGACGCTTCTGACATGCAGGCAGACGGCGGCGGCCTGGAACTCACCTTTCTCAACGAACTCGCGGCTCAGAGGGATGTCCATTCCAGCCTGGGACCTCCCTGAGGGGAACACAAACGCGCAGAAGTGTTCTAATGCTCTACACACAACCAGTTTCCCTTCTTTGACCTTTGACAGCTTTCCAAAGAAGATCCTCCTGCTGTCCTCCTTGAAATCAAAATGCAAGAAAGCCTAATAGAACGTGGTATTTTCCATCATTGTGACTTTGATGTAGCTTCGTCCTTTTACTATAGAATCTAAAGATGACAACATTGGTGTAGAGACCTGTTCTCCGTAGATCTACATGTGCTTTAAGCTTATTCTAATCGTATAAAACAAGCTATCTGACAGGTTCAAAATCTATGTACATAAACTAATTTATCAAAACAAATGAACCAAAACTACCAACCAATTTTTAATCGAAAAAGTTGGCATTTTTATTCAAGCCAACAAGCCAAAAGGCAGTGAAGAAGGAGCCGCATGTGGCGCCAGAGCCTCAGGCAGGCCATGTAACCGCCTCACCTGTCGCTGAGTCAACAGGTGGATGAGAAGCAGCGACTTTGAGAAGCAGAGAAATAAATGCTGCAGGAGGGCGAATATGTTTGGAATTTTGACCATGCGGCAGAAGAATCTTAATCAACTCACCAATCTTCAGAACCTCTTCCACGGCTTGTTCTGCCAGCTTGTTGATGTTGTAAGACCTGCAGACAGAAACCAGAGAGGAATTTCTGACTCGAACGTCTAAAGTTTCAAAGCAGACCCCGTCAGGCTCGTTTGGGTCCTGCTGAGGCGTCACTAAGCACAGCTTAACCTGCTGTTTGGAGATCATGGCGGCCAGTTCCAGAAGATCCTTCGATTGGGAAGTATGTCTATCTATCTATCTATCTATCTATCTATCTATCTATCTATCTATCTATCTATCTATCCATCTATCTGTCTATCTAGGCTGTGTCCCACCAAGGTGGGGAGGAAGTATTTCACTTGTCTTAAAATATTCCATTGAAAAGATTATTGGAACAATTTCCACAGTTTATAAAGTGTAAGTTTTAGAGCACTAAACCAGGCCCTGGTAACTAACTATCTGTTCAAATGTTTCACATCACTAGAAGCTTCCATCATTAACAGGAGAGTCCAGTAAAGCCGGGTTCTTTTTGGATGAGGAGACTCTTCAGCTCCGCCCGGTTCTTCTGCTCATCGTGGATAATGGTCATTTCAGGTTCTCACGCTGCACAAACCAAAACATTTTCATGTTTTATGTCTGCTTTGCTAAGCCCAGATTTCAGGAGTTTTCCAGCACTACGTCTGGAGAAAGTTCTGGGTTTGGGTTTCCGCGTGGACGCTCTGAATCTGCATTAGTCGTCATTGTAAAAGGCTGAGCGGTTAGTGTAAATCCAGGAGGTTAAAAGCCACCCGCTGCACCCCAAACCCCCACAAAAAGTCTTACCAGGCTTTGGACCCTGTTCCGGTGCAGATGCTGAGCCCCGAACTCTTCTGCTTCTCCCACGGGCCGTCCTCCACAGAGATCTCATAGTAGGAAGCCCTATGGAGCAAGAGGTTAAGGTGGGGTTTGAAAGACTTTGACCTGCGGTGGACAGAGAGGTCACCTGATGAGTTCTGGACAGGTGAGCATGCTGGAGGTGGAGGGGCTGGGGGTCAGTGATGGTTACAGATACATTAGATGAGGAAGAGGAGCTGAAGCTTTGCTCCAGATCACTGAAGTACCTGGATGACAGAGACTCTCCGATGAAGATTTCGTTGAGGCCTCTGACGGGGAGCAGGCTCGGCGTGGAGACGCTCTGATGCAACGTTCCAGACCCTGAAAGACGCACACGAGGTGAGAACCCTGGTCCTCTTGAGGGGGGGGGGACAGGCGGGCGGCGGACTCGTACTCTGTTGGCTGTCGGAGCGGTGAGCCTGGCTGTGCTGCTCCAGGCTCAGCTGCTGCTCGTGCAGGTCCACCGGGGTGGGGTTGATTCCCGTGCCCTCCAGGTGCAGACGGATCCTCTGACGCCACAGCCACCTGACAGACCATAGGATGGGGGGGGGCTTTTTAGAACAGAATTTAGCTGCATTTCAATTAGCACTTGCTCAAGGGCGTTTCCACCACTTAGGGTGCTGCACAGCGGCAGAGCCTCTCTGCTTTCATGGTCCGGACTCCACCTCCTTTTCAGGAGAAAGAGTTTGTTGCCGAGTCCAACAACAGCCTCCCCTTTTATTGTTAAAGACGAGCCATCCATTTATGAGAACTGTATGAAAGAACTGGACTGAGTGTGATGTCACCGTAGAAAATTGTGTAATAATTCCTGTTCCAACCAAATGAAGTCAATTCAGTTGCAAAATTCCTTTTGTTTGCAATACGGTGTCACTAAGCAGCGATTGAGTCAACGTTTCCATGGTAACCACTCTCACCAATCAGCAGTGAACGTGTTCAAAGTACACACCCCCTACCACGTGAACGTGAACTCGGGAGAAGCCGTCAATCAAATGTTCAGAACGTTGGATGTGGGCGCCAGGCACCGCCCGCTTTTCTTCAGGGATCTGACTGGTCAGTTTTAAACTGGAATAATTATCATTGCAGAAACAATATTAAGACATAAAAATGAGGATTATTAATTACATGTTTTTTTTTAAAGTATCAGAGCCAGAATGGTTATTCTGACCAATAGAATGACCGAGTAACAGCGGTTTATTTCAGGGAGCCAGTGGGTACTTCCTGTTAGAATGGGAGAGGAGAAGGGTCACACAGTCCAGTTCTCATATACAGTCAATAGTCAAGCCTAGTCCTACTCCGGCTTCAAAGCAGGGAGAACTGGAAGCCGTGCTCCGCCACGGCTCGTCCATAATCCATGACCTGGAAGTGTGACCCAGAATTATATGGATGAATGTGTGACGAGCAATACATTTATGACACAAAACTCTGGTGTTGTGGTAAACCGGCCTGTAGAAATACTTTTGTTTAATTAAAAGGACTCACAGTTCGTACAAGTTACACTGTTGGTGGCAGAAGTTTTCTTGTCTGAATTGTTGACTGTACATGAGAACTGGAATGAGTGACCCCTCCCCCCCAGCGCTCCAATAAGGAAGTACCTGCTGGTTCCAAGAAGCCAAAATAGACTTCTACAGAGAAATAAACAGCTGTTACTCAGTCTATTGGTCAGAATGGTAAATGGCGTTTACTAACACAGCACTTTCCTACACTGATGACGGCTTGCGGTCTTACACTGGCACCAACCCATAACCAACAGGAGCAATGTGGGGTTGACCCCAGAGGTCAACCGCTCTCCCTCAACCGTACTTGCTCTGCTACATTTTCTGACGGGTTTCTTGATGGACCTCATTTTTTGTCCGAATATGGTTTCTGTAGTTCAAGTTATAAACTGACCAATCAGAAGCCTCAACAGAAGCATGTGCTCTCATTTGAACGGTTTGAAGCGCCGGATAGATTCTCTCGAGTCGTTCTCAAGTGGAAGGGGCGTGGCCTTCCAACAAGCTCACTCCCGATTGGCGAGAGTAGTTACCATAGAAACGAGGACTTAGACCGACTCGGACCAATCACTGCTAACTGAGGATTTCTGGTTCCAACATAGAAGCATCCGAATCAGGGGGGAAATGGCGGCTGACTTGAATTAATTTGGTTGGAGCAGGAAGTCATCTGTTTTGATGACATCAGACTCACTCGATCCAGTTTTCATATACAGTCAATGCTCTGAAAACATCTTGGATTCTGCACCTCTGGGTGTTTGATGCCGTTCACGTGTCCCGCCACATCCGTGGTATTCAAGAGACAGAAAAGTAGGTCAAACGGAGCCGATCCACTAAGAGACGGGTTCAGTGGGACCGAGTCTTCACCAAAGAACAGCCTCAGTTTAACAAGTGAACTTTATCCCAACATCACACAAGCAGGAGGGAAACCAAGGCCGAAAATATGAACCAACGTTCAGATGACAAGGCGGAAAAACCGAGGTGAACCTGAACGCGTCTTAAATAATCACTGACAGTAAGCTGTTTGTGGACAGCAGCCTGAGCGCGGGGATCAGCGTCAAACACGCACACGCCTGCAGCCATAAGCAGACCTTTTTCACGGGACGTAACTGGATTTAATAGATCCCGCTGAGCCTCAGGTGCCGCTCAGGGTCCCCCCCCCCACGTGGCTCCACAGATTTACGCCGCACACAGACTGAGCTGCAGCTACGTGAAAGGATGCTCGGACAGAAAACACCGTATGAGAGTTAATGTCTCACTGTGCGGCTCATCTAATGCGTCGTTTCAGAACAGCTCCACTCAGAATGAAGCCTGACTGAAAGCTGATGAAGGCTTTCCCTCCGGAAGCAGAAGTCGGACACGCACCTGAACTCTCCACGGCACAGTTTGTCCAGCGCCTCGGGGAAGGCACGGGTGTAGCGCACGGGCAGGCAGAGGTGTCCTTCTGACCTTCAGCACAGAAGAAAGAGTTCAGAGTCAGACGGCTGCATGCAGGCATGGCGTTGCTCAGCGTGTACACACAAACATTTCAGCCACTCATTCATAACTCCAGCCGGCGCCCCGCTCACCTCTCAGGGTCTGTATTCACGCCAACAACAGGCTTGTCCTTGCTCAAAACTTTACTGGCCACCAGCAGCATCGTCCCGTCTCCTAACAAAACAAGCTGCGCTTAGTTTGGAGTCGTTTATCTTTATTTTCACGAAAAGCCGGTCCAGGCTGTACTTTCTCCGGAGGCTGCCCTCCTTTAACATCTGCTGCACCCGTTTTACCAGTCGGTGGTGGAGAGGACTCTCCTCTATGCTGCTGTGTGCTGCTGGTGCAATACCAGCAAGAAGAACATCAAGAGGGCGAGCTCTGTGGTGGGACTGAAGCTAGGTGGCAGAGCAGAAAACTCTGAGCAGGTTCAGGGCCATCACGAGGAATCCCTCACATCCCTACATAAGGCCTTCACCAGCAGCAGCAGCAGGACATTCAGCAACAGACTGCTGCTCCACAGAAAGACTGAGGAATCCGTTTGTTCCTGGTGCCATCAGCCAACGCAACTCTCTGGCACGGCATCTTAAAAGTAATTTTATTTTTTTACCCACTGATTTAACTGATCTATTTATCTATTAATCTTTTTAATCTTTTGCTATTTTTATTGTTTTTAATGTGTGTGTTTTATGAGTGTGAGCAGATGGTCCTTTTACATTTCCTTAGGGATTATTCTATTCTGTTCTATTCTAACCCAGATGAAACCTGAGGAGGAGACAAGAGGACAGCCGGGACCGAGAACAGAACCAAAACCCATCAGTCAACCCGACCAAGACAACACAAGATCTGGATCACAGATCACATGAGAAAAACAAAACATAAAATATTCACGTAAATGTTTAGTAAACTAAATGATGGAATCAATTTGAAGTCAAAGTTTCTTTCCTGTCGTTTGAAAGATTGAGACACTATCGGTGAAGGAGAGTCATTGGCAGCTAAACTGAGATCTGAAGAAATCTGAAGAATGATTCTGAAACCGTTCCAAACTTTAGAGTCTGACTGAGGCCAGAACACGAGAGTTTACCCGGGTTTCTGAATAAAAGCAAACGTCCCGATTCTGTTCGACCGTCTCCACACGTGCGTGACGTCCAGAGAGCCGATGCAAACTAGAGCTGTGTGAAACTGAACCAGAGAAAAAGGCTTGGAGGGCTGCGCACACAGAGTGGATTCACACTCCAGCCCTGGAGACGAGACCGGCTGCACAGAACTTTAGAGAAGCGCCACACAAGGACGCTTCACGCCTGACCTCGACCAGAAGGCCGCTCTCTGAAGATCGGGCAAACCACGAAGAGTCAGCTGCTGTGCAGGAGCCATGGGGCTCACTTACAGAGTGAGGGGCTGCATGGTAAAGAACGGGACAGAGCTTAGCGCCAACTTAACCGCACTCTCTTTATTCTTATTCTAACAGTGTGTGTGGAACTTCCTGTTTGGTCACCAGGTACCTACAGCTCACCAACACCTGGACATCATCATAAATCTACATTTAGCAACAGATCCTTTTTTAAAAAGTGCATAAAAAGTCCTGGCGGACGGACCCTCATTGGTTAACCCGGCTTTTGCCCAACGATAGCTGGGATAGGCTCCAGCAACCCCCTGAAAGGGAACTGAGTGGGTTTGGAAAATGGATCGATAACATTTCAGGATGTGTGTTTTGAAGAGACTGCACTTCAGGTAACTGTTCTCGTTAAAGTTAAATCGTTACAAAGACCCACTCCAATCATCTGTTGGCGACAACATTTACCTTTACTACGTTCCCTAAATGCCCCACGATATCTGTAAAGTGGGATTGCAGATGATTTGAAGCCTCGCCACACACTTTATTCACTTTCCTCAGAACAACATGAACATTTTCACAGAAAGTTCAAACCTTCATAGAAAAATAAGTCTAGAATGAAAACAAAGATCTGATGTGTCGATTTGGAGAACTGTCCTTATTCATACGATCTTTCTCCGATGGTATTTTTTCCATCTGCCCCTTATTCACAGCGACTTGAATAAACAAATACTCATAAATGCTATTTTGATCTTAATTTTCTTTACATGTATCCCCCATATCCCCCCATCATCAGAAAACGCCACAAGAACATGTTAAAACATCAAAAAACACGGTTTCATTGGAATGGACCTCTCAATTGTTGCCTTCCATCTTTTATTTTGAAAATCCCGTCAGCTGTTTCCCTCAGATTTCCTCTCCTGCTCACATTTGACCGCTTCTATTTGTCCAAATCAACTCAACGTGGTCCTTCAAATGCCACCCGTGGATTCCTTCACGTGTGACCCGTATGTGGTCCATAAACGCAGCTGCATCGTGACCCGGTTCGACGCCACCGGTCCGCTCACCTCCAGCAGAGACGATGGCGTCAGCCCACCGGACCACCTCTTCGTTGTAGGCCCCCCTCTTCACCAGCTGCACCTCGATGCCCGCCCTCCTGCACAGGAGGACAACAACGACCCGCTTAAAGACGCGTTTGGACCGAGCAGCGACGGGCTCCGGTTCGGCTCTTACTCCAGGCTCCTCACGACGTGCTCCACGTTGCTGGTGTGGATGTCGTGTCTCTCCAGCAGGCCGCTGTAGCTGGAGCCCTTCAGGGCGAGCTGCGGACACAGGGGGACCCGGGTTCAGTCTGACCTGTGCGCGCGCGGGTCACGAGCACGCACAGGGGTCAAAACAGTACCAACTGCTTCAGGTCCTCCTCGGCGAGTCCCGCATATCGGTACCGCTGCAGCTCGAACTCGAACCGGGTTGTTTTGGTCACTACCGCCACCTTCTCGGGCTTAAAGCCGGACCTGGGCTGGCACGAGGCGCGGCGCACGGGCGCGTGCGGGGGGTGCAGGGGGAACCGACAGCATGCGGCTCGGTTCCCGAGGCACATGCTGTTAAGGATCGAGCGGAGAGCCATCCTGACCGGGTCAGCCCCGGTCGGGATCGGTTTCACTCACCCAGCTGTCGGGGGAAGGTCGGCGGCTTCCCGCCCTCTGTGACGCCCCGAGTGTTTCCACAGACGCCGAGTCAGACACCGCGCCGGAGCTGAAGCGGTGATCTCGTTAAGCCGTGCGTTCGGGTCAGCTGACGCCACGCACGGGGCTAAAGGGAGCTAGCTCGGTGCTAACGGGTAACTTTCACTTCGCAGCTGCGCAGATTTCCCGCGCTCGCGCGCTCCACAGTCCCGAAAGACGAAAGGTAACTCACGGTTAGTAGCTTAAAACACAAACACGGCTGTGGAGGCACGCGCCATGCAGCCAGATACGTACTCAGCAGGCACGTTGATGACGTAGACTTCAGCGCTAATGTGATTGGTTGAAACGGCAGAGCGTAGATATGATGTTTGTTTTGACTGCTGGAAGATACTATTTAGAACTTTTTAACAGACATAAGTGCAGAGTAAGAAAAATAATTCCCATATTTACTGGATTTATGATAGGGATGTTTGAATTTTAGGAAGAAATTAATAAGATCAGTAACACTGGAACATTATGTGCTGTTTTGTTAAAGTGAATAATCCCCTCTCCTAAGAAAATCATTTGTTAATGTTTTTTAGAAATTTTTTTTATTACCAGTAAACTTCCCTTTTGCTACGTTCTTTTTATGTTTATTGCACACTGTAGTTCTTTATGTTTCGGAAATTAACACTGTTGTTGCTTCTGATAATTTTGGTTTAGTGTGTGTGGGGGGGTGGGGGGGGTCATCATAGACTGAATAGGAACTGGACAGGTAAAACCTTGTACTTCCCTATTTGATGAGTGAATTTCTTTTTCCTCTCTGTTGATTTTTCTTTGTCCTAACTTGTAATTTCTTATTCATATGTCCCATTACTGTTCATTATTTTGTGTTAAAATATTATAGTCCTTGATTTGTTTTGGACGCAGTTGTTTATATTTTCTGTAAGTCTGTTTATATCCAATAAAGCTATTTAAAAAACTTTTTATTGGTTTTAAAAAATACTCCCTACTTTTACAGGAAACACAATATGTTTTGGAACAGGTACATCAATTAATGTTTGATTAGCTCTCTATATTATTTACTTTTTCTTTTTCCCTCTTTGATTTATTTGAATGTATTTGTTAGCAATGTAAATTGGTCTCAACCTTGTTATGTTGTTATTATAGAACAATTTTCTTTCCGTAATTGTTTCAATGCTCAATAAAGTTAAAACATAAATCAGTTAGATAAAGTTTTATTTATTTATGAATAACATTAATGGAAAAAATAAACATAGAAAAAATGTGTTCCTCTCAGGGGATGTAAATAAAATAAAAATTTGGTGCCAAAAAATAATTACAAGTTAAACAAAAGATTTATAGTATGTATTTTATTAAGAACTAATTTTTTGCTCGTCTAATTTGATGTCAAATTATAACATTTTCTTTAAGTTAATGGATATTTTGTTAAGATAAAGTTTTATCTGTTCAATGGCTTTTAACATTTAATGTTTTTTTGTACATAAATGAATTTACTCCAGTTTCTTTTCAGAACTGTCGTGTCCTTGTTTGCCTTTGAACGCAACACACTTCAGCACTTAGCAGTGATGGACTCTGCAGTGCTGAAACAAAATGTTGAGGTAAAGGCTGAGATATGAAAATAGACATTATGCAATCTGATATTGTAAGCCATTTTTAAGAAATCAATTAAATAAATGAGGTTTCATGGCCAAATAAAGCAACAAAGCTTTGCTTTTATTTCAATATCTTTGTTGCTTTTACTTTCATAGACCAGCAGGGGCCACTAAATGACAAACTATTTCCCAACACACCTGGCTGAGAGGCCTGGATGCCTGATGGGGCACCATTAAATGTCTCCGTTATAAACATCACTCACTGTCTATGAAGGGAGGAAGAACGCTGAGTTCCATCCCCAGATCACCACACCCACTGTGAAGCATGGGGGTGGAAACATCATGCTTAGGGCTGCTTTCCAGCAAAGGCGTACTGATGCACATCCAAGAGAGGGTGAATGGGGCCATGTGTGGTGGGATTTGGGGCAAAAACCTCCTTCCATCAGTGAGGGAATGAAACACGTCTGGATCTTCCAGCAGGACAACGACACCAAACACATCACCTAGGCAACACAGGAGTGACATAAGAGACGTTTCAGTCCTGTAGAGAATCTGTTGAAAGAGTTGAGTGTCATTGTTGCCAGAAAAACATCACAGCTCTTGAGAAGATCTAAAATCTCTTATTTAATGGTTCACATATTGTCTGTGAAAGCCATAATGGCAAATAAGTAACTGTGGTCTTTGCCGCAGTGCAGGTAGTTTATGGTATACTTTTCACGGGAGTTTGCTGAGTTTCTAGGACATAAACTGAAAGTCTTTGTAATGAACATCAGAGAGATTACAAAGAATAATGTCGATAATAGGATCATGACACACTTCAGCAAAAAAAAAGTTGGAAAAAAATGATTAAATAATTATGCCAGTGAAAGGTGGCCTTTATGGTTGTGCATGAAATCCTGCACAGTTGTGCAAACAATGACTTAGTTTAAACGTCATTGATCTGAGATTCTCAGATTTTCAGTACATGTACTGTATTTAGAATATTTCTTCCAGCAGAATGAGGTGTCAGATCATACCAAAAGTTGTTTTTTTTAAGTCTTCTGGCTCCATCAGAAGTTGATCTCTTAGCTTCTCCCCCTCAATCTGAGGGCACCAGTAGGTCCACTGTGTTGACAATTTTCCCACTATAGGAAAAAGGCCGTTTTAGTGAATACTGGGTAGTATATCTATAACATCTTCTTAACCTTGTGCTATCCTAGGCACTTTACCATCGGGAGTGGGGTCATCTAGACCCACTAGACGGTGCTCTGAACCTTTTTTCTTCAATGATTTGTGATCTTCACTGGTGTCCATGGATTACATGAAATCTTTCCACCTTTATCCACCTTTGTCATGGTAGGGAGAACACGTCAAAGTAAGGGGGGGGGGTCGTAGGATAGCACAGGGGTTAAACTGCAGCACGTCCCAAATATAAGGTGGTCGAGAGAGCTCAACGTCCTGTAAATAGAAAAACGGAACGCAGCTGCCCTGCATTAACACAGCAGCACAAGGACAACCCCACAACATGGTCACACTGCAAACTTAAAGACTTTACAACTTTAAAACCTTAAGAGGCGCTGCAGTCTTAGGAAGAGCAGCTATAAAAAATGTTTCTGGGGGGGCACACCTGATATCTAAAGGAAGTTTCCTGAAGGTATGATTTTTAGTGCAATAACCCAACTTATTTCAGCAGAAAATCAATGAACTACTAAGAGCATAACTGTGGGTTGAAGTGCCACTAATTATCTTCCCCCTGCAAACAAAAAATGAAGAGACCCTTTAAAAAGTTTAAAATAGAAAGAGTAGGTTGATTTTCAGAAGTGAAAATACAGAGGAGTGAAAATTAATAAGAACATTTGAGACAATAAATGACAATAATTTGAGATAACAACTTAGTGTAGCGCCCGTGTGCGTCACTAATAATTGTGCCCGTGAACATTTTTGTTGATGCTCATCCAAAGAGGGGTGCAGACAAGATGGCACCTGGACATTATCAGCCGAAAGCGGAAAATCCACGTTTTCACTAAACTTTTCATGCTGTGGTGCAAAATAAAAGTTTTTGTGTGCAGGATAAGCTTGAATGGGGCAAAAAACTGTAATTGTTCTATTTCCTTTCAAAATTGGTATTAACAAAAGTGTTTATATTCCTTTGACTACTGTAATTTTTCACCCCTTAACGTGATCTGCAACACTTTATAAGTAATGTCAGCACAAAGGCGCTTTTCTCTGCGAATCAGCCGACTCGTGAAGTTACAGGATGTCAAAGCTGGGCTGCCAACTTTTCCTTAAAGTTTGGAGTGGGACTCGGAAAATAAAAGGCAGGTCGTGAGACAAAGCAAGTGTAGTTTTGTGAAAGTGTAATTGTAAAATAAAGGACCATGATGTAAAAAAAAAATTATGAATTGACAAGTAATAATAAGAAGAAAAGACTTCTTAAAGAGCAACACAAAAGAAATAACACGAGGAACAAACAAACTACACTACCCTGGGTCACATAGCATCAACCTGAATGCAAAAAAATGCATTAGCAGGTAATGTAATGTTAGCACTGAACAAAAAAAAAACATTTACCGTTTGTGGTGCAGCCACAGTCAAATCTAACTAACAAATATTAAACAGAGCCCATCAATGACCTTTGCTGTATTTTTGAACCGTATGGAATACCTGAAATCTCAGATTTCTGTCGCCTTTGGTGTTTTTAATCTTGTGTCAGTTTCCTCCTGATGGAGGACATATACGAAGAACATCAAAGTTGCATTTCAGCTGATGCAAAAATGTGGTTGGAAGAAGCTTGTAGCTGTAATGTAGGAGCAACAATCGGCGGGCTACAAGCTTCCAGCTCCGTCCATTCCGATGCCTCCACTGTCAGACAAACAGATCCATGGACGTCTTTGTTTTCCTCATCTGAGCTGGAATCTGGATCAGAACTGTAGACTGGATGGATCTCATATTGCAGCCATTTTTGTTGCACCACTAATTTTAGGTTGGGGGTGTGAGGGGCTGTAAGCTAGTGGGAAAAAGTGTAAATAAAGGGATGATGGGAAGGGGACGGCCTTACTCCGTGCTAAAAGTCTCCCCCACAACTCAGGGGCAAACTTCTAATGAACTCCAGCTGCTCTACAGAACCCATGTTCTTGAAAACGACAAAGGTCTCTTTTTGCTAAAAAAAACAGCACGATCAAAAGACCACTGGAAACACTTTTAAAATCAATCAAAAGGTGATGGAGAGGGAGTTTAAGAATGAACTCTGGCTTTGCTCAGTCACCTCCAGACTACAAAGCTCCACTGCGTGATGGAGCATTATGGGTAATGTAGTCAGGAGCCTGGCACAGTAACATGTACCATAAACATCCCACTGTTTGTGAATGAGTTGAATAGTTTGAGTTAGTGTTCCTTTTTTTTCTTTTCTTCCACTTCTCACTTACTTTACGGTTACTTTTTCAAATCAAAAACTATTTTCTTTAACCAGGGAGCCACAATGGAGGGGTTAAAGAGCCACATTACGGCTCCAGAACCTCAGGCTGCAGACCCCTGAACTAACACTAACCAATTCAGAGAAATGATTGATCTCTGGACATGTCAGGAGTCTGGGATCATACACCTGATATGGGGGGGCATCCAGGTCGTGGGTCCTCATGAGGTCATACTGTATTTTCGACCGTAGCCTTAGCCGAGCCTGGAGGGTCCCTCCATCCTGACCGCTATTCTCCATGTCAACCCCTCCTCTTCCATACTTGGGTAGCGAAAGTCCTCTTCTTTTATAAACGTCATTAAAGCCCCCCCCCCAAACAAGATTCCTGACTCAGCAGAAAGTCCTGAACAGCTGTATGTGTTTATTAAAGACAGTTACAGAGAAACACACATGCATGTTGGCTCCACATCAAACCACGACTGGGCAGAAACTGCAATGAGGACGGCGAGTTCGGCTCATTTCAAGTCAAAAAAAAAAAAAATCAAAACACAACAACATGTGAGCAACAGAGAAGCACGACACGCTAAACAAACGGAAGGTCACACGTGGACACACACATGCACAGAACAGCTTCTGCAGTCACTGTTCCCCGGACCACACGGGTGAAGAGTCCTCAACGTTTTTCATGAGCTAATCGGGATCTGATGAGCTGCAGGAGCGGACGGGTTTGTTTGGTCATCATGTGAACAAAGAAACAACCATCAGGCGCTGATAAGATTTTGGAATATTGTGTCATAAATGTTCCCAAAACGGCCCGACTGTGGACCACGAGGGGATCTGCAATGACAGTTCTGCCCACGGTGTCAGTTATCAGCGGCTCTCCACGTCCCACACCCACGTCTGAGGAAACGTTCCTGGTAATCAGTGGTCATGGGGATCTCTGTGTGTGTAGAGGAGTGTGCATGTGTGTGTGGGCGCTTGGGGTGGGGGGGTCATTAGCTCAGCAGCTCCAGGTAAGTGACCGGGACTTTGCCCTTCTCGTTCCCTCTTTCTCCAACCAACCAGTCGGGGTCCATTCCTGGGACGGTGTAGACGGTGATCAGCTGCAGGAAGGACAGAAGAGGCATTTTCAGGGACACAAAATAGTTTTATACCAAAGGAAAATCCATTTCCAGAGCCGGACACGCCCAGCTTTTCATGCTGCTCCATGGAGGTGCACGGAAACCTCCGACAGCGCTGGAGAAAAGCCCTGAAATCCCAGGAGGAGAGCGTTTTCACCTCCTGGTCTGGCTAGAATTCACCAAACATGGACCTCTCCAACCTCCTGCTCTGGGAGTCCAAAACATGTCAGTAGGATAGCGTCCGTCCTGGTGGGATCGATCCCTCGGTCACGTTAACCCCAGGAAATATTGACAAACCCTGAGGTCACATGACTCGCTTTATTCTGGAGTCACGAGGCCCGTTTCATTCGCTCCATGTCATCGCCAACTTTTCAAAAATAAGCAAATATGTCCGTCAATCATTGGAACAAACCCAGTGAGGCCGATTTAGAATTGATGATTAGATGAATGAAACCCAACAACAGAGGAGGAAAGAAAGAGGGCGGGGCTTTAGGAAGTAACCCTGACTCCATCAGTGCAGCTAATAAACACTGAAGATCGTGGAAACAGGTGTGTGCATCCCAGAATCTGCTCTTTCACACTCCCATAGACACAGAGCTGCATGCATCTCCTGCTCTAAGCATCATGGGAACCTCGTCCGGGTCAAAACACATTTTCATTCAAATCAACAACTCTGTGATGACGTTACGGCAAACAGGATGAACTTTCTGAGGGAAAAGCGAGAAACAGATTCCCAGCATGAACCTGACCATCTATGACATCACTTCACAGATTCTGAAACCTGAAGTGGGAGGGGCACACTGACAGGAGTTAACTCCGCCCACCTCAACAAACATGCTGGAACATGGCAGATCAGGCAGAAGAGAGCAGATGGTTTCATATGAGTCCACTAATAGTTCAATCGATGCACCAGTGAGACACTCCTCTGTTCACAGCAGAACTTTAGCTCTTGTGTTTTTATTCTTTGAACTTCCGTAATCCAATTAACAAAAAGACAACAAACTCTTAAAGCTGAGAAAACCAGCTTTGTAACACTTTACTGAAGTTTTGCAAATCGGTTCAGGTTTATGTTAATTGCATAAACGGTTGAAGAGTAGTTCAAAGACGTAAACACTGGAGCTAAAGCTCTGGTGTTATAGAGTTAATGCATAAATCTGAGACAGAATCAAATCAAAAATACCTCCAATTTCTCATAAATTAGGACAGCTGACTGGACCTGTGTTTATTTTTGCTATGAAACTTTTTAACATGGGAGTGTCGATAGGAAATGGCTCTGACACCGCCATCCAGTGGTCTTTTGAGGAACTGCAACGTTTCTGGTGTGCATCCTTTTCAGCACTGGAAGATGAGGTCTCAGTGCACAAAGACCGCGGATCGTATCGGTTCGCTGGAAGCCGTTTCAGCAAAAACCGTTGGGTCTAAACGGGTGGAGCTCAGTCAGCCGATGCTGCTCGAAATTTTTCAAACTGAAGAATCAACATAACGTAGCTTTGTATACAGAGGATCTTTAGGACATCATCATCATCATCATCCAGCTTCCAAAGTAAATCGTTTTCGCTTTAGGCTGGTCTTGCTGTACCTCGTCAGCCAGGAGGGAAAGCTCGCTGGCATCGTGGGCGTCGTAGTCGTACAGGACTTTCGCCTTTCGGGTGCCGGTGGCCGGCGGCTCCATCGACAGCGGTCCGGGCTTTGGATCGCACGCGGAGAAGCTGGCTCCAGGAGACGAATGATCGGACGGAAAGGCGGGGTTGGAGCTAGCAGCAGACGAGTGGGGGGCGCCAACAGCGTTGGCACATCTGACATTTAGAAGAAAACAAACCGAAGCTGTGAGTGACAAAGAAAGGGATCCTCCTACACTCTGAGGGGCCGCAGGAGGTTCCTCCTCACCTGTGGAGCTCCCGCTGAAGCTCCTGCATGTGGTGATGACACTGAGAGAAGTATGTGGTCTGAGCTTCTGCAAAGTCCTGCAGGCAGCGCAGATGGTTGAGCTGTGGGGACAAAGAAGAAGGTCAGGGGGAGAGGAATCAGCTCCCGACATCAGGAGGGCAGACCTGAAGCCGTGAACCTTTCACAGGTTTTAGCATTTTTCTTCTAAAGAATCCTTTCATCTTTTCTGTGCATCTTTAGAGGTCGTCCACTTCTGACATTTCTACAGAAAACAGTTTCTTTCCTATTTATGAATAAGAATAGACGTCACCTCTAATTTTAATCATTTTTTAAAATCTGAAAACAAAAGTTTAATTTTGTGAATTAAGGAGCGTGGACGTTTTTCAGCGTTGACAATTCTGCTGGTCCTTGAACGTCCCACTGAAGTGCCTCTTCAAGGTGGATCCTTAATGAAGGTGCATTTCTGTGACGAACAGCAGAGCCGCTCGTCCTGGACCTGAAGCCAAGCACGCCGCCGCTCTGCGCGCAGGCCGTCCGTCACTCACGTGCGTGCTGCTGATGCCCTCCAGCAGCAGCCGGGTCACCTCCGCCTGCCGGTCGAACTCCGTCTGAGCCACCCGGAGTTCGTGCTCCGCCTGGGAGGAAGCAGGCGGTCAGGAGGCCGCAGGAAAAGACGCACAAACGCACACGGCAGACACAGGATACTCACTTTGTCCACTTCCTCGCTGAGCAGCTGAGAGGCGGCGGGGGTGGGGGTGGGGAGAACCAGAAACCCAGATTACCAAAAACAGCAAAGATTCAGACGCTAAACCAGAGCAGCACAGCTCATCCCTGACCGGTTTCTATGTCAAACGTCTGAAGCAGGAAGAACTGAACCAGGTTCTTCTTTCTTACAAACGTCACTGTTTCTACGGCAACGACGGGGTGAGGATGGAACGGATCAGGTACTCTGTTTCTGGACCGGGTCAGGCCGTTTTTCAAACTCGCATGTTTTTAAACTGGACGACCCGTGACTAGAACCTGATGATGAGGGAAGAGTGGGTGCAGATGCTACACAACATCTGCTCTACCGCAAACACACAACCACACACAGGCTATCCTCTGCCGCGAGGAAGAGTCCAACCTTCATCTGCGGGCTGGCGGCGGAATCAGGCGCCACGTCCCAGCTCTCCCAGCCGCTCTGTAGCCGTTCAGGAAACAAACTCAGCATCACCGAGAGCACACAGCAGACAGACACAAACACACAACCCTGACCCTGGTGGGCAGCAGCTTCTCCCAAAGCCCTGATGATGAACTGTGCAAAACTCTGCAGTTTGACAGCGAGAACACGGTTCTTAAAAACATTCCAGACTGGAGAACTTCCGACCAACTGGACCTCTGAGACTCCGCCTCCTCAGACGTCGCTTCATAATAAATCAGACCTGATCTCAGGTGACCGTTTTTTTCTCGCCTGAACTTTCTCAACATTTGTTGCTCGATCTGAATTTACTTCAGTTTATCTTCAAAACAATCTGAACGGGACAACGGGCGTGAAGCACGGTGGGCGTCGTAGTCGTACAGCAGAAGCGGCAGGAAGTTAACGTGTGGCGCTGCTCACCGCCGAGGCGCTGGCAGAAAGGACGTAATTTCGAGGCCTGGTCTCCTGAAAGTCTGGGGCTGCCTGAAAAAAAAGGAAGAAGAAGAAGAAAGGAGGTGAAAGAGATTGACTGAGAAGAAGTTCAGTTTGAATTATCTGAATGTGCCAGGAGAGGCAGATCTGCCCATCGTTCCAGCCACGCAGCGAGGTCACACATTGACAACAAAAACATCTCCATGCAGGGTTTGTTTCAGCTGAAGGATTTTAATGGCACACCTATAAAAATTGTATCGTGGAATTTTTGGGGTGATGAAGATAATTTGTGATGACAATTTAAATCTAAATCTGATTCTTGCTTCATAGACTGAAGGAATTCTGCAGAATCAGAAACGGCCTGGAAACGATGGAAATACGGCGAAGGGGTTTTGGCGCCCTCTGGTGGTCAAACGGTGCAATTTCAGAGTTGGTAATTGATTTGAGGAGGAGGAGGAGGAGAGAGGAAGGGAACCACAGAAAACTGAACCGTGTGACGTCACCCGTAGAAAATGCTTTATTTATAAATGAAATCAATTCAGCCGCCATTTCTTCACAATGCGGTCCCTGGCATGTAGGAGCCAGATGTCGCCAGAAAGCAGCGATAGGCCCGGACTAGTCTGAGTCATCGTTTCTATGGCAACCACTCTCCCCAATCAGGAGTGAGCCTGTTGGAAGCCCACGCCCCTGTCACTCGAAAGCTAGGGAGAATCTGTCAATCAAACGGTTGGAGCATTGGACGTGGGAGACAGCAGGCTAGCGCCTATTTTTACTGAGGCGTCTGATTGGTCGGTTTATAATGCCAGGGGGGAGGGGTCACCCAGTCCAGTCTTCTTATGCGGTCAATGAGGGGAATGTGCAGTCTGGCCTCACCGCAGCTTTGGCCTCGGCCTGCTTGGCCTTCTTCAGGCGAGCCTTGCAGATGTCCAGATCCAGCCGTCGGTTCTCCAGAAGCCGCTTCTCTTTCTGCCAAAAAGACCAGAACCAGGCGTCAGCAGGGGAGCTCACGTGCGCGAGCAGCTGGGCTCACATGCACGCCCGCGGAGCACAGAGTCTTACAGAGATGGTCCTCCAGTCTCCTTCCAGGAAGTTGCGTAGAGGAGAGAGGAAGGCGGCCGCTGAGGTCTGCAGGAACTCTCGCTCTGCACCCCCCAGCCTCTTCTGGTACTCCCCAACGGTGATCAAGGTGCTGCCTGGGGGTCCGTCAGACACAGAAAGTCACCCACCAAGACTCAAAAGGATGAAGATGAGGAGGAGGAGGAAACTTCTGTATTCCACTATCAAAATTTCATTTTAAAAACAGTTTAAAAAAAATTCAACATAACTAAAGTGTTTACCTGTATGGCAGAAGTTTAATAAATAAAGTAATGCATTCTGACAGAAAAGCTTAATAAATGGATAAAAAAATCCATTCATAATTTTCAACAATCAAAAGTGTTTCTTATAATTGTATAATGATTTACTGGATTTTTTTCTTTTTTAAACTCAACATCTCTGCTCCTCACTTCTTCCGACGCTCATAATGTCCCATAAAGGAGGAACGTTAGGACGGTCTTCTTTGCACCGACATGAAGCTCTTTTAACAGGAAGGTGAGAAACCCGAGTGGAACCACACGCTCGATGTATGATTCTGATGCCGGAACCCTTCGACCGAGGATCCCGTCTTAAATCTCAGACCAGCAGAGATACAAGGAGCTCATCTATGACTCTTCACGCTCCACTAGAGCGTGAGCACGACACGGAAAGAAAAATGTGCATTAAAAAAACAGAGCGTGAAGGGTTGCTAGTGTGATTCCCATAATGGTAAAGCAACAATATGAGCAAAATCCCTGCAGGAATCCATGACGATGAATTTTTTCTGCTGCATGTCTAAATGGTTTTCTGGACGTGACGACCACGATTCTGCTCGTATCTGTGCTGGTCTGCTGACATCAGCATTTTCAGAGCCATTACTTGGCAAAGGACAAGAACCTCTTCCAGGTTTGTCTGCAGAAAATGTGTCAGAAATGGGGATTTGAAGACGTTGCATCCGACGCAGAGAGCATGCCAAAAGCGACAGATCGCTTCTGCAGCAGGAGAAGGCTGCCTGCCGGCTGCAGTTCTCAACAGAAAAGCAAAAACTCCACCGTTCCAACAGCCGGGAGCTCAACAAACGCTCTGCGACACAAAACCCTTCCCTCACAAACACAGTTACCTGAAACCGGAAGAACATCAGAAAAACACTGAAACACTACATTCTGCTCACCGTACGGAGAGTCTGCTCCGAACTCCTTGGCGGCGTCCAGCATGTACTGACCCAGCAGCTCGGCGGTGGTCATCCGGGACGGCAGCTTCTTGTCCAGTTTGTCGTAGATGAACTCCTCGATTCGAGCGCCTGCACGGTAAAACCAGCTTTCAGCCTCAACCTCTGCAGAAACATCTGGCAGCTCTTTGAAACCCGCCGCTGGACCGGATCAGAACAGGACCGGTTTCAAGAAAAAAAAACATTTTATGAATCCTGAAGATACCAGAACACAGAAGGGAGAACTGGATTCATTTTAGGAGATACCCGAGACACCCTCAATCAAAACCTAAAAAGAATCCTGAAAATTATAGATCATAAAAAAATTTATATTTCAATATTATTTAATGTATGACATATTAAGAGTAACTCTACTTGAAGCAAAATACATCATCGCCAATTCATAAAAATACAACAAAAACAACCAAAATTCAAAAGTTCAAAGGAATTAGAATAGATTCTGAATTACACAAAAGATCTTGAGGACAAATAAAAAAAATAGCCGAGCAGATAAAAATCAAAGTTCTAAAACAGTTTAAAATCTTCTGAAGTGAACCTGAGGTCAGCTTTTTCTGAATCTTAAAGGTTAGTAAACTAGGCCTCCTTAAAGAACAGGATCAATCCTTTTTTTTTCCTTCAAGAGCCGTGGAGCAACAATGAAGAATTTCACCTCCATCCAGACAATCGGATCACACCTGGAGGAAGCCATCGCTGAGCCGTTGTCTGAAGAACACATCAGATCTGGTTCCAAACCAGGTTGTCTGGTGGTTCACAGAAGTCCTGATCACCCGTCCTGAAAAGGTTTTTGTTTTCTGCTGATTCTCCGCTCCGTTCTGCTGGGGTCAAAGGACTCCAATCCAGGAGTTTGGGGGTTCAGATCTCTGGACCTCGGTCTTGCTCTGCACGTCTGACGGCTGCTGCGCGGCACGCCAACGCACCGACTGAAGCCGCAGAGGCTGAGATGAAGCCCACACTCATTCCCTCCACTTTTCAGCGGATGGGACATGCAAACGTGACTTTTTTCCTCTGGTTCTGACCCAGCTTGTGTCGCCTCGTGGGTGTACTCTTGTGTAGCGGGTTTCTGTGCACGGAAGGAAGAACTGCATGCTGGGAAGTAGACATCCATCTAGCAGGCAGCAGGGTAACTTGACGAGTGAATTTATTGGGCTTCGTTGGTTCATGAAGCTCAGATCCTCGCATTTCATCTAATTCAGTGTTTCCAATGAAAATGCATTTATTTATGAACATTTACCATAAATACATTTGGTTTAAAAAACAGTTAACTAGTAAATTAAAAGATGGGGAAACATCTTATGTACAACATGCCGTCTTAGGTGATGCCCCGCCCACTTCTAAGGCTATTTCTTCTTCTGATTGGTCAACAAACAAACAGTGATCTTAATGCTTGGAAAACAGAAACACTGTTTGCTAAATGACTGAAGACAAATACAACCTTATTCCTGATAAATCTACCGATAGAAAAGGAGGCTGATCATCGCAGCTCAACTCGTCCGATCTTTGCTGTTCCAAACTCACGTCCCTGATGCTCAACAGACCTTCATAGTTTCAACACAGACGTTCCCGTGTTCCCGGGTTCCCGTGCCGAGTCTGAGGAGCAAACTAACTGTTGGAGGCGCCAAGAGGGCAGAATCCGAGTCCAAAAACCAGCCGGTCCAGAGCCCGACTGGGAGCCGTTAAAGGGAAGTCCATGCATTTTTCAGCAGGACCGCGTGTGAGCACGCCCCGCTCACGTTACAAAGACGTGCTGAGGAGGAAGAGGAGGCGGAGGAAGGAGGAAGCAGTCCTGACCTGTTGTCGTGACACAAACGATCCCGTGGACGGACAAACATTTTCCAGGGCTGTAAAGCTCCTGACAGAAAAGACGAACCCCAAAGTCCGACGTTCAGAGGCGGAACATCAAGGTGACCGAGTCAGGATTCCAAAAGGCTTTTTGTCCAATTCCTATTTATCTAACATCAGTGTTTCCAACAGAACAAAGGCGGAAATAGAAACCATCAAACTGTTGATGCTCACATTTAAACCAGAAGAATGACAACATTCTGCACCAAAAGAGAGACAACAATAAGGGAAAATCAAGCCATAGGTTTTAGGAATCACTTAGAGAATATATTTAGTGAATAAAGTTGTTTTTTAAACCTGGATCCATGACTAAGGTTAAAGGTTAAAGTTTGGTTTGGGGGGTCGGAGGCCTTAACTCAATCTGAAAAAACATGACAACACAAAAAAAGAGTTTCTGATTGTTCTCATTTCCTTAAGCAGATCTTACAGTTGTGTTGATGGACAGACACAAAAACACACGGCGTGAAGATGAAGCTGAAGGTTTCTTCACCTTCAGACTCAGAGGAAATGGAGGAGTCACTCACCTGTGTGGTCGACTGAAGCGTGCAAGAACAAAAAACAGAAGTCAACAGTCAGCAGCTTTTCTGTCTCACAGGACAGAACCGTGTTCAGAAGAGCTAAACCTGTAGTTTGACTGAACTCATGTCAAACAAAAACAGAGCCCACCTCCACTGCACCTCAACCCTTCATACTGGAGCAGATGAAACCACAAATGCTGTGGTATGTCTGGGTAAATGCAGAGAGTTCTGTCAGGATGATTGTCTGATGTAAAACCAAATCAATCAACTGAATCTGCCGGGTCAACAACCATCAGTGGTTCTGTTGACCTTCAGGGTTCTGGTAAAAACTTAACAGCTGTTGGTGGAAGAAGGAGAGGAGGACGGAGTGTCTGTAGACAGAAGAGGGGCAACTTTGAATGTAGGAACTCTGACAGGAAAACTAGAGAGTTTATCTAGATGGATCTGGATCTCCTGTGAGTTGAAGAGACCAGATGGAAAGAGATCAAAGCTTCTGGATTTGATCAGGATGTGGATGGAAAGAGGAACGGAGGAGAGATCCTGAAGGAGTTTGATAAGAATGTTCTGGAGGTGAAGAGAGGGAGATGGGTCTGGAGCTGGAAGCTGAAGGTGAAATGTTGAATGTTGTCGGTTAGGATGTGAGCTGGAGGAGGAGGAGAAATGATCCAGGGTTCCTCTGGAGGGTACGGGGGGGGGGGGAGCTGACATGTGGATGAAGGAAACAGAGGAAGGGAGGAAGTTTGGTGTTCAGGACAAGAATGCCGAAGGACAGATTCTGGTGAAGTGGTGGAGACATTTTTCCAGAAAAGAGAGGGAGGAGAACACAAGTTGATGTTGTGCAGCAGATGTCCAGACCACAGAGGACGGTGGTGTGAGGAGGACTCTGGTGGTGAGGAAGATAAAGGGAAGAAGAAGAGCAGAGGAAGTCAAAGTGGGAAGGTTGCTGTGTGGCTTTGGGAGGGGAGTTGAAACGGACTTTGGGAGATCCGGAGGTTCTTCCAGATGATTGGAAGTTCCAGCTAAAGAGATCAGGGAGAACGGCGGATCAGGAGGTTCCTGGTTTTTCACCAGATCAGGACATTTGGAATGAAGTTCATTCTGTTCATTTTGTTCACAGAGAAAACATGAAGCTTCCCGATCCATGCTTAGCTTCGTAAAGTGCTTTAGAAGAAGGGCGTGTGCCGCTAATGCTCCTTCGTTTCTGAAAGAAACCTCCTCCAAAACGACCGAGCGAGTCCCTACACGACTGCCAAAGAGGGACAAAAATCAACCCAGAAAACGCCTGCATACAAACCATCACTGGAGGAACTCTGGGGGGGACTTACTGGGGTTGGGCTGCAGGAGAACTTCGGTCTGTCTCAGGATCTTCTCTGTCCAGTTCTTGGTGCTGTCTGCTCTGGTTATCAGGTTTTCTAGATGAGGGTCCAGCTCCGTCTTCTCCGCCTGGCCCAGCTTCTCCTCTGTGAACTGAGACATGTGGATAAAAATCAGGAGAAACATTCCAGCACAGCCCAGGAGGACCCACATCATTAAAACAGAACTTCTTCAAGTCCCACTCAGACCATCATTGATGTATTTTCTAAGCGTTCTGCAGGACATAGTTCCTGCAGAGCAGCAGTTCATCAGAAATTCACCTCTGAGTTGTGGGCGGAGTGAGCCAGCACTCATTTCCCATCATCCCTTTGATAACACTCTGTCCCGCTAGCTTACAGCCCCTCATAACATTAGCGGTGCAACAAAAATGGTGATCAGTATCAGATCTATCCATCCGACTAGTTCTGATCCAGATTCCAGCTCAGGCCAGGAAAACAAAGACGCTCATGGATGTATTTGTCTGCAAGTGGATGATCAGAATGGAGCGGAGCAGGAAGCTTGTGGCCCACTGACTGCAGTTTGTACATAACAACTACAAGATTTTTCAAATGGTGTTTTTTCATCTGCTCCTGATTCACCACAATTTGTACTAGAAGGAGCTGCATTTCCAGAAGAAAATGCAGGTTTGAATGCTATATTTCTGAATGAAAATGAAAATTAAAGGACAATAATTGTCAAAACCCCCAAAAAAGAAAGAAATGATAAATAAAAAACAGCCAAATACCAAAAAAGATGTGTTTGTGAAAAATGCCAGACCCAGGACTCGAACCAGCGAGGTTCTGCACCAAGGATTCCCCATGTGTTCCAATGGAGGCAGAAATCCTGGAATATTTTGAAAAGTTCAAGGATTTGAAGGACCAAGAGTCACAGCTGGAAAAAGCCGAAAGAGCTGAACATTTGAATAGTTAAAATAGATGAACTGTAGTAGGAGTTTAGGAACAAAAAATGGCGGGAGAGAAACAGGAAAACAATGGGTTGAACACTTTATAGCATTCAACCAATAAAGAAATGCTCTGAAATGCAGTTTTAACCTTAATTTTCTTTATAAAATGAGCATCAAGAGAAAAATGCTACAAGAAAATGCTAAAAACACTGAAAACCGCAGTTCTTTGCACTAAACACTGCTTTGTTTTTATTGCTCAGTTTCTTCGTCCTTTAGGTCAAACGCATCTCCATTCTTCCGCTGAGGTCTCCAGAAACAATGTGGACAAAGTATTTTTTGTAATGAACCGTTCAAAATCCCAGAACCCAAACAAAATCAAGTCTTTTAGTGCCACCGGCAGAAATACAAATGAAATATTGTGTTTTTTTGAAAGCAGAAATGAAATTATGTTATCAGCAGAAAGAGAAGCATGAAGAGTTTAAACACTATGGCAGACGGAGAGTTAAAGAGCTGGCAGAGTGACCCCGGCTCTTCAACAACGGCGTTTGCACCGGCAGCCTCTGAAGAGACAAAGACGGTTTCTGATGACCTCAAAGGGTTTCATGAGCGCCGTTTCAATCAGGTGACTGCATCCTGCTGCGCTCTGCTGGCAGCACCAACAGGCGGACAGGTGCATTTAAGTCCTGACTCGTTTTCCACATGTAAAGAAAATTAGACTTAAAACTGCATTTCTGAATATTTCTTTATCCACATTTTGATGAATCAGGAGCAGATGAAAAAATGCAGTTTGAAAAAATTTGTAGGTGTGACGCACACGTTACTAAACTAACCACGTAGCTCCCCGCTCCGCTCCATTCTGATCATCCACCTGCAGACAAATAGATCCATGAACGTCTTTGTTTTCCTCGTCTGAGCTGGAATCTGGATCAGAACCGGACGGCCGGACGGCTCTCACTGGGTTCTGGCTGGTCAGAATCTGGAGCAAACGGCTCTTTTGGGGCACAGGGGGCAGATCTAAAGGATGGAAGACAGTTTTTTTTCTACTGACAGGAGTCTCTGCTCCTTTATTTACCCATCGGAATCTAAAATCCTTCCTATGTCAAAGAGTTTTTTTCATTTGAAACTCCATTTCTGTAGAGTAGAAATCTAAAGTAGAGACTCTTTCTGCTGTTCCATTCAAACTGATGCCTTTGCAAAAAGCAGAAATCGATGTTTTAAAATAACTTAATAACTGGCTAAAACAGAAAAACCATCATCCAGATGTTAGTTTAGCCAAAATGATTCTAATTTGTTGTTCCAACCTGAACTGGACACTTTTCCTGTCGCTCTGCTTCAGATGGTTTTTTTTTTACTCTTTTGCTTTTGTTTATTTCAAATTAATTTACAAAAAACGTAAACCTGCAGCAGCAGCTGGATTTTTCTGGTTTTTGTTTGTTTCTTTCTTTGAGGCGCATTAAAGACAGTTTCCCCCCCAGAATTACCTTCAAAGACCTGAAATCATCACAAATGTTGGTTTTCTGATTATGGAGATAAATGATGAGGATGAGGAGGATAAACATGACTTTAAGACAAATGTGGTGATGATGATGACGACCAAGATGATAACAAACAACCGTTATAAAGGAGAGGAAGGTGAGGAGGAGTGTAAGTTGAAGAGGCTCGCTGTGTCTGCCTCGTCACGTGACTAATGGGCTCCATCGCAGCCATCAATAATGGATGAAGGCTGCACGAGCCTTGATCGGCTTACAGCCGCGCGGCTCAGCAATTAAAACCGGACAGAAAACTGCCCGAATGCCCCCCCACCCCGGGCTCATCCTGCGGTTGCGGACCGTCAACCCCATCGCACCGCGCAGCTGCGGAGGCGCGCGCCCGTGGCTCACCTGGACGGCGCGCGTGAAGAACACCCCCGCGTCTGAGGCCAGCTTCTTGACGTTGAAGTCCATGACGGCGCGCGGGCTCAGTTCGCGCAGCTTCGACTGTCGGCTCGCGGAGGAATCCTCGAGGTTCGAGGGGGGGCGGAGGTGAAGATGAAGCAGCAGAGCCGAAATCCTCCGAACGCCGCTCGGAAATCCTCTGACCGACCTGCGCTTAAAGGGACCGCAGCCCCGCGCGGGAGGGGCGACGACAGACCCCCACCCTCCTCTCCTGAAAGTGACCCAAACCAGGCAGAACCAGAACCTTTTTTTGAAAATTACAAGACATGTCTGGACGTCATAAATATAATAAATAATTACAAACAGACAGAAGGAGCAAATGCCAAAGGACACAACTAAACTAATAAAAAAATAAGACAAACAACAAAAAAAAGAAGAACCAGAACCACTGAATTTGTGTCCACTCGGGTCTCAGAGTATTTAGAGGCTTGTAGTTTTATGAATAGTTCATGGCAGCTCTGGGGGTGGTGGGGGTTTCAGACTTCATTCTTATAGGGGTGGGGTATTTTCACAGGGTTGTGGACCTAACGGAGTGTTGTTGAGACGGGCGGAGTCAACTGTGGGTGGTGCCCCCGCCCAACCTAAGGCCTCATTTTCCAGTGCAGACATCCATGGGTGACATCAGAGATCATCCATCCAGTGAACATCAGTCTACATCATAAAGTCATGGCCAAAAGTTTGGAGAATGATAGAAATATTAGTTTGCTGCTCAACTACTTTTAGATCTTTGTTCCAGTTGTTTCTGTAATGTACTGACATAGAATTACAAGCACTTCACACGTTTCAAAGGTTTTTATCGAGAATTAAATTACATTTATGCAAAGAGTCAGTATCTGGAGTGTTGGCTCTTCTTTTTCAGGACCTCTTCAATCCGACTGGGCAAGCTGTCAATCAACTTCTGGGCCAAATCCTGACTGATGGCAACCCGTTCTTTCAGAACCACTTCTTGGAGTTCCTCAAAATTAGTGGGTTTTTGTTTGTCCACCCGGCTCTTGAGGATTGACCACAAGTTCTTAATGGGATTAAGATCCGGGAGTTTCCAGGTCATGGACCCAACATTTCACACTTTAGCCTCATGGCCGGTGCTCCATGGTGCCGGAAAATGCATTGTTGGTCACCAAACTGTTGTTGGATTGTTGGAAGAAGTCCCTGTTGGATGGTGTTCTGGTACCATTCTTTACTCATGGCTGTGTTTTTGGGCTAAATGGTGTGTTAGCCCCCTCCCTTGGATGAGAAGCAACCCCACATATGAATGGTGTCCGGATGCTTTACTGTTAGCTTGACACAGGACTGATGGTAGCGCTCACCTTCTCTTATCCGAACAAGCCTTTTTCCAGATGCCCCAAACAATCGGGAAGAGGCTTCATGGGAGAATCTGACTTTGCCCCAGTCCTCAGCAGTCCATCCGCCAGACTTTTAGCAGGAGATCAATCTGTCCTTGATGGTTTTTTTTTTGGAGAGAAGTGGCTTCCTCGCTGCCCTTCTTGACACCAGGCCATCTTCCAAAAGCCTTGGCCTCACACCTGCCTGCTGCCGTTCCTGAGCAGCTCTGCACTGGTGGCACTCCGATCCCACAGCTGAATCGTCTTTAGGAGACCATCCTGGCGCTTGCTGGACTTTCTTGGATGCCATAAAGCTTTCCTAACAAGAATATAAGATCCTATAAATTGTTGATTTAGGTGCAAGCCACAACATCCTCGCCGGTGAAGCCATTTTTATGCAACGCAACGATGGCTGCACACGTTTCTTTGCATGTCACCATGGTTACCAATGGAAGAACAATGATTTCAAGCACCACCCTCCTTTTAAAATGTCAAGTCTGCCATTCTAACCCAATCAGGCTGACATCATGATCTCCAGCCTGGTGCTCGTCAACATTCTCACCTGATTTAACAAGACGACAACTAAAATGATCTCAGCAGGTCCTTTAATGATAGCAATGAAATGCAGTGGAAAGTTTTTTCTTGGGATTAAGTTAATTTTCTTGGCAAAGAAGGACTATGCAATTCACCTGATCACTCTTCATTACATTCTGGAGTGAATGCAAATTGCTATTCTAAAAAAATAAGCAGCAACTTTTCCATTTTCCAATATTTATGTAATTCTCAAAACTATTGGCCACGACTGTACTTCTGCCAAAACTGTGCCAGACGGACATCCTCACAGAGATTATTAATCCCAAAGGGAGGATTTTACACGCAAATGCAATATTTTTTTACCCTGAGAGTTGTATGGCTGAAGGCAGAAGTTTTTACTTGACTAGCAAGAAGATAACATTATCAACGTTAACCTTCAGTTTTTGGGAGGTTTTTCTGATTTGTTTTTCTTTAAAAGAGCTTTTAGTGAAAATTAAGTCTGTATTAGTTACCTTCGGGTGAAGGTGGAGACAAAGACTTGTTTTCAATTTGTTTTTTCTAATCCAAACAAGAGAAGCTGTAAAAAAAAAAAAAATCACCCAAACCACTGCTACTCTAGCTCCTACATACACCCAACACAGAGGGATCAGAGTAAAATAATCAGAGCCATTCATCACAGTTGTCCCAAAAAGATGCACAAAAGACAAAAAAAAAAAACTTAACATAGCTCTCAGAATTAAAATGTTCTATAATTGGAATAATTATAAACCAGTGTAAAGAAATTATGTCCATACTATTCAAATGAGACCAGATTGTCTCCAGTGTATGATAATGGCTCATAACAGGGACTGAAAGATGTGTCACTTGACACAGGGTCATTTCCAGAGCAATGCCTGTTGTTGGTAATTTCAGGTGTTGTCTCTCTCGCGCAGCCCGGGAACTCTCTCCCGACGCTGCAGCCGTCAAAGACATCCTTCTTCTCCACACACCGAGTTTGCTACTTAGCTTTCACAAATGGACACAGGAAACAATTTCTGATCACTGAAGTGCGGTACCCACTCACTTCATCTTTCTCCTTCACTCACAGATGAGGGATCCCGCCTTCCTTTTATTTTCAACTGCACGTAAAAAGCAACGTTTACATGTGCTGACGTAATTACGTATTTCAGAACAAAGATTGTCTATAATGACAGACATTGCACTCTAACATCAGGATTTTCAAAGATTTTCTTAGAATGTTTGAGCACCTCATAACTTTCTTTCAATATTCCTTTTTTAAATGATCGAATAAACTGAGTTTCCATCAACCCGCGCAGGCAGGAGCTGTCCGCGGTGCTGAATCCTCCTCCAGAAGAGTTCAGACGGAACCGCGAGGCCAACATCTGCCCCACAGCTGACGCAAGAAAAGGAGCTCTAGAGGGTCAATGGTGCTTTCATAAAACACTTGGGGGGGGGGGGGGGCGGTACGTTTAGTGGCTCACTCCACACTGCTTTTTGTGTAGTTGTGAGTCACTTCAATACAGTGGCGGAGCTAGAACATTTTATGTGAGGCGACAAAGCAGCAATGACTGATCTACCCGTGATGGAAAAGAGAAGCGGCTTGAACTGTTAAGAAATATTCCAGAACATTCCTTTCTTTCATGTTAGAGGAACATTTCACAGAAGAGGAGGACTGGTTAGTTTCCTTTTACATTACATTTGCTCTTTGTTCATTTCTTGTTTTTTTGTTGCGGGGGGGGGTGCTGAACAGATGGGGGCGCTATGGAGCAGGCAAAGGAGTAGGCAGCATAGAAGACGAGCTCTGCTAAGAACAAATTAAAGTAATTTTTTCACACACTGCATGGCAGAAAAAACACCTGGGGCCTCATTTATAAACGTTGCGTACGCACAAAAGAAGGCGTACGCCACTCTCTACGCAATAGTTGAGATTTATAAAAAGCAAACTTGACGGGAAAATGTGCGGTCCTTCACGCAAGCTCTGACCCAGGCGTACGCACAAAAACGGGTGAAATGAGAAACGGCGACACCGTCAGCAGATGGAAGAAACACGTGAAAGTGAAAATGACAATCCTGCCTCTCAGAAATAACATGAAGACTTCACAGAGCAAGTCTGACAATTAACAGCTACACAAACACCCGTTTGATCGATCAGCAGTGAAACAAACAAAAAAGATCAAACGAAAATTACAACAGAAATTCAAATGAACACATATTTGCAGAAAGAAAAGTGAAATATGTTCTGCAATATTGGCATGTTGTCCAATTCATCCTCATAAATAATATAGTTAACAGAACGAAATAATGTACAAAACTGATATTCTCGTCAGTTTGTCCGTCTGGCGGAGCGGATATCGGTGTGGGCGGACGGACGGACAGATGTACTAATTGTCCACTGGGGAAAGTTGTTTTCATATTAAAACATTTCTTCATAAGCTATGGAATTATGGTATTCATGCATATGCCTTAAGTTTGTTTGATTTTTGATAAAACATTGTATGTCTCAACCATTCAGAAAGCAACAAGAAATTACATATGCGCTGAACAATTTCCCATTTCCACGTGGATTATTACCGACATCTGTAGCTTGTCAGATGTAATTAAATGGATGGAAATAAAATGCCCCATCACAATGCGTAATGACGCACAATGGCTGATCTTGCGCTCTTAGAAGATGTGGCAAATGGAAGAATTCGGAGTGAACGCATCTTTTGACAGCAAGAAGACTTGCTGGAAAACGAGGACGAGTGGCTTATGAGCCGGTTCAGACTTCCTCGAGCCGTCCTTTTGGACCTCTGCGGGCTTTTGGGCCCGGCGTTACAGAGGAGCATTCGGAGGAACCACGCGTGTCACCCGGTGAATGCATCTGGCGCTCCGGTCCCCCCCCCGATGGAGCGCCTCGATGGTTGTGTGAGGCTACAGCATTTACGGCGTCTGCCACCGTTTGCCACTCACGTGCCTTTTTGGCATTAGTAATGTCCACACTGTGCCCTCCAAACAACATTTGTCTCCTCTTTTCCACCTCGCCAACGATAACTTCTACTTCACATTGGGTAAAGTTACGTTTTTTTGATTTCCTCTCGGTGTGTGCCATGGTTTCACAATCAATGAATATTAATTTGTGGGCGTTTCACGGACTATTTATGGGCAACTATGGGCGTGTCATGAAGCCGCAAAAAGCTGCGCTGCATTTAGAATCGGTTGTGATTTATTAAGGGAAAGATGCGTAGGATGTGCGTGCGCACGGTTTTATAAATCCGAATATTTCTGTGCGTACGCACGTCCTATGTTTCATCCGTACGCCACTTCTGACGCAAATCCTACGCAAAGTTTTATAAATGAGGCCCCAGAACTCTACTTTTCGTCATCTTTACCTCTAACAACAGTTTATATTGACGAGTTAAAAAATGGCCAGCAATCTAGTTCGGTAAAGTTAGAAAGATATTCACAGATTCGGACTTCCGGCCTCAATAACTCTTCCGATAAACGTTCAAATGTTCCAGCAAGTATCTAAGTCCTTTTGTATTAACACAGAGAGTGAACTACAAATACACTTCAAAAGAAAAAAGATCGTTTTTTTTCACCTTTTGATCAAAATTGTTCTCTTCGTGGTGTAAATGCAGACATGCAGCGGGCCGGCAGCCAAGGGACCGTCAACAAAGTGCAACCTCTGTGAAACACCTTTCTATAAAAATCAATACTCTTTTGAAAAGTGAATACATCTCTACATTTTTAAGAAATGGTGATGAATATCTGTCAGCATATTCTTGCTTAAATAAATATTTTGTCTGTCTTCCTTTATTATATTTTATTGCAGATATTTTTCACATTTATTAGAGACACGAATCATAATTAAAGTGATCAATAGCTTTTAAAAATACTGAAGCTTCAGTCACCAAACTCTCTGTACTGACTAATCATGACCTCATTGTTCGACTACAACAAAGACTTGGTCGGAAATGAAGTTTGTTTATGTTTTTCTATTAGTCATGTAGAAATATGTATCATATTCGGTCAAAAATCCTCAATAGCTCTGAAGATACTGAAGCTACAGTCACCAAACTTTATGAACTGACTAATCATGACCTTATTATCCGACTACAACAAAGACTTGGTCAGAAATTAACTTTGTTTATGTTTTTCTATTAGTCATATAGAAATATGGATCATATTTGGTCAAAAATCCTCAATAGCTCTGAAGATACTGAAGCTACAGTCACCAAACTTTATGAACTGATTAATTATGACCTTATTGTCCGACTACAACAAAGACTTGGTCAGAAATCCGCTTTGTTTATGTTTTGATGTTTTCATATTGAAATATGGATCATGTTCGGTCAAAAAATGTTTAATAGCTCTGCAAATACTAAAGCTACAGTCCCCAAACTTCCTGTACACAACAACAATCATGTCCCTATTGTCCGACTAAAACAGAAATTTTCTTTGTTCTTTTTTTTGAACCAATAAATTACATGTTTTTAAAAAGTTTTCTCAGCAAAAAGGTAACAATAAGACAGATTGGATAAAATTATATTTAGTGAACAAAAGAGTAGGACGACAAGGTCATGATTAATCAGTTCCGAAAATTTGGTGACTGAAGCTTCAGTATTTTAAGGACTATTGAGGATTTTTGACCGAATATGATCCATATTTCAATATGACTAATAGAAAAACATAAACAAAGTTAATTTCTGACCAAGTCTTTGTTGTAGTCGGATAATAAGTTCATGATTAGTCAGTTCATAAAGTTTGGTGACTGTAGCTTCAGTATCTTCAGAGCTATTGAGGATTTTTGACCAAATATGATCCATATTTCTATATGACTAATAGAAAAACATAAACAAAGTTAATTTCTGACCAAGTCTTTGTTGTAGTCGGATAATAAGGTCATGATTAGTCAGTACAGAGAATTTGGTGACTAAAGCTTCAGTATTTTTAAAAGCTATTGATCACTTTAATTCTAATTCGTGTCTCTAATAAATATGAAAAATATGTGCAATAAAATATAATAAAGAAAGACAGACAAAATATTTATTTTAGCAAGAATATGCTGACAGATATTCATTACCAGTTCATAAAAATGTAGAGATGTATTCACTTTTCAAAAGAGTATTGATTTTTATAGAAAGGTGTTTCACAGAGGTTGCACTTTGTTGACGGTCCCTTGGCTGCCAGCTCGCTGCATGTCTGCATTTACACCACGAAGAGAACAATTTTGATCAAAAGGTGAAAAAACGATCTTTTTTCTTTTGAAGTGTATTTGTAGTTCACTCTCTGTGTTAATACAAAAGGAATTAGATACTTGCTGGAACATTTGAACGTTTATCGGAAGAGTTATTGAGGCCGGAAGTCCGAATCTGTGAATATCTTTCTAACTTTACCGAACTCAGCAATCTTCGAAAATTCAGATACTCCGGAGCGGCGCTAACTACGGGACCCAAAACATCGACCTGTGAGGGTTCACCACTGTTGGAATAATGTATATAGGTTATCTCATATTTGCTTATTTTATGCATCACCTAGCTATATATATATATAGGTGATTTAATCATGTTTGCAGAAGTGTCTGTGTGTGTCCGAACCTGTGTTAGCTGTGTCTAAAATGAATCGAAGGATGCTCTGTGTTAGTTTATCTGTGAGAAACGGCTTTGCAGGTCCAGAGATGATTTGAGAAGACTGTGGAAGGATGGACATGTTGTAATAAATGCTTTCTGATAGCGCTCCCTCCTTAGAGCTCAGCGCATGTGTAACTTAGGGACAACCCAAATCAACTTATTAAAAGAGGAGGCAGCAGAATTTGCGCCAGAGTGGAGAGAGATTGTTTACTGGGTAGATCTCTGTCTGCTCTCCTCGTAAAAGGTACCTTTGTCCGTTGGTCTTTCTTTCCTTTTTGAATTGTTATGATGTTGCAGGTTGTTTGAACCCAACAACCACCCAAAGCAATATGCATCACAACCTGGAGACCAAATGGACCCGCCGGTTCTGAAGGCAGTCTTTGCTGCAGCAATGCTCAGGCAGGACCTAAAGGCCGCGCGCGCTCACAGAGGACTTTGAAGCCATAAAACGGAGCTGTTGGCCTTGAAGACCGAGCTGGCCAGCAGCACCGCAGCGGTCCACTCTGAGGTGGTGTTAGCAGAGTTGTTTCCACGCTTTGGTCCTGGCGTGTGTACCCAGTATCCGACTCAAGAACGGGAGAAAAATAAAGAGACTTTTCCACGTTAGTTGAACTCCAACTTTTCACACAACTTTATTTCTCAACTGCTCCCTCTTACAGGTCACGTGATCAACAACAGAACCACTCATTGGCAAACGTCACAACGCATCACTCATCACTTATGACTGATTATTACAACTGAGAGCAAAACATATGAATATGTTAACAGGTGGAAACGATGAAAGCAACGATGACACACATGACGGAACACGCGCTCTCATCTCAGTCAGATGATGTGGCGACGCGTCCCTTCAATCCAAGGTTGAAAAACTCGAATCAGAAGTGAACAACCTGCGACCTGAAAGGTCTGGACATGGAGGGCCAATTTTGAGGCGCTTCAACATCCGCATACTGAATGTCCCAGAGACCGCCGGCTCCAGCTCGCCGACAGCGGGTGTCCAAACCTCTTAAAGAAGTCCTAAATATGGATAAGGATATCCTGACAGACCGATCTCACCGAGGACTACAAACAAGGAGCCAAAACGACAAACCCCGGCCCGATGAATTGCAGAAGTTCACCACCATCAGGACTGTAATGACATGAATCCGGACCGCTCCGCTGGAAGGAAAAGACATCTTCATACCGTCAACAAGGTGGATTATCCCTTCCTAACTTCCAATATTACTACTGGGGTGCCAACATTAGAACCATATTAGACTGGAAAGACTTACAATTTAACAAAAACCCAAACCCAAAATGGTTATATATGGAGGGGGCTTCTTGTCCTCATACCTCTCTACAATCAATGATTAGTTCAGAATGACCTTTTTCTGAATCTATATCGAATTACACCACAAATCCAATAGTTAAACAATCTCTGAAAATTTGGAAACAATTTAGGGAAGTATTTTCCCACAAAAGCCAATCAAAATGTACACCCACAAATAAAAATCAGGTTTATACCTTTGACTACAGATAAAGCTTTTTGGGAATGGAGCAGAAGAGGCATTGCTTCATTTCAGGACCTGTTCATTGATGGTTTGTTTGCATCCTTTGAGCAACTTGTAATTAAATACAATATCCCCCGCTCCCATTTCTTTAGATACCTTTAACTTCGAAGCTTTATCTCAACTTCATTCCCTCATTTCCCATCCTGACTCACTTCTAGAATCCATCTTGAAACTTAAAACAGGCGTCAGGAGAACAATTGGGAACATTTACTACTTGCTAAACACATACAATGCAAATCAAAAGAAACCTCTAATATTGCCAAAAACCCAATGGGAAGATGATTTAGGCTTAAATATCACTGAGAGGATTTGGGAGAAAGCTCTAGACAGAATATACTTTTCCTCAATTTAGAATTGTACATCGACTCCATTGGTCTAAAGCAAAAGTTACGAAGTTCATTCCAGATATTAATCCAATTTGTGATCGATGTAAACAATCAACGCCCACTACCTCACATGTTTTGATCCTGTGACAAAATTACGATGCTTTTGGCAGTCAATATTTAAAGTATTTTCAGATGTTTTACAAAGATTTATAAAACCTTCTGTAATTTCTGCAACATTTGGTGTAATCCCACAGGATCTTAATCTCAACCACAGAACATAATTATCTTTGGGACCTTAATTGCTAGGAGACTTCTTCTTCTCAAATGGAAGGATCAATTTCCCTCCAACTTTAAATATGTGGATAAATAATCTCTAACATTATCTGGCTTTGGAGAAAATCCGCTTCTCTGCTAGAGGTTGTACACAAGATTGTTACTCCACTTGGAATCCCTTCTTAAATTATATGAAGAACTTAGACGTCACTGCTGTTTGAATATTTAATGATACACTCTTTATTTTGGAAATGTGCAATTTAGAGGTTTATTTGTTTTTGAAAATGTACATTTTACAAAATATTAGTAGTTTGAAAGAGTGGTGCAGTAGGGGGAGGGTGTGTGGGGATATGTAATCAGTTTGTCAAACTTGAATCCTTGTACCATCTTTTAACATTTGAAATACCAATAAAAAGAAGAAAAAAAGCTGAGCAGATACAGAATCTGCAGATGAACCTGAAACGTTTTGCCGTACGATGACGTTTGCAGTCTTGTCAGGGTTTAGACAGCACCTTCATTGTTGTTTTATGGACTTCCATAGTAATCCAACCATGCAGATAAACCTACAGATGGTCTGAGATGTCCACCTCCACAGTGGGAGTCACAGTCTATGTGGGCGTATGCAGCAAATGTGATGAAAATGTTCTCTGGACCTTTTCATGATGTTGAAGGAAACATCAGCCAGAGGTCAAAGGTTGCCATTCTTCCTGCCCAGCTTTCACCAAACACCAGGTTTAGGACACCAAGTTTAAAATGGATGGACTCCATGAGAATCTTCTTCCATGTTTTCAGAAAACAAGAGGATTAAACCCAACAACTGAAGCTCCCCTCTAATGACGAATCCAGAATGCTACGGTTATTAAAATCTTCTCCTCCCCTGGACAAGAATCAAAGATCTACTGATGCTCCAGCTGTCTGGAGCTCCAAGCATCATAGGAATCAACACAATGTTGATGCTTTGCCTCAGCAAACACTATGAATGATTTCTATTGAATTATTGAACATTTGTACGTCCACCTATACTCTTTTGTTGAGAAAAGAATCTTCCTACTGGGTGAGGATCCACTTTCATTCTTTTCTACAACATCCACAGATTTGCCTCCACATCCTTCAGTATTAAAATAAGTTTCATTCAAATGTAAAATGCTTGATCCAGGGGGCTTCAGCTGTTCTCACACCAACCACCACATTACTGCAAACACACATAATGACAACATTCTGTTTTATGTTAAAAAGGGTTCACGCTTTCAAGGATAAATCCACTTTCTGACATAGTGCCTCATCCATTCCTTATTCATTAGAATCCTTTTTTCCCTATGTTAATTAAATGGCCTTCAGGAAGCGGAAATGAATTTAGGAATTGGTCCTGAGAAGGTCCATTTTTGGAGCTGTGAGACTTTCTGCTCCCTGGACGTCTGCGTTTGTTTGCAGCTCGTCTCTGCAGGTGAGGCTGGATGGAGTCTGACCACTTTTACCTGTGGAAACACAAACATGGACTCTGGCTTCTCTGGGTTTATTGCTTATTCTCTTTTACATTTATGTCACTGACGTACTGAGAACAAAAACTGGAGCTTCTCAATGGTGGGATTCAAAGTTCTTCCCCCATCGAGTTGAACTGATCAGCAGCATGAAGAGCCAAACTGAGAGCTGAAGGAATAAAAACGAGCGGATGAGGTGGAGCGGCGGTGCCGTCAGTCTGCTGCTTTTCCAGGTTTCAACACAAACATCTTGACTTCTGAACGTCTGCAGAGATGTTTGCTGATCTCGTCACGTCCGTCCTCCTCCTCTGACCTCAGAGTGGACCAGTCCAAGACCTGCGTCGTCCAGCTGGGCCGGTCTGAATCAAGATCTCCCCTGGAAACACCCCCCCCCCCCCAGAACACGAGCAGACCTGCAGCAGAACCCACAGAGAGAAACCGAAGACCAGAACCAAAAGGTCAGCCAGCCAGCTGACCTGGACCCTAAATGAAGACAAAAACCATGATAGCACTCACACCTGAGGCCGCCGGGTCCAACAGCTGACCTGCTTCATCTGCAGGAAGGTCCTGATTGAAGGTCTGCTACCACAATCTGAGCAGCGGCCTGCCACTGTGACCAGATCTTCTTTGGTTTGGAGGGGGCGGGCTAGCCTTCATTGCTCCGCCTCCCCTTCAGCTCATTTGTTCAGGGCTCAGTCTTGAAGCTCTGATGCTGGAAGGCTGTGTTGTTCTGTAGCTGCGAGAAAGACTTTGAACTCGTTTGAACGGGTTGGGAGGGGTTCTGGCTCACCGAGCATCCGCATGCAGAAACCTGAGTCTGCCGGCCTCAGAACGATGAAGACGAGGGCCCACCTTCACTGAACCACAAACCTCAACCTCAATAAATAGTCCAATGTGAAGGTCGCCTGAGACGCCGTCTCTGCTCGGACTCGTCCCGACTCCTCAGAAGTTCAAACCAGTTTAGGGGCGTCGTCTCAGATCGGAGTCCAGTCCTGGAATCGCCGAACCAACAGACGCCGGTCCCCGGCTCCAACCCACTGGACACGATGGACAAGTGTGGAACAGTTCTCCACTCCGAACTCAGCTTCAGAGCGCAGACCGGCTGGATTTTAGCGAGCGGGACCGGTTGGTGCTGCTCACCGACACGGTGGTCGTCCCTCTGTGCACGTTTGAGGGGAACCCGACAGCGGAGGATCGGCAAAGTCAGGGCCTGTCGGAGTGTCCGAGCGCTGCGTTAAAGTGGGCGTCGCCCACAGGCGAGCTGAAGGACGGAGAACGTCTGCATGCGAGGAGTCCGATCTGCCGCCGGAGCAGCGCCGGCGCTGGTCCGGATCAGAGCCCCTCCGGACTGCCGATGGAGGACAGAGCGCGCAGGAGCCGCACAGTTCACAGTTTATAAAACAGTAAAAGGATGGGACAGGTAATTACAAACACCTGCTGCACCGGCAGGCGTGTGCACGTGTGGGAGTGCACGAGGCTGTCCCCTCCCTTTGTTTCTGGGGGGACGAAATCTGTCCAAAGGTCCCTGACAGACACACGTGCACGCATAGACACACACAATCACACTGAGATAAGAGTTGATCCAAAACCGCCCCCCCCCCACACACACACACAGCAGAAGTGACCCCGGCCCCCCCGACACAAAGCCCACAGCTGAAGTGACAGATGAAGGTCAGAAATGCCTCTGCTCTACACAAGTGGGGAGGAAGAGGAGGGCCGCAGATGCAGGACCCTCGAGGTTGGTGGGGGGAGGGAGGGGGTTGGCTGGACACGCGGTGGAACGGCGCCGCCTGCAGGTCAGCCTCTGTGTCCGTAGTTGACCTCCTGTCCGTTGCTGGTCTCCATGGGGTCTTCGTGGAAACTTTCACAGTGTTCCATGACTTTCCTGGAAATGAGAGAAACGGGAGGTCAGGTCAGCGCACAGGCAGACACGTGCACGGCCACGTGCGCACATCAAAAAGAAATATATCCAAATATTGTTTGAAAAGATCAAAAGGATTAGGTGTCCGGCTCACACTGCATTGTGGGAAACAGCAGTGAGAAAGATACAGATGTTTTCTTCATCACCATTAAAGTTATTGAACATTTCAACCTCCTCCTCCTCCTCATGTGATGTTTACAGCCGTTTCATCTGTGTGCTCACTGTCCATTGGTCCTTCTGCCCCGCCCTTTTACATCTCTGAACAACCACAGAACAGCTGATTCATGGCTGACAAATCCAACATCCATCTTCCTGACTAAAGAACTCCATATACATGGAGGATGAGGAGTGATGAAGGAGAGCTGGGGAGAGGCGCTGAAGGTCCCTCTGGCTGCCGCGATCGCTGCCCTCTGCGCTCGGCTGCGATGAACCTCGCAGAGTTGGACTAAAGCAGGGTTCTGTGGTAAGTGCGTACACTGCCACCTACTGCACGGGGGCCAAATCAGATTTTTAGGAACAGACAGAAGTCCCAAAGGTGAATTAAGCCCAAGGGTGCTTGGCTTCTGCAGTTTAAAGGGCCTCTATTGTGCTTTTCTGAAGCCTTTCAGAGTCAACTATACCCATATAGATCAGTGTTTTCAACCTTTTTTGAGCCACGGCACACTTTAACCTTGACAAAAATCCTGCGGCACACCAGCATCCAAAAATGGGGAAAAAAGGAGAAACTCAGTCTGTATTGATCTACAGTCCCTCTATAATCTCACATGCATTTTCATGATAATTGTGGCAGAAAAATCTGGAAGCTGCAGCTGTTTTTTCTAAAAGATGTAATAAAAGTTAAGTTAAAAGATTTAAAAACTGTTTGATGTGTGTTCGTTGTGGTTTGAAGACGTTTAACAAGAAAGACTCATTGTGTGTTGAGACACTGTCACTTTAACCCAATGCATCATGGGAGATGTAGTGTGTAAACTGCAACAAAAGGGCAGACAGACTCGCTTCTGAGCTTCATGGTTTTGTTCACTTGTTCCACGGTCTGACACCGGATTCTGTGGAAAGCTACACCGCTAAAGACGAGCTTTAGTTGGTATTTTTGTTGGAACTGAGAGACTTTATGAGCAGAATCGGAACAAGGAAGTGAAGACTTTAAGCACTTCTGATTGGTCAGAGTGATGACGAGTGATTAAGCCTCCAAGAATGATTGGTGGAAACAGTTAAAGGGGCGGGACTTTTGAACTTTTCCGCAAACAGCTGAAGCTACGGCTAAATCGCGGTACCGTCATTCTTATCAAAATGTCTTTAATAGAATCAAATAAACACAAAGAAAAAAGTATTTTACGATCTTTCATATTCTTAACTACTCAGTGTTTTATCAGCACCTGTTTGGATGAACACAGAGCTGATATCCTGGAGATGGTAAATATTTTTAGATCAGTTAGTGATTCATCTTAATTCACCTTTTCATCTGGTACACCGGTTGAAAAACACTGATAAAGATCATCATAAATCTCCTTTTTAACATCATACCACACTTAAAAGCTCAAAAAGTTGATTTTGTATGATATAGGCCCTTAAATAAAATGGATAAATCAATTTAGCTTTAATTTGGTTAAATCGATGTTTTGCCAACAGCTATGTGATTGGTCAGATACTTGAAGTGGGCGGGGTTTATGCTGGCACTCGACCTCCAACAGTTACGGTTCTCCTTCTCTGAAAGCTGAAGGAGTCTGACGGTTGGTGGAACATCCTGACCAGAGAACTTCCTTCTTGTTCTGACAGCCTCTTCTCACTTTAACCCACATTATCCACGTTACCGCAGGAGTCGGCCTCACCTGGCCATGTCCTTGGTCTCTGGATGAGAACTTTCCAGCTCCAGGACCTTCTCCAGCAGAGTTATGCCCCCCTCCTTTATGAGCAGCGGACAGTATTTGCCGGCTACAAGAAAAGTGACAGATTTGAATCAGTTCTGAATGAAAAATAATGAAGACACTCATCGTCATTGTTGGGAAACTGAGCACAGGAGTGGAGCAGGAAAGCAGAGCAACACCAAGCCCACTCACGGTAAACGGAGACCAGGTTGAAGAGCGCCCACGTGGCCCAGTGCTGGCTGACGGGGGAGATGCTCTGTGGCAGCAGGCGCAGGATGGGCTCGAACGACCTGAGGGACAGACCGAAGCGTCAGGACAGCAGCCTCTTTGCCCCCCCAGCTAGTCTTTCATCCTACGACGTGTCCAGGACATTTTTACAGGGAGGGGGTCACAGAGTAGGAGTGGGGGAAGCTGCAGCTCAGCAAACCTTGATGGTCGGCTGATGTTCAAAGGGCCGGAAATGGAGCTGAACTGGTTTCAAAATAATTACTAAATCATGACTTAGAAATGTACTTTCAACATTAAAAAAGGATGCGACATGATAGAAATGCTAAAAGCAACACGCCTATTTTTCATTGCTAGCATGAAACTAACCAGGATTCTCTCAGTAGCAGGGAAGGTAGGAGGGAAGCCTGGCCCGGGCGCACATCCCCGGGAGTGATGTTTTGCAACCGTCTGGACAAGTCCTGGCGGGCTTGAAAGCGAACGCCGCCCAGAACTCACCGTACCAGCGCCATGGACAGAAGTGCCCACTGCGTCCTATTTGCCGTCCGTGAACGGCAAATAGGACCGCCCTATGAACATTCATTTATAGAAAAGATGGAACTGTCGTCCATCTGTTGTTTCTTGTACATAAACATGAATGCCATGACCTATTTGACCCATTTCTTATTTTGCTGAAGATCTGAGTTTTTTTTCTTATCAAATTGGACCAAAATTAAACATTTTATGGTCATTCTACTGCATCTGCTAAGCCCTGTCTCATCGTTTACTGCCCTGTGCAATCCGGCGTCGCTCTTGTCGTATCTTGGACAGTGGTAACAGGCTAGCGCAGCCTATATAACACTTTTGGGAGGAGCGTGGAGCCAGCATTTAGCTTGAACAAAAACAGTGACATCGGGTTTGTCAAAAAGGGAGCAACTGCATGCTAAAGACTTGTTTTTACCGACTAAATATACTAAGGGTTTCAAATCTAAATGTTCATGAAACTATGCCAGAGATCAGGGCTACGTATCACCAATAATTTCCCGAATCCATTGGATTTAACCAGAGCCTGGATCAATTCTTTCCATCCACTCGATTCGATTACATTTTAAATGTATACGGTTTACACATAGACATATTTGTGTAGAAATACAATACTGTAACAGATATTCATATTAATCTGATACAGTACACATGCTACACATACGGAGAAGCTCCAACAAAAATGTGCAGATCATTAAGAAACCCGTGTTTGGTCTCTATAGCGTTAGACTTTATTCCAGAAGATTTGAGCAAAAAGCTGTGCTTTAGACCACAAATGGTTCTTTAAAAAAGTTTATTTTAAAGAATCTGCCTGTGAGTATATAAAGCTGTTCATTTATTGTGTTAGCATTAGCTGTCCTATGAGAAATTCCATTATACGTTAGCATCAAGCTAGCAGACTTTGGCTTTACTGCCTTCATCCGTTAGGTCACCGGAAAGGCATGACAGATTTTTATCTACTTTTATGGATTATTGATTATTGATTTATTACGTTTGGATCTATTCAGATCGATTAATCGATTTTATCAACCCAGCCCTTTCAGAGGCACTAAAACCTCAAGTAAGAAAGCATCGAGAAAACATCTAAAATGGCTGCAGATTTTGTTCTCGGCTGAGAATAATTCCAGTTAGGAAGATTTTAGAAAATTCAAAATCTCTGGAAGGTTCTGGTTTCTAGATGGGGTTTGTGAAGCAACAGTGTTAAGAAACGCTGACGGATCAGATTAGTCTTCAGATGTTAGCTACCGTCTATTACAGCACCTCCTGAGTGGAAGTCTGTAGTCAGGATTGCAGGTCTCTGATTGGTCAGAACTGTTCTGAGGGCAGTTCTGGTCTTGGTTCAGCTGGACTGAATCGGTGGTTAGAGATGATGGATTGAAGCCACCGCAAACCAGAGCCGACCTCTGACCCGCTGACACTTCTGATGAGAGGCGACTCTGATCACACCTGTAGTTGATGTTGCGGCGTGAGCTGACGTCCCAGCTCCGGATGGCCTCCCACATCTTGTCCATGACCAGCTCCCGGCGCGGCTCCTGCATGGCCCAAACCTCAGGGCCATCGAACATGATGTGTGACAGGACACCGCACGCGTTGTACGACACCTCTATCCCGTCAGCCTTGCTGTCCAGCAGGTTGCTGCAATGGAGAGACGAGGAGTTACTTTAGGGAAACCCAACAACCAAGATGGTGTTTTTAACATGTTCTTCTAGCATTTTTTCTAAAGATAAGGACAAATATAAAGAAAGTTAAGCTTAAAATGGCATTTCTGAGTGTTTGTTCAAATTGCTGTGAAACAGGAGCAGACGATAAAAATGGGGTTTAGAAAAAAGCTTATTTGTAACACAGAAAATATGCTGGGTGAGATAAAATCTCCCTGCTCTGCTCCATTCTGAGAAGAGGGTATAAAGTTTCACTTTAACAATTCGATTCATTTTTATAATTTGTGGTTGCTGATTCGATTCGACCTGATTCACTGACCTAAAATGGATACAGGACATAGCCAAAATGTCAAATTTCAACACCTGGTTTCATGCATCCGCTTGCAGACGACTGTTTCCCTGGAAAATCTGGAATCTGGATCAGCACCGAACGGCTGGATAGCTCAGATTTTGCTCGCTAACAGTAATACTAGGTTAGGGTTCTGAGGGGCTTTAAGCTAGCGGGAGAGAAAGCGGAAGTAGAGAGCTCTCAATTACAAGAGGGGGTTGGGGAGGGGGGCTGGATATTTCCGATCCCGTCTGTTTTCCCGATCCCGCCTGCGTTTCCAGATTCCATCTGTTTTTCCGATCCCGTCTGGGTTTCCGATCCCATCTGCGTTTCCGATCCCGTCTGTGTTTCTAATCCCGTCTCCGTTTCCGTTCCCGTCTCCGTTTCCGATCCCATCTGCGTTTTCAGATCCCGTCTGTGTTTCAGATGCCGTCTGCGTTTTCGATGCCGTCTGCATTTCCGATCCCGTCTGTGTTTCTGATCCCATCTGCGTTTCCAGATCCCACCCATTTTTCCGATCCCGTCTGCTTTTCCGATCCTGACTGCGTTTCCGATCCCGTATACGTTTCTGATCCCGTCTGCGTTTCCGATCCTGTCTGCGTTTCCGATCCCGTCTGCTTTTGCGATCACGTTTGCATTTCCGATCCCACCTGCGTTTCTGATCCCGTCTACTTTTCCGATCCCGTCTGTGTTTCTGATCCCGTCTGGGTTTCCAATCCCATCTGTGTACTTTATCCAGTCTCCGTTTTTCGATTCCGTCTGCGTTTCCGATCACGTTTGCGTTTCCGATCCCGCCCGTGTTTCTGATTTCCCCCGCATTTCCAGATTCCACCTGTTTTTCCCATCCCATTTGGCTTTCTGATTCAGTCTGTGTTTCTGATCCTGACTGCGTAGTGACTGTGATTACCTCTTGTTGTACTGAGAGTCCCATTACTCCTAAGTAATACTACTGTAGTAATACTACATGTACATACTACATGTGTATGTTAATTAGAGCGTGTAAACACAGCAAAAAGGAAACTGTTTTTCAGAAGCACCATGTGCAGAAGCAGAGAGTGACCCCTGGTGCCAGCTTTTACCTGAAGACAGAGATGAACTGCGGCGTAAGCAGCTGTGGCCGCAGAGCCTTGACCTCAGCCACGTTTCCCAGCAGCCCCAGCATGTTGCGGTGAAGCTCCTGCTTGTCTGGAAACTCCTACAGAAAGGAGACGATGCACAGAGAAGAGACGGTCACACTTCTAGAAGGATTTCTCACACTGCAGCGTTTAATCACCAGACCTGAAAGTCTTTGAACTAATATAGATATATAATTTACATTAAACACATATAGTAAACCATAGATCCCCTCCTCTGTATGTGATTTTAAAATGATTCGACAAAATAAACTTTCACTCAATGTTAACGAAATAAATTCATGATTTTTGGAAATCGCCATACTCCTGCAGATTAAGAAATAAAAGTTTCTAATGATAAGCATGTTCTGGAAAGAGTGACTGAAATCGAGTTTCTTGGAGTAATTATGGACAACAAAATAAGCTGGAAGCCACATATAAAGCAAGTCAGAGCTAAAATTTGTAAAAGCATATCAGTGTAGGGAAAAACGTGTCATACAGTCACTCACAAAGCACATCTACTAATATATTCCTCCATAATACTACCATATTTACAATACAGTGTAGAAGTTTGGGGAAGTACTTCTGCCCGTCTGCCCGCAGGCCCCGTCTGCCTGCAGGCCCCCGTCTGCCCGCAGCCCCATCACTCACTCGTCATTCATGCTGCACCTTTTCTGAATGATCATTTATCAACAAATATTCTGCTGCAGCATCTTTCATAAAGTTAGCAGCGGAGAGAAGGACCAAGAACGGTTCCATGTACAGAAAACTGTCATTTTAAAAAATGGACGGATCATAATTTTGTATATTTACCTCCGCCTCTACCTACAGCATCCTGTGGAGGACACTTCCACAAAGCAGAGTGGGCTCACCTTCAGACAATCCAGGAAGAGAGTCATGCCGCGACAGTTGAGGAACATCTGACAGTTGTCTGGCGTCTCATCGGTGATGTTCCACAGAGCGCTCCAGGAAAACTCCATCACCTGATCACACTGAAAGCAAACAGTTTCCTCAGGCCTCACAAATGCAGGACAGGCAGGAGAGCAGGATGCCGGACCCTTAGCCGACAATGACATGCTGTCAGTCATGAAGGTTCAGACTCACCATTCTGTCCAGCAGCTTCTTCTGAATCAAGTTCAGCATCGTCTGAAATCAAGACACACATTTTCAGTTCAACAGGAAACCAAAATGCAGATTTTCACCAAAGTATCTGTATCTGCAAACATTTATGAGGTTTAAGAAGTGAACCATAACCCAAACATCTATCATCGGAAAGTCACATGGTCTGATTTTTAAAGAATTTCTTTTTGAGAAACTAAACAAAATTTAAATGATATAAATTTTATTTTATAAAAATAAATTTGGAAAATAAATATTTGGTCGATAACAAAAGTTCAACATTACTTTGTTATATACCCTTTGTTGTCAATGACAGCAGTCAAACATTTTCTGTAAGTCTTCACAAGGTTTTCACAAACTGTTTCTGGTATTTTGGTCCATTCCTCCTTGCAGATCTCAACACAGAGATCAACACAGACTTTAAACTCCATTCAAAGGTTTTTTTATGGGGCTGAGATCTAGAGACTGGCTAGGCCACTCCAGGACCTGGACCAGGGACATGCTTCTTATGAAGCCACTCCTTCGTTACCCGGGCAACGTGTGTTTGGCATGGTTGTCATGCTAAAAGACCCAGCCAGGTTTCATCTTCAGCGCTGATGGAGAGAGGTTTTCACTCAAAACCTGATCATACATGGCTACATTCATTCTTTTCCTTTACACGGATCAGTCGTCCTGGTCCCTTTGCTGAATAACAGCCCCAAAGCATGATGCTTCCACCTCCATGCTTTACAGTAGGTCTGGTGTTCTTTGGATGCGACTCAGCATTCTGTCTCCTCCAAACATGACGAGTAAAAAAGGTTTATTGTGGTTTCATCTAACTATTGGACATTCTTCCAACCCTTTTCTGGATCATCTGCTCTCTAGCAGACTGTAGACGGTTCTGCACATGTACTGGCTTTAGCAGGGGGACACGTCTGGCCCTGCAGGGTTTGAGTCCCTGGTGGTGTAGCGTGTTTCTGATGGTAGCCTTTGTTACTTTGGTCTCAGCTCTCTGCAGGTCATTCACTAGGTCCCCCGGGTGGTTCTGGGATCTTTTTGTTCACCGTTCTTGTGATCATTTTGACCCCACAGGGTGAGATCTTTCAGGGAGCCCCAGATGGAGGGAGATTCTCAGTGGTCTTGTAGGTCTTCTATTTCCTAATAATTGCTCCAACAGGTGATTTCTTCACACCAAGCTGCTTACCTGTTGCAGATTCAGTCTCCCAGCCTGGTGCAGGTCAACAATTTGGTTTCTGGTGTCTTTAGACAGCTCTTTGGTCTAGGCCATAGTGGAGTTTGGACTGTGGTAGTTTGAGGTTGTGGACCGGTGTCTTTTCTATAGATAACCAGTTCAAACAGGAGCCATTAATCCAGGTAACCAGTGGAGGACAGAGGATCCTCTACAGAAGAAGTTACAGGTCTGTGAGAGCCAGAAATCCTGCTTGTTTGTTGATGAACAAACACTTATTTTCCACTATCATTTACAAATGAATTCTTTAAAAATCAGACAATGTGATTTTCTGGATGTTTTTCCTCATTTTGTCTCTCATAGTTGAGGTTTACCTATGATGAAAACGACAGGCCTCTCTCATCTTTTGAAGTGGGAGAACTTGCACCATTGGTGGCCGACTGAATACTTTTTTGCCCGGCGGTATTTGTGGGCGTTACCTTGACAAATCCCATCTTGCCCACGGCCTCCTTGTGATGGTTGTCCACCTGGCAGACCAGAGCGTTGCACAGGTGTACGGCAATCCTCTGGATGGACTCGTCCTGCCGGGCCGGCTCCAGGATCTTCAGCAGCAGCTGGTTGACACGCCGGTACTGAAACTCCAGCTCCTCTGGGATGCTGAAGTTACAGAGAGTCAGGCAGCAGTTCCTCTGGACCTAGGGGTGGGGGTTGTTATGGTTAGTATTTTTGGTGCTGCAGCACTACCACCACCCATCCAGCTGCCAGGGAGGATCAGTTCAGCTTGAAGTCTATGGTTGGTGCAGTCTGACTCACTGTGACCTCCTGGTACTGCTCCATCCCGTTCAGAACCACCTGGATCACCTGTCGGCGGAGCAGCACGCTCTGGTCGCTGCGGTACTCGGTGTTGGTCAGGTAGAAGAGAGCCGCGCTGCCCGTCACCTGAATGCTTTTGTCGTATTTGTGGCACTTCAGAGCTCCAATCACGAGCTGAGACGGACACAGAGCCATGAGAGCGCCGCCACAACAGAAACTCCACCCCCCTGAGGCCTTACCTGCAGGGCGCGCAGCAGCTGGTTGCAGTGCTGGATCCTGGCGATGTCGAACAGCTGGTTGATGGCTCTGTGGGCCAGCTCAGGCCGAAACTCTGTGTACGCCTCGATGGCGTTCAGAACCTGCTCCTCGTTTTTAGACCCGGTCACCTGAGGAGGAGCAGAGAAGGTGATTTCTCATCAGATCTAATGAAAATACTTCAGTGGCTGGAAAGTTAACGGTAGAGGAGTGCTGTAAAAAAGCAACCTTTTTGTGACACACACGAAATCTATCTTTAATAAAAAGAAAACCGCTGCGGCGTTCACGGCGTGGATCTGTACCTTGTAGGCGGGGATGTGCGTCACGTTGCAAAGCGTGGTGTCGTACAGGCCCAGAAACTGCAGAGGCCTCTTCAGCTCCCTGAAGGGGTGGATGCTGCTCTTGCACGGTTCAGTGCTGCAAGATTGAGACAAGGCTCAGCTCAGACTGTCACCTAGAGGTCACTGACCTTTTATCCCCCCGCCCCACGGCAGGACAGCCACCTGGGACGCCCCATCGCTTCCTCAAAGTGCGGGACGGTGCAGTTGTCCAGCATGATGTGGCCCGAGATGTCCAGAGAAACCAGGTGGGGTAGACGCTGCACGACGGCCGTCAGGATCTTCCTGGTCATCTTGAACTTGGTGACCCTCATGCTCTCCTGTGAGATGTCCAGATGCCTGAGGAAACCAGAGAGCATCACTCCACCTGAGAACGCTAGAGTCGTTTCACCTGCACAGGTCACGTCAAAGCGGCAACAAACAGACGATCTGAATCACAGAAACACGATCAGACTGAAGAAAAAAACAGCAAACGTGTTAGAAGCTGCACAAATCTTCTCTGCTCCGTTTTCATCGGATACAGCACAGCAGGCGCCTCGTCAGTTTAGATCATTTCCAACGTCTGTTGGAAAAAAGGTCGCAACCTTTTACAGTGGACAGGCTCCGCCCCCTCACCTGAGATGAGCCAGCTCCAGCACTGTGCCGATCAGCTCCTCAGACAGGTCGACGTTGTACAGAACCAGAGACGCCAGTCTGTCCTTCCACTGCGCCAGGAAGGCCGTTCCCAGCAGGTGCACGTTGGACAGGTCCAGGGAGGTGACGCACCTGAGGGGTCTGAGCAGCGCCTCGGCATCCACCTCGTCCGGGAGACCCCCCAGGTTCAGCAGCCGGAGGCGGTTGAAGCCCTGGAAGCTGAAGTCCGTTTCTAAGGCCTGCCTGGAGGCGGGGCTCTCCTCCTCCTCCTCGTCCTCGGTGCTTTCGTTGCAGGCGAGCGGAGCCCCCCCCTTCTTGTAGAAGATGTTGCTGCAGCCGAACAGACACAGAGAGACCAGGGTGTCCCTGAAGCAGGCCAGCGTCTTCAGGCTGCGGGAGGACAGCCCGTTGCAGTAGGTGAGGTGGAGCTCGATCAAGTCCTGCAGAAACACCAGCAGTTATTCAACTGGGGGGTGGGGGTGGGGGGGTCCTGCGTCATATACACTCTACATGAAAGGACGCCCCACAGCTAAAGGCCCCCAGCTGGTGGATTAGGGTTCTCCAAGCAAGACATGCTTTGGTTTTCATGTAGATGTTTGACCTTAATGCTGTTTTACTCTTTCAGCAGACGACCATATTGACAGACCATATTGTTTCTATGAAGATCAGCTGTAAACAATATCCTGTTGACACCAAGGCAGACTTAAGACTTCCAGTTAGAAGCTGCTTCAAAATAAAAAATAACTGGCCGAGTTTCACGCTGCACTAAGATGAAGGTGAGGCCTCTTGATTGACAGCTCTAGCACAGCCTTACTGACAGTTTTTTTCCCTTACCCATTCTTTAAAGGAGAGGTTGACTGCATGTGTTGTCAAGACAACGACGAAGCAGAAAAAAAGTATTTCATAACAGCATGATGGTTCAGAACCTGTCCAGCCGCAGGACTGACCCGGCAGCAGCTCACCTGTGCTGCACTGAAGCAGGTGAGCTATCACAGATGTTTTCCTGACAAACCGCCCCTGCAGACTCTGACCTGCTTGCGTATGGCCTCCAGGTCTCGGTCCCGCACAAAGTCCTCCCTCAGCTGCACTCGGGTCAGTCTGGTGCTCCGTGGGTCGGAGAAGAGCTGGAAGAAGCTCTCCTCGGGTTCAAAGTTGCTGTCTGTGTGGACCAGCTCCATGTACCTGCAGAGGGCGGGATCACGCTCAGTCTGGAACCTGCGCAGGCGCTCGAGCGTGTGAGCGGGCACGTACGTGTTGACCAGCTTGTCGCAGATTTCGCTCGGGAGGAAGATGTCGGAGCGCAGACACAGCTTGTTTAGGGGTCCCTGGTAGCACATGGTCCTCCTGAGGTTCCGGAGGCAGAAGACTGTGGTCAGGGTCATGAGGCTGTCGGGGTTGTCACCCGCTTTGGTCGCCATGTTGTCCTCCCCGGCTCAAACCCGGCAGCAAAGGGGACACCTTTGAGGACCGGGAAAAAAAAAAAATGAGGACAAAATGTTCAGAGCATGAGAAACTTTGGAACAGAAATCAAAGTATTGGACTTCCGGTTATGGCGACCACCTGAACAGACGCAATAGTCACTGCTCTGCTATCCCGACACTTAAATCCTGCGAAAATACTCCAATATCCCCCAAAACTTAGGTAAAGGGGTTTGAGAACATAAAAGGAATGCCGAGGGGCAACAAACAAAGGCCGGATACCAACAACCAGCCAAAGCTGACGGACTTTCAAACTCGGAGCAGTTCCCAAAGAACTGAGGCTGGCAACATGGCTGAAGGTAAAGGAGAACGGAACCCGGAGTTGGAGAGATCCAAAGCTGATGAGATCCTGGCTGCCATTGGAGCCATGAGGGATGAATTCACAACTCGTTTTGATGGAATCGGGACCGCAATCGGAGATATAAAAAAAGAAATGAGTGAGTTCACGGAACGAATCTCGCAAGTGGAGATGCGCACATCACGTGCAGAAGAGGATGTCGGCAGACTACAGGCCAAAGTGAGCGCGCTGGAGTCCAAACAAAGAGGGATGGAAGACAAACTCCTGGACTTGGAAACCAGATCCAGACAAAATAATCTGAGGCTGGTCGGGCTGCCGGAGGGGGCCGAAGGAGAAGACCCGTACACATTCCTGGAGAAGTGGATCCCGGAGGCATTAAATATGCAGGCGCGAGGAGCGACGGTAAAGATTGAGCGAGCACACCGGGTCGGACCAGCGAGGGAACCTGGAGCGCCACCGAGAACATTAATAATGAAGTTCGCCGATTACAGGGAGAAGCAAGCGGTTGCGGTGGCAGCAAAAAACAGCAAAGACATAAAATATAAAGGAAAAAGTGTTCGATTTTTCCCGGATTTAGCCACGGGGCTTCACCAGCTGAGGAAGCAGTTTGACCCAGTGCGCCGGGAGCTTCGTAATCGGGGCATTCGGCACGGGCTGATTCATCCTGCAAAACTGCTGGTGACCTACAAAGATCGCACCCACACCTTCAAAAGTCCAGCTGAAGCACAGAAGTTTGTCGAGAATATCCAGCAGGACACAGTGTAAATATAAACCCACGGAGATGTCATATATGTGTATTATTACTTAGTGAATAAGCAAGTAATATCGGGGATACCTTTAAAGTTTGTGGCAACAGTTAACGGGGGAGGGAAAGTTCATGTGGAAGATAATGAAGATAAGTGGAAAATAATCAGTGAATAAATCTGTTAGAGAAACTTTCAGGATAGAGCATGGAGTGTTACTACACGAGATAGCACCAGTGTTCAAACAAAGACGATGGTGAGTGGAGGGACCGATCCTCGCAGGCGTGGAACGGTCCAAGGCGATAACGGGAGACGACTTTCAGGGGGGAGGGGGAGGGTTTTCTTATTTAAACAAAGGGAAAGGGGATTTGTTTTGATGCATGTTCAAGCATCCAGGGTTTTCTGTGCCTCTCTAAAAAAAAGTGTCAAGTTAATATGTATGTCGTAGTTGAAAATGACACAAGAAGTAAAAATTAAGTTTGTTTCTTGGAACTGCAGAGGTCTTCAAAATCCAAACAAAGTTAAACAAGTCATGAACAGAATAAAAGATATGGATGGTCAGGTGGTATTTCTGCAGGAAACTCATCTTCTTGATAAAGATTTGAAAGGAATTAAAAGAAGATGGCAAGGCAGTGTATTTACAGCCCCATTTTCCTCTAATGCAAGAGGAGTTATGATATTAATCCGTAATACAGTTCCTTTTCAAGTAAAAAATATAATAAAAGATAAATGGGGAAGATATCTAATCATTCAAGGTCAATTACTTTCAGAGGATTTATGTTTTGTAAATGTTTATGGCCCTAACATAGACGATGCTAATTTTTTTGAGGATGTTTTTCTTACAATAGCGTCACTCACAGGACAATATATCATAGCAGGTGACTTTAACTGTACTCTAGACCCTAAAATAGACAGATCAACAGGAACAGATCAATCTCACAATAAATGCAGAACGGTTATTCAAGGTTATATTAAAGAGTTGAACTTACTAGACATATGGAGAGAATTAAATATTAATGATAAGGGCTACTCCTGCTACTCTAGTAAATATAAGACATTTTCCAGGATTGATTATTTCCTAATCTCTTCAGAATTATGTCATAAAATTAACAGTTGTTTGTATGAGTCCATTGTGATCTCAGACCATGCTCCATGTTGTTTAGTATATATGGATAAAAATATTATTAAAGACCCACCCCGGTGGCATTTCCAGCATAAATGGTTACAGGACAAAGAATTTATCAAATATATAGGAAAACATATTGATGAGTATTTCAAATTAAACACGGCGCAGACGTCTGCATGTATAAGATGGGAAGCTTTCAAAGCGGTTCTTAGAGGTCACATCATTAGCTATACAGGTTCAAAATCAAAAAAGTGGAGAGTGGAGAGACAACAGTTGGAACACAAGATTAAAACGCTTCAGGAAAAGGTCAACAAAGAAAATAATTTGCAACTGATAAACAAGTTAGCAACTTTAAGAGCAGAATATAATAAACAATCAGCTGGTCGAGCAGCAGCAAGTCTCTTAAGGCTGAAACAATCCTTCTATGATCAAGGTGACAAGGCAGGCAAACTGCTGGCTTGGCAGATAAAACAATTGGAGTTTAAAACACCAATAACATCTATTATATCGAATGACACAACTATTGTAAATCCTACTGAAATTAATGAAGCATTTAGAGAATACTATAGTGAGTTATACAATGCAGAAGAGAAAACAAATACTGAAAACATAAACAATTTCTTAGATCAGTTAACCATTCCACCTATATCTGATGACAAAAGAGAGGCTTTAAATCTGGAAATCAGCAAAGAGGAGATTGGACATGCTATTGATAGTCTCAAATCAGGGAAAAAAGCAGGTCCAGATGGTCTCCCAGTTGATTTGTATAAAGAATTTAAAAATAAACTAATAACACCCATATTTGAAATGCTCCAAGAATCATTTAGAAATAACAATCTCCCCCCATCAATGAACAGTGCGTTGATAATTCTATTACCTAAACCAGGAAAACCCTCAAATAAATGTGAACATTTTAGACCAATAAGTTTGTTAAACGCTGACCTTAAAATAATCTGTAAACTCTTAGCAACACGACTACAGAATACGTTGCCAAGCATTATTGATAGAGACCAAAATGGCTTTATATCTGGAAGGCAAGGATTTCACAACGTGAGAAGGGTTTTAAATATTATTCATTATAACACAAATAAAGCAGAAACAGGTTTATTGGCACTAGATGCTGAAAAGGCCTTTGATAAGGTCCATTGGCCTTTTCTTTTTAAGGTTATGGACAGATTTGGATGTGGAACCAACTTTAAAATGTGGGTCCAGATCATATATAAAAATGCCAAGGCAAAAATCTTGACAAACAGGAACACTTCACAGTCAATAAACATAACAAAAGGCTGCAGGCAGGGGTGTCCATTGTCACCTTTGCTATTCACAATGGCAATCGAACCCCTAGCAGTAGCAATACGATCCCACACTGGGCTACATGGAATCACGGTGGGTTCAGTTGAACACAAAATAGCTTTATATGCAGATGATGTGATTGTGTTTCTCTCTCAATTAAGAAAATCGATACCTTCTTTAATGGAAATAATCAGAAAATATGGTGATGTCTCTGGATACAGGGTTAACCAAACAAAATCCTCTATTTTATTACTTAATGAAAAAGAAAGAAAAAATCCAACTTCTGAAATTATCCAATTTAATGTAGTTGACAATTTCAAATATCTGGGAATTAACATCAGACCAAGACTAGAACAGGTAGTAGAATCAAATTATGATCCTTTAATGGAAAAGATAAACAGCTCCATAGAGAAATGGATGACACTTCCAATTTCAATAATGGGAAGAATAAATATATTAAAGATGAGTGTACTCCCAAAACTGATTTATCTTTTTCAAAACATACCCCTGCCACCACCTCTAGACTTATTTTCAAAACTAAAGAAACTTTTCACCAGGTTTATATGGAACAACAAAAAAGCTAGACTCCGTCTGACGTTACTATATCTTCCCTTTGACAGAGGAGGACTAAAAAGTCCAAATATTGAATGGTACCACTGGGCTGCACAGATTAGATCTATAATGTTTCATTTTACAGTCAAAAATGCACCTCATTGGGTTGAAATGGAATCCCATGATCTAAAGCTGCCCCTCCCATTATTTCTTAACTCAAACACCTCAAAAAAGCTGCGCAAAGAGACAAAGAACCCAATTCTTAAACACATGATACACATATGGTTCAGAGTCTTAAATTACATGAACCAAACTCAACCATTATCACAATACAGCCCAATCTGGGGGAACAAATTCTTCACCCCAGGTAGAGCGGATGCCACCTTTAAAATATGGGCAGCAAAGGGTCTTTCCGCCATCCGGGACTTATATTCTCCAGATTCTGATATCATGATGTCATTTGAAGAATTAAAAAATAAATATGAGTTAAGCAAAAAACATTTTTATAAATTTCTCCAGGTCAGAAACTTTGTTAGAAAAACACAGAAGAGACTCAATAAACCACCAAGCTCAATTTTAGAAAAGTTCATGGTGAGAGACAGTTCCAAAAAAGGTGCCATTTCTGAGTTTTATAATCTGTTTTTGTCAAATTCAAATGAAAGTTCACAATACAAAGTAAATGCTTGGAAAGAAGATCTCCAAAAACAAATTACAAATGAGGAATGGGAGTCTGCTTGCGCTGCAGCTCAAAAGGTGTCAATTAACTCGAGACTAAAATTAACACAATACAAATGGTTAATGCGTACATATGTAACACCAGCGGATTTAAATATATATAACAGAAATATACCAGATGTTTGCTCCAAATGTATGGAAATGAAAGGAACATTCTTCCACTGTACTTGGGAATGCAAATATATACAAACATTTTGGGAAGAGGTGAAAGTCACAATAGAGAGAATTACTTTAAAACAGATCCCACTGGAGCCAAAGCTTTTCTTATTAGGTATATTTCCTAAAATACATCACTACAACAAAGGTGAGAGGGCATTTATAAATCTCAGCTTGATTCATGCTAAAATGTGTATTGCTAAACGCTGGAAAAACACCCACAGTCCAAGCATTAACCAATGGTTCCAACAAATGCTGTCAGGGGTCCCTTTAGAAAGAATTACATATATTTTGAAAGACAAAGCAGAAGAATTTGAAAATATATGGCAACCTTTCATACACTTTGTAAAGAATATGGATCCTCTGGAATAGAATGTTGATTGTTAATTTTGGATGGTACACAGACCTCTGTTTTTTAATTTTTTAATTTTTATTTACTATTTTTTCTTCTCTTAAATTTAAGTGTGTTAAGGTTATATTCTTCATTATGTCAATATCCAAGGAGAGGCACTCTTGTTCTTGGGGTGGGGAGGCGGGGGGGGGGGGGTGTTAAAATAAGACTGTGAATAAGAGAAAGCATTACCTAAAAACTGTTGATAAAGTTGCAAATTTTGTAATGGCTGACTCAAGTGAAATTTATAATTGTAAATTGTGTTTCTATATTTTTTATGACTTTAAAAATTCAATAAAAAGAATGTGGCAAAAAAAGAAATCAAAGTATTTCCTTCCTCAGTCTCAGGTCTTACTAAAGTATTCTGCTCTCCAGGATACTCCTGTAGATTCGGCTGGAATGAGCAGGAAGGACAAATGCCAGACCAAGAGGACCATCAGAGGAAACCCTAACCCTCTGGATCAGACCAGGACCAGACCTGCCACGGGACGCACCACAGGGTTAGAGCCTGTGAGGCGTTACGGGCCTTTTGTGTTGTGCTGCTAGAGAAAAGCAGTTTAGGAAAAAGAATTAGAGGACTGCGAGAGCAGATTCATGCTACTAAGGTGAGAGCGGCAGAGACGCTTCTGCTAGAACAGGAGGGAACCAAGCAGATTCCGGACTCTCAGAGGTGCCCATTCCAGCCCGTGTGCCCTGTCTGCAGCATTTTAAAGCTTTAAAACTCCTCATCCAAAGATCTGATCATTCAGACGGGAACCATCAAAGCCACAACATGTGATCGTAACCGGTCCATGTCTGTGTGCGAGGCGGAGTCGTTGGTCAAATCCCGGTAATGCTCCACCTGTGGCTCCCTGCTCCTTAGAGGATGGGACAATGCTTGAGAGGTGGAGGCTGAGCTCAGCACCAACGTCTTGCAGCTGATGGACCAACAACGCCAGCGACTACATTAACCTCTCTCCAATGAAATTCACGCTCTTGGGGATTCTAACATGCTCTTGTGGCATTTTCCTGATCATATATAAGGAAAATTGAGCTGCGCACTGCATTTCTGAGTATTTCTTTATTTAAATCGTTGTAAATCAGGAACAGACAAAATAAATCCTTTTTGAAAAATCGTATCAATGACGTAGAAAATGCAAACGGAGAAATCGCACCAACAGGGGAGGGGTTAAACTGCTGCTGCTCTGCAGAAACTATGTCCTAGGAAGCGACAAGTTTTTTTTTTTTTGCAAAATCATAATTAAAAGAACACTGGGAAGGCTTTTTACAACAGATCAAAATATGATCAGAGTGAGTCTTTAACTTAAAAAGGGCATAATTTGAAACAACAGGAATGCCAAATAGCAATAATAAGAAAAGATGCGATTAAAAAAAGACGTGAAATGGGGTTTTTATGTGCCAAATAGCAGAAAATAAAATATCTGGATGGTCTTTTTAGCAAAACATTACATTAAGTGCATATTTAATCGAAAAGCTGTGAACTTAAGGGGAAATAATGAACAATGCAGTGCTGACTCAGCTCAAATGATGGACGAGTTCAGAAGCGAGTCTACGCTGTGAAGGTTTCGTTTTCGGTCTCTGTGGCAGGAACAACACCTGTCTCCAAAACAAACACTCCCCACAGCCACCGTTCAGGTGAACGTCTCTGCAGATGATCTCATCCAACAACTTCCTTCTGAGGCTTTTGCACAACCTGCTCCAAGTCCACAGCTGTGATTCACCAAATTCAAATCTAGTTATGAAAAGACCGGATCTATTTTCCTCTAAAGAACAAAAAACAACTTTTTTTTTTAATTTCTGCTCAAATCCCATTAAGTTCTAGCAATTTTTACACATTTTTAAAACTATTTCACAAATAAGAATGTTGAACTGATCAATAAAATCAACTCCTGATCAAAAGACTTCCTCCTCAGGTTGCACGACCCAAACATGACGGGACGGCCTGACGCTCCTGTCACTCAGGAGACAGACTAGAACTCGGACCGCGGCGTCTCCAAAGAGTAAAAACTCTCCCCTTTATAATTGGTCTGACTGCAGGTCCTGTTTGAAGTCCCACTCCAGTCATCTTTTGATCCATTTTCAAGCCTTCCTGGTGGTATTTTAATGATAATGATGCCGTTTTTAGGCCAAACTGAAAAACCTGTGTCGTTTTCCAGGACATAGTTTCTGCAGAGCGGCACGAGTTGATTAGAAATTCACCTCCGAGTTGGGGGCGGGAATATTTGCACGGAGTCAGCCTGCGCTGATATACCATCGTCCTTTTGTTTACATGCTCTCACGCTAGCTTACAGCCCCTCACACCCCCAACCTAAAATTATCAGTGCAACCAAAATGGTGATCAGTATCAGAGCTGTCCAGTTCTGATCCAGATTCCAGCTCAGACCCGGAAAACAAAGACGCTCATGGATCTATTTGTCTGCAAGTGGATCCATTCACGCTCTTGGTGATTTTAAGATTGTTCTTGAGGCCTTTTCCTGATCATTTACAGTTCCATCAGAATGAAGCAGAGCAGGGAGCTTGTGGCTTGAGAGGCGTATTTGTGGCATCACAAAATAGACCTTTTTCAAGTGGCATTTATTCGTCTGCTCCCGATCCACAACAGTCTGTATGAAGGCGTACTCAGAAATGCAGTTTTAATCTTGATTTTTTCTTTATACGTGTCCTCCAAAAACATGCTTCATCGGTTAAATGGTTACTCTAAATTGTCCATAGGTGTGAATGCGAGTGTGCGATCGGGGCCCTGCAACAGACTGGCGCCCTGTCCAGGATGTCTCGCCTTCGGCCGCTAGTGGCCAGGATAGGCTCCAGCAACCCCGTGACCCCGAAAGGGACAAACGGATTAGAAGATGAATGAATGAATGAATGTCCTCCAAATGAGGAAAATGCTACAAAAACATGTTAAAAACACTAAAAACTAAATCTATTCATTCATTTGGGTTTTCATTGAAGCTCCTCCTTTATGGGGAAAATGTCACCGTTGGCTAGACCTGATCAATAAATCGCAAATTTATCGTTATCCCGATATCGAACTGTGCAATATGCATTCCGCAAAAGACGACAAATGTAGTAATAAATGGTTACTTTAAATGTGCCAAAACAATCTTATGGAGGCTTGAAGTATTTAGAAAATCAAATAAATCCATTTATGCATTTTGACCAATTGGATGAAGCCCTTTGATGTTAGATGCTCGCCGCCCATGTAGTTTCATTTGTAGTATAATTTAAGGCATGTTGACTCTTATTTTAATTAAACTTCAGTGAAATGGAAATGATGTTTTTGGTTGTTTTGCTATTTGTTCATATATCACAAGTTACATCGTCGTTGCAACATTGATCACTAATATCGGCAGTTTTCCTCCTATCCTATATACTGTTGAATCTCCTGACGTCACCATTCTTTGCTTTCTGGTTATTTATTTTTTTAAAAGAGTTCAACAATTAAAACCAGTAGAGCTGTTCAGCAACTATATGTTCAATTCTCTCTAGTCAGAGAAATAAACTGATTTATGAATAAGTCATCTGTTGTTGACTTTAAACGCACACCTTTGTGCTGTCACCACAAACACGACCCGCATTCTGCAGAAGTTTCCACCGCCTGCCTGATGTGACCCAACAGGGACCAAACCTGGTTGTGAACCAGCAACTAGCTCCTTCCAACAAAAACACCATTCTGTGACATGTGATTAGAATTGATATGTTACCATTTAACTGGTTAAAATGGTTTCCTGGTAGAAGTAACCCAAACGGATCAGAAATGTACATTTCAGAACAAACAGAGGAAGGAATTTGCTTCCAGCTTGTTGGTAAAACAGAAACAGAAACTTCAAAAGTGAGGAGCTGCATTTAAATGAGTTTTCTGACTGGAAAAAAAAAAGTATTATTTATTTATTTACAGCCATTATTTACATAAAAATAAAGATAAATAAATCCACACAATTTATAAGAGACCTAAACAGTTCAGTGTGATCATGTAGGGCCGGACACTACTGCATATTACAGAAAAAATAATCATGTAAATAAACTTCCATCAATAGCAATATTAGAGACTCTGGATAAAAACCCGCAGTATTTAGATGATAAATGAATTAAATTGTTAAAGTTGTGTTTGCTTCCTGCTACAGGTGAGGATGAACCAATAACACAACCATGCAAACACGGACCCCAGGTGGGATTCATTGACTTAGGATGGATCTGGAAGTGGGATCTCACCCGCCGGGTCAGCAGGACAGGTGAGACCACGAGAGCAGGGTTGTTTACATGATTACCTGGCGCGCGTGGACGGGGTATCTTTCAGCATTGATGAAAGAAATTTCCGGTAACACGGTGTCATTTCTGAAACTGCGTGGACATTCCGGTCTTTTTCTGCCCCACAGACACAGACCCACGGCCTTCATCATGCAGACACAGACCCACCTCCGAAGACCTGAGCGGATCCTGCTCACCTTTGCTCCTGTTAGCTGCCCGGCTAGCCAACAGCATTAGCAACGTAGCGAGAACTTCTTGAAAAGTTGGAAGCAAATGTTAAACTGGAGCGAGGCAAGTGGTTCGGTGACCCGGCCCGGCCCATTTCTCGTCTGGTTGTGGTACTTTTTTGGCTAACGAACGGCCCAAACAGAAGCTGGGGAGCTGATATTCCGATGGGGAGCTAGCTAGCTGCACCATGGATGTGGTTTCTCACACATTTGCGACAGGCGGCCGCCGGAAACCCCGAACCGACCGCCCGCGCTACGGGACCGAGCTAGAACCTGGTCCGGACCTCACCCAAATGAGCTACGATGGTCGTCCCGACTAACCGAACTCCCGAGAGTCTGTCACCGGTCACCTCACTCTGTGTGTCGGGTTAGCTCCATCATGCTAGCGGTGACTTTCCCCGGCGGAGTCCGGCTCTTTCTGTTCAGTCATAGGCCGGCGTGGAGCCGGCGCTCAGCGGCTGACTTACCTCACCTGTCCCGAGGCCGAGTCCCGATGATGGCCAGAAAAAACCCGATTATCGCCCGCCGCCACTCATCTGATTTTCGATTTCACCTGATGTCAACAAACAGGCTCCGCCCACTAACCCCGCTCAGCCCCTCCCACTTTTGACCCTCCACCTGACCCCCTCCCTCTTTCTGTTCCTTCTGGATTAGACACATCATATGTGTAAAGTTTATCAAATAAAACAAAAAAAATTGAAAATCTTCTTTGAAATAAAGTTCGTTTTGAAGCTCACTAACATTTCTGGTCAAATTACTTATAAAATATCCTTTTTAGCACCGTTTTGCTAACAAAATCTTTGCTGTCTAAACTCGGACTCACAAAAATCATGTGGTCATCCTGGATCTCCTCAGTGTTGGTCAGAAAACTTAAGTTTGCCACTGAAGAAGGAACGTCAGCTACCGGTCAGAATCCTGTCACCTGCAGACGTTTTCAGACGACTCAGCCTTAGTTGGCTCCATCCGCGGAGAGGAGGAGCCTGAGTACAGGAGTGTTGTTGGTGACTTGGTCTCATGGTGGGAGCGGAACGATCTGCAGCTCATTCACCAAAATAAAGGGACTGGTGATGGACCGGAAGAAGATCGAGTCTCTTGTGACCCCTGTTTCCATCCAGGGGGTCAACGCGGACACAGTGGGAGTCTACATCGACAGCAAACTGGTCTGGGGTCAAAACTCTTGTGTTCTGTATAAAAACGACCCGAGGAGGCTCAGGTCATTCAACATCTGTCAAACCGTGATGAGGATGTTTTATGACTCTGTGGTCTCCAGTGACATCATGTTTGCTGTGGTGTGCTGGAGCAGCAGACTGCGGGCTGCAGACGCAAAAAGATTAAACAAACTGATCTGCAAGGCCGGGGACGTGGTGAGAGTTAAGCTGGACTCCTTAGAGACAGTAATGGGGAGAAGGATGCTTAAGAAACTTCGAAGGAACCTGGATAACTCCGCCCATCCCCTCAACCTGCTCCTGGACCGAGGCAGGAGCTCACGGTCAGCGAGACTAACACCCCCCTAAAACAAACTGAGCACCACAGGAGGTCCTTCCTTCCTGTGGCAATAACACTCTTAACTCCTCAATATAAAACAGGCATACCTTCCTGTGACACATTAATATTTTGAACCCTGCAAATTTGCACTTGACATTGTAAATCGATTTTCGCTCTATTCTTTATCAGAATAAAGGCGGCCGTGGTGCAGCAGTAGGGCGGTCGACCCATGATTGTAAGGTTGCAGGTTCAATTCCCACCTTGCACGCCCATGAGTCGAAGTGTCCTTGGGCAAGACACTGAACCCCACCTTGCCTCTGGTGGTAGGCGGGCACCTGTGTGTGTGATGGGGTGAATGGGTGTGTGACTGTAAAAGCACTTTGTCCTTGTAGGTAGAAAAGCGCTATAAAAGTATACGCCATTTTTTTTTTTTTTTATAACTTAAGCTTTATTTTTCACTTTTTTAAACAAGGTTTAATAAAAATGTACATAACATCAAGCCAAGTAAGTCTTACAAACAAAGAGAAAAAATAAATAAATAAAATGGGATAAAATTAATAAAAATAAAAAAAAAGGGCAAGGAAAAAAATAAATAAAAAATATAAAAATAAAACATGTCAGCCACCATTCCAGAGGTGTAAACATGTCATACAATGGCCAGTGAGTATTTATATAGAGTCCATCTGTCACATTTTTCCTTAAAATTTCCTTCTCTCAATCTTAAAACAAAAGTCATCTTTTCCATAATGTAGATCTCCTCAACTATTTCAGTCCAGTCTGTGAGGGTTGGTGGTTCTGGCTTAAGCCACCTTCTGGTTATTGCTTTCCTTGCTGCAATTAGGAATATTTTCACCAAATACTGATCTTGAGGAGTGACTGTTTCAGAAATATTACCCAGACAAACAAAGGATTCTGATTGTGATTCTGATTCTCCCTCCAAACACGGACAGTGGGATTTATATTCAAGAGTTTCATTTTGGTCTCATCTGACCACAACCTTCCTCTGGATCATCCAGATGATTTCTGGAGAACTTTAGATGTTCCTGGACATGTGGTGGTGGTAGCAGGCTGACCTTTGGAGCACTTCAGGATTTGAATCCATGACCGTGTTCTATGTCACTACAGTATCCTTTGTTACTGTGGTCCCAGCTCTCTTCTCTGACATGTTCCCCCATGTGGTTCTGGGTTGCTTTAGCACCATTCTAATTTGTTTGTGAGATCTTAATGGACCTCCAGGTCCATTAAGGTGGTGGAAGATTGTCAGTGATCTTTCTCCATGTTTTTAAGTATTGCTCCAAAAGTTCATTTTTTCCCTCAGAGGTGTTAATTGTAGATTGGTTCATCGCAGTCTAGTTCAGGTCTATAGGCTTGTCCCTGGTGTCCTTTGACAGCTCTTTGATCTTGGTCATGGTGGATATGTTGCCGTCTGACTGTTTAAGGGTGTGGACAGGTGTCTTTTATACAGGTAACCAGTTCAAACAGGTGACATCAATATTGAGGATAGAGGATGTTTGAAACAGGTCTGTGAGGAACAGAATTCTTGTTTGTAGGAGATGAATATTTATTTTCTGCTCCTTTATACAAAAAAAGTACTTTCTGTCTCTCACAGTTGAAGTGGATCAATGATAAACATGACAGAGTTCCATCAGCTTTTTAAGGGGGAAAACTTGAAGAATTGGTGACTGACAAACATTTTGTCCCACTGTAACTGACGTATTTCTTTAAAGCACCATAGGTAGCCAATTCAACCAACCAGCCAACCAACCAACCAGCCAACCAACCAACCAACCAGCCAACCAACCAACCAACCAGCCAACCAACCAACCAACCAACCAACCAACCAACCAACCAACCAACCAACCAACCAACCAACCAACCAACCAACCAACCAGCCAACCAACCAACCAACCAATGTATACTTTATTGTCCCATGAGGGAAATGTGTCTTGGGCTGAGGAGCCCACAGCAACAACATAAAGAAAAGCACAGAATAAACATAGAATGAAACAACACCCACCAAAATAACAAACAGAGACACTTCCTCTAGACCGTTTACAGTTTGCTCGTGAGTCTTATGGCTGATGACCATCGTTTCAAGAAAATATGTCTAGTTTTCTTTCTTCCAAGAAACATAATTTTATTTAAAAGGTTATTCAAAAGCAATTGTTAGTTAAAGAAACCATGTCTAGAATTATTTTCTTAAAATTTATTGGTGAAACAATTTTTCTTGCCCAATTAGACAACTTTTGTGCATGTTATTAAAAAAAAATAACGATAATAATTTTTGACTTATTTCTTGAGGGCCTGTTTTTGCAGAGTAGACACTATAGACACTGTTGTTTACGACACTTTAAAGCCATTATAAATTGAAGAAGACATCTGAGTCTACTAATGAGGAATACGTTCTAGAACTCCAATTCTTTGCTGTCATAAAAAATCTCATGTTTAATATCAGATCTGCAGATCTGCCTTCATGCAGGATGTCGAGAGTCCAGAAGTTACGAAAAATCCAGTCGTTCCCAAAATGTACTTCTTGCTGAGGAAATCAGTGCATGACTACAATAAAATGTTCACAAAAACAAACCTTTATTTAAAATAGATTCTACACAATTCCCACGTACCCCCTCCCTGACAGAATTACTGTCAACTTCTCTGGAATCTAAAGCTTTTGACTCTTATTTATGACCTTCACCATGACAGAACAGAGATCTCCAAACATGTATAAACTGGGATTAATAGTTTATTCCAAGCAGTACTTTTTCCATGAATACCTTTTCCAAAGAAATATTTTTATATTTGGTCATGTTCCATTTGATTATTTACATAAAATTCCATCAAATGAACACTTTGAATCACATCACATCACTGAATGTCTCAATACGCATCTACTTACGTGCAATCTTCATTAAAAAAAAGGATAAAAAAGAGATAATTTGTCTAAACCAATCAGAAACAGAAGTCAGGTCAGATTTGAAGCTAAGACAGAAAAAAGGGTCCAAATCAGAAATTTGCTGATGCAGAAATTCAGACCTCGAAATGATGTGAGGTAAGGGCATCTGACTACCTGGCAAGAGATAGGAGTTGTGCGAAGTGCAGAGAAGAAACCATTGACTTTACATGAGAACTGGATTGAGCGAGTGTGACATCACCCATAGAAAATGCCGGATCTCCGGCTCCGGCAAAATGAAGCCAATTCAGTTGCCATGTTTCCGCGATACGGATGTTGCCGTGTTGGAGCCAGACAACAGTGATAGGACCAAGTCGGTCTGAGTCAATGTTTCTATGGCAACTACCTTTGCCACTCGTGGAGAAAGCTTTGAAGTCCACACCCCTTCCACTGAAAGTGTTTTTTTTTTAATTTTGGCCAACAGAATGACTAACAGCGGTTTATTTCTCTATTGAAATCTATAAGATTTTGGAGTATAATGCTAGAACATCATTATTTTCTGTATATTATCCTTTTTGTTTTTTCTTTCTTAAGAAATCACCTGCCGCTCACTCACGAGCCTGTCCGCTCAAACCCAGGTAAAATGTATTTGCAGTTACAAGAACTGGCCGCTACATCAATGTCAACGGAAGATGGCAGCAGAGAGCGATTTTCATAAAAGTAACATGTTATTCTGTAAAGCTGAGAAAGATGATGGGTTTTAATAGTTTTTTTTGTTGGTATTGGAAGAAATGGCGTGTGATCAAGTCTGATTTGAGCAATTATTTCAAAACTCATCTAGTTTTATTGCTACATTTTTTGGAAGATATAGCAGAATAAAGTTCTGCTGGACTTATGGCTTCCACCATCCAGAGATCATTGAGTTAGTAGTTTTACTGCTTTTCTTTAAGTTGGTTAGATTTGTGGAGAAGAACCTTTGCTCTCACTCCTTTACATTGGGCAAAAGTCTTACAGTGGGATCATTTATTCCACACAAGTTTCCTATTGTTGCCAAACAGACAAAAGTCAAGTGAAATAAGGGAGTTTTTTTTAATTCATGTAACATATAGGCATTTCATACAAACTGTTTAAAAAATGTTTTTTTCAGGTTATTTAATTTTAGACTTTAAGTAGTTACTTAATCCTAATTTATGAGTTTTACCAGTTTGGCTACTTTTTTTATGTCTACTAACTGACAATTTGAAAAGCTGTTTTGAAGCTTTTGAGTAAGAACAGCCTATTTTTAAAGAAAGACACATATTTTTGACCACTTAATGAAGATTTGCAATCATTAACAGAAATGTGGATTTGTCGAAAATTCAATCAATCCATCAATAAGGACAAATTGAGTCAACATTCGTTAGATGGAACTTTTCTTTTATTTATTTTTCATCTTAATTTAGAATCAGGTGTAAACAAAATAATGTATTTCAGATATTCTAAAAATAAGTCTGTCATCTGAATCTGATTATAAAGTGAATCCTGTATATTCAAAGAATTGTGCATTTTCTCTAGAATCGCGTTCTTTATGTATATTTGTATTAATTATTTGTTTTAGCGTTGCTGCGTTTGCTAAGGCGGCGGATCCTGACGCGGTGCCGCCGCGGCGGGGCGGAGGGGGAAGCAGCCGCTGGTGGTGGTGGAGCCGCGGGCATGCTGCACGCTGACGGCGGAAGAGGCTGCAGGACTTCCTCTGGCCAGTGATTCTCTTCCTTTAGAAGCAGTTTCGGGAATCACCTGTCACCTGCGCAGACATGTCGACCGCGTACAAAAACAGGTGAGAGCCGCCGCAGCAGCGGCCGAAGCCGGCGCGGACGCGGTTCCGTCTGGCGGAATCTGCGGCGTTAGCACGGCTAATGCTAGGCTAATTTAAGAAAGACAGACCGTCCGGTGACCCAACCGCAGCATGAACTCGGCTTTTACGCGACACTTTTGGAAGCAAAACTACACTGAATGACGAATGGATTGTTTAGAAATGTCTCACTTTGCTTCAGGAATGACAGAGTCCTGTTAGCCGGCTACTAGCTAGCAGACGCGTTAGCAGGTCAGCTGACCGTTAGCCTCGGCTCTCTGGCCGGCCTGTGGATAGTCAGACTCTGACGGAGGTCCGCGGAAAACCTGGAGAAGACATGTCTTCGTTTGTTTTAGACTTAACACATATTTTTCATTGAACTTTTCTGTCCCACAAAATCCATGTTTTATGGTGACATTTAGCTCCTCAGGTGTTTATGGAACGAACACCGGCTGTCAGTCACGCTGAGATAATGAAAGAGAATCTCACACATGACGAACTGTCTGTAGGTCACTTATGTTTAATGTTTACAAAAACATTCAAACCGTTGTGAATCAGGAGCAGATGAAAATAAAACAGTTTTAAAAAGCTTGTAGTTGTTACATACAAATTACAGAAGGTGATCCACAACCTTCCTGCTCTGCTCCATTCTGATCATCCACCTGCAGACAAATAGATCCATGGACGTCTGTGTCTGAGCTGGAATCTGGATCAGAACTGTACAGCTGGATAGCTCCAATAGGACAATATCCATTTTTGTTGCACTGTAAGAGGAGTGAGGTGCTGTAAGCTATTTGGAAAGAGTGTAAACAAAGGGATGATGGGAAATGAGTGCAGGCTTACTCTGTGCCAACAGTCCCTTTGGCAACTCTGAGGTGATTATTGTTATTATTTTTAATGATCTTCTGCTGCTCTGCAGAAACTGGTCTAGAAAATGACAGTTTTTTTTTTTAAATTTTGGTTTAAAAAAACTCGCTTAATCATAACTAAAAGACCACTAGGGATGCTTTTACAACAGATTATGACCAGAGTAGGACTTTGAAGTCAAATTAGTAAACGTGTTCTCCACATTTGAACCATCCCCCTGGGGGAGCGGTGAGCTGCAGACACAGCTGGTATGACTTAACCGTGGGTTTGAACTCACGGATTTCCACTCTCTGGGCAGACACTCTACCACAAGAGAGATGTCTTATCCTAACCAAGCTCTCCTCATCACCGTCATGGAAGTCAGAAAACAACCAACACTCCGATGTGCTTTTACTTTTTTTAAATTGTTATCCAAGACTGAAACAATTTCCTGAAGTTTTTCAGAATAATCGTTAAAATTCCTTTAATTGGTTTAACGCATGAAACACTGATGTTATTCATGGATGACTTTTTGTCCATCCATCCATCCATCCATCCATCCATCCATCCATCCATCCATCCATCCGAACCCTTTGGGGTCACAGGGTTGCTGGAGCCTATCCTAGCTGCTATTGGGTGAAGGCAGAGTACATCCTGGACAGGTTACCGGTCCGTTGCAGGTCGATACACTCGCACTTGGGGACAGTTTAGAGCCAAGGGTGGGCACTTCCAGGCCTCGAGGGCCGGTGTGTCTGCATGATTTCTAGATAGTCTTGGCTGTTTGCCTGGTTCAGGTGTGTCCAGCCAATCAGAACATGCCAGAGCAGGGTATGTTTGGAAGACATGCAGGAATGCGACCCTCACTGCCCACCTCTGGTTTAGCGTCATCTATTAAACTATGAAGCATGGTTTTAAACTCGTGGAGAAAACCCACTTAAGCGTGAGAAGAACAAAACTCTACACAGACAGAACACCGCTAGGATTTGAACCAGGGCCTTTTCATTGTGACGCAAGAGTGCTAACCACTGTGCAGCTACTTACCTGAAAAGTTCTGGTAACCGTAAGTACGTCTGGTTGGTGCACAGACTTGGGTGTCTAACCAGAAGCAGAAGTGTCTTGTTCTGTTCAGATTTTGCCTTTCATGTCAGCGTGGCAGAACTTCCCTCATTGTGCCGTTCCCTGTTGTAGAATCCAGGAGTTCAAAGCAGCTCTGAGTGAAAAACACATCAACCTGGAGACGCTGAGGGAGCTGTGCTTCAATGGTAACTTTCCCTTCCTGTTGCTGAATAAACCCTTTTATTGTGTGGCGGGAGTTTGACGGACCGTCTGTGCTTTCAGGGATCCCGTTTGAAGGAGGCATCCGTGCGCTCTGCTGGAAGGTTAGTTTCTGCTGCTGCACTGGATAACGTCAATCATATACGCGATTAAAAAATGTGGATCACAAATGTGACCATCATGTCTCATTTTTTTTGTTTTTTTAAATGTCTTGATGTTCTCCAGCGTTTGATGGCCGGATCCCTCAGATCAGCTCCGATCTGCTTATTTAGGTTTTATGCAGGCCTGCACAATAAATTGCGATTTTATGGTTATTGCGTTATCTAGGTGTGCAATGTGCATATCGCAAAAGACAGCGAAAATTGCAATAAATGGTTACCTTAAATGTGCTAAAACAATCTTATGGCATCTTGAAGTATTGAATGCATCTAATAAATCTATTTATGCATTTGACTAATCGATGGACTCCTTTACGCAATTGACCAATCAGATGGAATCCTTTTATGTTGGATGCCCGCCCCTTTGTAGAAGGGTCATTTGGAGTATTTTTAACTTATATTTAAATACAACTGTTGCAGCGAAATGGAAATGATGTTTTTGGTTGTTTTCCTATTTGTTCATGTATCTCAAGCTATCGCAATATTGATCACTAAAATTACATATCGCAAGTTTTCCTCTTATCGTGCTGCCCTAGTTCGATGGATGTCACAAGATTCTGCTTCCATATACATTCTGTTCTGACTGCACAGTTGACCAAAAGTGCTCTAACGGTCACCTAAAGAAACCCTATGTATGTATGTACTTTGGTGTTGTTTGGTGAGGTTGTTCCTCGTAAATGCAGATGTCCTAGCGAAGAGCTTTCTCTCAGCTGATCCTCACAAAATCATTCTAAGCTGCATTCACACCAAACCTGATTTACACGGCAGACGTGTCCAATTTCAATGTTAATTCAACGTACAGGCTCGATCAGACTTCCTGCACATGTTAGCAGCGCACATCTGAACTGTGGCAGAAAAATGTGCCTTTCGTCAACCAATCAGGAACCCTGTTTTGGCCTGAGACATGTTGATAGTGTCGTCAACATGTGCAGTCCAAAACCAATATGGAGGAGAATCTGTTTGCTCTTTTCCTGAACTTTATATTTTTTTAATTTGCATCGAGACAAAAATTAAAACTTCCTCTAATGTTAATTCAATTTCTTCTGTCCTGTGACCAATGCGGGGGCAGCAAGTCCTCAGACCGGGTCACAGAGTGACGGAAGTACCGCTGACAGCGGCTGTCATTCAGACGTAGCTCCTTCTGGTAGATGGTGAAGCGATGATAAAGAGACTCAGAATGAACTCGTACATGGAGACGGGATTACCAACGTTTTTGTAAAGCTCCAAATAAGCCTGACCTCAACGTCATCCGTGTCTTCCAAGCGTTGACTGTGTGTGACGGTCAGTGCTTCCATGTAGGGATGAGGCTACATATTTTTGACAGTAACTCCTCCCACAATGAAATGTATTTTTTGACAAGTGTCCAGCAGTGACTGACAGGCGGCGGACACAAATTCACTGTGCAAATCTCGTTCGGTGTGAATGCAGCGTCACATCAGCTAAACACAGCAGCTTGTGGCTCTCGCTGCTTCCTGCCAGTGATTCCTACCTGGAACCTGTGAGGATGCTCTCAGTCTAACATAAATTCCAGCTGATGGAGGCCAGCATGGATCCTGTTTCTGTCACAATGACCACTGAAGTCTGCAAACTCAGGAGTTCCTTTGCTTTGTGTCTTCTGCTGCTTCTCAGATCCTCCTCAACTACCTTCCTGTGGATCAGACGCTATGGGAACCTTTCCTCAAGAAGCAGAGGTAAGCACATCCATCTGAGCTTCAACCCCTTAAGCCTTCTGAGCTTCTCCGTGATGCTTCTGCTTGGTTTGGAACTTCATGTTATTTCCTGACAAAACTGAAGAGAATCTTAGTCATCTGCTGCTGAATAAACATCTAGCTGCATGGAGTTTGGTAAGCTGACTGAGCAGGTTCTCTATATTCACACTTGAATGAAGGCTTCTTCTCTCAAGTCCAGACCTGAACCCAGCCGAGTCTGGTTCTGGAGAGAGCTGGTCTCCTCTGAGTCTGTGATGTTGCTGTAAATATTTGATCCTTGGTTCATTGACACTGGGGCTGAAACAATTCATTGGAACAACCATTCCATACGTATCATATTGTGGCTGATGAAACGGTTCATAGTCAGTATTGGTTCTTTTGAACGATTTGATTCACTGACCTAAAATGGATCCAGGACATCTTTATCCCAAAATTCCACCAGTGAGACTCAGAAATTGTAAAGTGTAAATGAAATATGTGTCCAAAAAAACAAGTAAACTAGAATGAATGTCAAATCCATTCACTTTAGTTCCTGAAGTTCAGCGCAGTATTGTTTTTCCACATCCAAAGAATCCAAAGGGAACATTCTTAGAACATTCTAGTCACTGGATGGACGCATGACTTTATTCAATTCAAAGTGTTTCCAAACATTGGACTGGAATGATGGACTGATCCGTTTTTGCTGCATCACGTGTGTGCTGTCCGCTGTGATTGGTCGTTTTTTAAATAAACCTCCCAAGTCTCAATCCAATTTTCCAATATTCATTAAATTGATATATTTCATTTTCAACATTTTTTTAACGGTTTAGTTCGATTAACTTGCCTCAAACAGATCAATCTTGGTGGATAAATTGATCCAGTCCATTAAATGAAGAGGGTTTTTAAACCCGATCATCTCCATCCAGAGACTTTGTCAAAGGTCGTTTGGATCCACATCTGCACTGAAGTTTAACAAGTTGCTGCTTGTTTCCTTCAATAACTGCATTGATCAGAAGTGAAGCTGTAGCCTTTCTGTCTAAAGCAAAAGCAGACGTGAGTTTAACAGAAGAAGCTACTCAGAGATGCACTTCTTCTGTTCTCTCAGTGAATGGGGTAAATAACTCCTGTTGATTAAAAAAAATGAAAACAAATTCAGTTAAATTATGGCAAAAGCCTTTATTTCTGACAGTTTGACAAACTGGAGAAGCAGAATCAAGAAGAGCTTTCATTGATCTGAACCTTGACCAGCTCAAGAACATTTTCAAAGGCAAACGACACAAAAGTGATTGCCATACATCCAACAGCTGGGAGCTAGATTCTCTGTAAATCTCCTCTAAATAAATCTGTAGGGTCAAAAAGGAGTAAAACAAAGCCACCTCTCCTGAGAGGCAGTGAACCGGTTTGGACTCTCGTGTGCTTTAATATAATCTATAGCCTGCTTTGCTTTTTCAGTGCTTCTTTTACTGACTGATTCCACAATGAGCCGAAACACTAAGTTAAGTAAGCTACAAGCGTCAGGTGTTAAAAAAGGCTTTTGTGTTACATGAACCTGCAGAAGACGAATTAAACCATGTTAATGAAATAACGTTTACTGTGTTCACACAAACTGAGCCGACTCACCACAAAAAATGTTGATTAATCAAAACGTTTGATTATTGAAGACGTTTCTCTGGGTCTTTTTTTCTCTACTGCTTTGATGGAACTTGTTGAGTGAGAATCTAAACTGACATTATTGCATAATTACTGTCACAAGAAGAGGCAGACGGCTGGATCCAAGTGCAGCAGGTTTATTAGCTCAGTTAAAAGTCCAAGAGGGTAAATCAGGGGTCAATAACAGGCATGAGAGCATCAGAGGAGAGACAGGAGTAGTCAGGATCCAGGCAAGAGTTGCAGCAGGCAAACAGGATCAGGAAACAGAAGATCAGGTCCAAATACAGCGCTCAGTAATCAAGGCAGAGCGGCACAAACAATACCTCACACTGAGTGAGCCTCAGTGCAGTGCTTAAGTGTGCTGTGAGTGATTGGGCAAATGAGAGTCAGGTGTGCAGCACTCAGAAACTGCACGCCGGGGTTGCTGGGAGATGAAGTGCATTCAGTACACTGAAGACGGCTCCCGCCGGTGACCAGAGAGAGAGACAGAACTCTGACTTCTGACAGTTACAGTAAGATTTCAAAAATAACAGGATCGAAAAGTGGCCAGGAGTTCAGTTGTAATGTCGTGTAAACACCGGCAAAGCTGCAGGTGTGCTGCCCACATTCAATGCCTTCATGATGGATCGGTGTGAAATCTCCTGTTTGTTGGTGGTAGGGGGGTTGGAAAGACAATAACCTCTCCAAGAATATTAGTTTTTAAGCTGCAGACAGTTTTTTCTCTCTCATTCTTGAACTCCAGCTTGTTGTGTTGGAGCTCCTGGATCTTCCCGCAGGTTTAAGTGTTTGGATCTCAGCCAAACAAAGCGGGAAAGTTCACTTTCTGTTGCTGACGTGCTCTTACTTACACAAACAGTGGAAGGATAGAGTTGCTGTCAGTGATAAAGGCTGAGAAGACAAAGCTTTGCTTACAACAAACCAGAAGAGACCAAAGATCCATCAGATCTTTGGTTTTGAAAGAAAAGAATGAGGAAAAAGTTTTGGTCCCAAAGTTTGTTGCTGATTTATCATCTGTCACAGTAGGAACAATGAAAACATTGTCCTGCACCCTGTTGAGCTACTGCTCTGTGTCTGATGTTTGTCCACCATGTGTGTCTTCAGAGATCTGTACTCTCAGTTCTTGAAAGAAATGATCATCCAGCCGGGCATCGCCAAAGCCAACCTGGGTCTATCCAGAGAAGATGTCACCATGGAGGATCACGTGAGTCTGTTTCTCTGCCTTTGTCAAGTTTGTTTTACCAGGTTTCATGAACCAAACCTAGTAAAATAGCTGGATTTGTTTGAGAGCTGCTTCCTAAATCAGGGTTTGGACCGGCCAGGAGCCTGCTGAAAAAACACACACAGCTCCTCCTAACACATCAAATAAACATGTTTAAAAGTAAATGTGTTTGCAGTGACTGAAGATTTCAGATGACGGCTGCTTTCTCAGACTTCTGTTCTGCACATTGACAGTGAATAAGAACTGGACTGAGCAGCCCCTCCCCCTTAGCGTTCCAAACAGGAAGTACCTGCTGGTCCCAGAAAGCAAAAATCCCGAAGACTTTTATAGAGAAATAAATGGCTATTATTAATTTGTTATGTTTATCAGAAAAACCACTGATGCTCTGATACCTTTTTATTAACCTGTTCTTGATAATCCTAATTTTTTTCATGATATTTTTGCTGTGGTGCAAGTTATTCACATTATAAACTGACCTATCAGATGCCTCAATGAAAGTAGGTGGCCTTTGATCGAACGTTCAAACCCTTTGACAGATTTGGGGTGTGGCCTTCTAACTTGCTCACTCCTGATTGGTGAGAGTGGTTGCCATAGAAATGTAGAATCCGACCCAGAGGAACCAATCAGGGCTTACTGAGAACATCTGGTTCCAACAAGCTGATGAACATAAACGACGGCTGGTTGGTTGGAACCGGAAGGAAGGCGTTGTCTTTGGGTGACATCACACGCGATTGGTCCAGTTCTATTACACAGTCAATGGTTCTGCAGAGCAGCGGCACTCGGGAAACACGGCAAAACCAAATGCAAAGACTTGACTTTAAAGTGTTTACTAAATACCTGCGGAGTAGATTTAAAACTGTTAATGTTATTCTGTCATCTACGAACACATCATTATTGGAGCCTCCTGAAGCTTGTCAATCATTTTTGTTGCCATGACAGCAACATTCCAGACTTTTTTTTTGTTCCGTCAAGGAGGCTCATGAGTCTGTGGTTTCTGATTCAGCGACAGGTGATGAAAGTTTCTGTCGCTGAAAGTTGTGGAGGCTCTGACCAGTCAGTTGTCATTCAGTTTTGTATTTACAGATGTCTTAGGTGTATCTCTTTGTTTTGCTGGGGTGGAAAATCCTACATTATTATCTGCAAACGAGAGACACTGCAGCTATGAAGAAAACCCCGCAGACACTATTTACTATGGAGGGTTTTTGTCTTTTTAACATTCATAGGTTTTTAACCCTTGTGCTATCCAAGGAACTCTAACGTTGGACCAGTATCTGCTTGTTCTGCACACTGTCCAGACAGTCCAGATGACCCCACATTGGGAGTGGGGTCATCTGGACCCACACTAGACAGTGCTCTGAACCTTTTTTCTTCAATGATTTGTGATCTTCACTGGTGTCCGTGGATTACATGAAATCTTTCCACCTTTATCCACCTTTGTCATGGTAGGGAGAACACGTCAATGTAAAGGTGGGGTCATTTTGACCCCACAAGATAGCACAAAGGTTAATGACAACATCAGAAATCCAACATTTCTAATTGTAAGGACAATGGGGCTTTAGCGTGATCTTGATGTTCTTATCCTGGATGTTGATCCTCTCTAGAGAAGGAGGACCTCTTAGGCAGTCTGGGATAAACGGAGTGAATCTCCATGACTACCAGACTACAGGATCCTGTTTTGTGAAAACCCTGGAGCTCTCATGCATCTCACTCTGCTGTGGTTTTACTTTCAGCCTCTGAACCCAAACCCAGACAGCAGGTGGAACACCTACTTCAAAGATAACGAGATCCTTCTGCAGATCGACAAAGACGTCCGGTGAATATGAAGGAGATCTCAGCGTCTCACAGTTATATCATTTCTATGATGATCAGAAAAGACTGAACTGAAAAACTGAGGGGGGGGGGAAGAAAAAATGTGGAGAATAACCAACATGTATGTTTTTATGCATGTAATTCCACATTTTTCCTGTATATTATTTCTTTATTTATTCATCTGTATGTAAACGTGGTGGGCGGAGCCATGGCAGCAGATTGCCCCACCCATAACTTAATAGTATAGCGGCTCATTTTAAGCTCCCACCTGAAATATTTACGTGTTCTAGGAAGCAAAAAGGCTCCCAAAAAATGCATTTGCACATGAATGTTAGACGTGAGTCTATTGGTAGAAGGATGCTGAGTCCTACAGCTGCCAGGCAAGAGGTCTAGAGGAAGACCAAGGGGGTTTACGGATGCAGAAAGGAAGAGAATGCAGAAGAGAGGCTGTCATGGAGGAAACTGAAAGGAAAAGAAGATGTCTGTTGGGTCCTAGCCTATTGTAATGTTTTATGGAATTGTCTTTTTTATGTTTTATTCTTCTTAAAAGTTACATTTTTGTAGAAAGCTGTCAACGTCCTAAGAAAATCTGTAGAGATGTAATTGAAGTATTTAGTTTTTAACTTATCAGCCCTTAAAATGAGCCACATTTGAGCAAAAATGGGCTCCTAGTGCTTTCTGTCATTTCTGAGCTGTCAAAGGAAAGCCCCCCGTGTCGACCTACCTTGGTGGCGTCTGTTCCGCCACAGCAGTAACTCCCGTCTCACGTTTGCAGGCGTTTGTACCCGGACATGGCGTTCTTCCAGCGCCCCACGGATTACCCGAGCCAGCTGATCCTGGACCCCCAAAACGATTACGAGACACTCCGTCGGCGAGTGGAGCAGACCACCCTGAAGGCTCAGACGGTGAACCGTAACCGCAGCGGGGTCACCAACGTGAGTGCTGGATGCTTGTTTTTCAGAATAAAAGCTCAGGCTTGGCAGCATGCGTGCTGAGGTGCAGTCAGCCGCTGGAGCCGCCCCCCTCAGGACTCCCATTAGAGGGGTGGAAACAGTTTCTACAGCAGGAGACCAGACTGGGATCGGGTTCCGTATGACAGCATGGGTGTGTGTCCTGCTGCAGGTCAGCTCTCCAGGGAAGGCTCTGAACTTGTACCCGTCAAACGAGTATGAGGTTCTGCCCAGCGGCAGCGAGGCCCACTGGGAGGTGGTGGAGCGCATTCTCTTCATCTACGCCAAACTCAACCCCGGCATCGCCTACGTCCAGGGCATGAACGAGATCGTCGGGCCGATCTACTACACATTCGTCACCGACCCCAACACGGACTGGAAAGGTCTGTAAGTCTGGAGACGTGCGCATGCACGTGCACGGCTCTGCCCCAGATTCCGCTCTATATATATTCTTCAGTTTAGCAAAAAGGTGGTTCTGCTGGAACTCACCGAGGGTGAGGTTCTGGATGGTTCTGATGCGTCCTGCTGCGGTCCACAGAGCACGCCGAAGCCGACACCTTCTTCTGTTTCACTAACCTGATGTCGGAGAACAGAGACAACTTCATCAAGAGCCTGGATGACTCCCAGTGCGGCATCACCTACAAGATGGAGAGCGTCTACGCCATGCTCCGGGACAAAGACCCTCAGCTCCTCCTCAAGCTGGTGAGACCCCCAGCTCGCTCTAACGTGGGAAAAACTGGTTTCAATGCTGCGCTCACACCGGACGCCATTCTCATCAGGGGCGACGAGTTTGAATGTTAAGTCAATGTAGAGACACGATCTGAAGTCCTGCAGCGCCATCATTGGACATGGCGCAGCTGCGTCAACCAATCAGGGACTCAGCTTTGGGCGCGTGATGCTTTCAGTGACTCAATCAAAGGGTAGAAAAGAAATCCCATATGTCCGTTTGATGCGCGGACTTTGGTCCTGAACTTCCATCCGTTTTTCTGACCCGCTGGGGCCGCGCGATTGCCAGAGACTGTCCCGGTGACTGTTGGGTGAAGGCGGGGAGACACCTTGGAGAGGTCGCCAGCCTGTTGCAGAGCCCATGAAACTGGAGGGATGGAGCCCACTACGCTAGCCAGCCGCCTGGTGGACCGCTCTTTTATATGGAATGTCATTAGAACACTGAGAAGAGACTATGAAAAATAAACTACGCTAATTTGGCCGTTGCGCCGGGATTTTTTTGGGCCATTTTAAATGATTTAGCGGGACCATGCATACCACAAACCTGGTGCTGGACCGAGTACCAGCACCATCACTTCATCAAAAAGAAAATAAAAAACCCTTTATGTAAACAATAATCGTTAACTAATCGACTAATTGTAAAAAGAATCGTTGACTAATCAACTACTGAAATAATCGTTAGTGACAGCCTTACTGTAAAAAAAAACTTCTTAAATGTTACTTTTTATAAGTTTCCACAAATCCAAAACTTTATTTTATTGAATCTTAATTCCCTGTGAATAATTTGCAGCCGCTTTAAACTTACACTTGGTGTCATTAAAATGGAAATGTTCTCTTTCTCACGTCCGACTTTAAGGTGTGACAAAAAAATGAAGCAAAAGAAACTGACCTAACCGTCATAAAACCGGTTATTTTCCAATGAAATAATAAACACGACTCAGCGTAAGTGTTGCATTAGAGAGCCATGCGCCACATATTGTGCAAAGCTGTCTTGATAAAAGGGAACAACAGCCGTCTCAATAAATCTATATTTGGAGGAAGACTTTTCTGTATATAGCAGATTTTTTTTTACTTTGACGTTGAAGACTTCCTCCATTTCCTCAGTGGCTCCTTTCTGCTCAAAGAAACTTTTTTTATGACGCCTGAATTTAAATTTCCAGCGATTAGATAAAATGTCCCTTATTGCTTTTGCTTTCAGGTAAAAGCTTCATTAGGATCAGTTTGGTGGTTTGATGCATATTTGCATCAATAAGCATCAAAACCTTTGTCAGCTTGGAGCTGCTGCTGTAAGAAAGCGGCAAATGCATTCAGGACTCGCAGCATGAAGAGTGACTCATCGATGTATGAGCTGTTTTTCAAAATAAAACGTCCTTCAGAATCGATGATAATGTTCGTGGATGGTAAAGATGGCTGAGGGGAAGGCGGATTGTTCTGAACTCCAAGCAGAACAATCCCAGCAGCCAGACCTTTGAGGTTCTCTGGTAGCTTTCAGGTGTGCAGCACCAAACCCCCTCAGATCCTCTCTGATGCCGTCTTCTCTGAGGCCCACAGGAGGAGCAGAACATCAAGCCTCAGTACTTCACCTTCCGCTGGCTCACCCTGCTGCTGTCCCAGGAGTTCCTCCTGCCAGACGTCATCCGCATCTGGGACACGCTGTTCTCTGACAAAGACCGGTTCGACTTCCTCATCCTGGTGTGCTGCGCCATGCTGATGTGAGGCCCCGCCCTTCCCTGGCCGGCTCTGCTCTTCCTCCTCTTCCTGCTCACCTGAATCCCTCTGCCCTTTGTCTGCAGGCTCATCCGCAGCGACCTGCTGGCAGGAGACTTCACGGTGAACATGAGGTTACTGCAGGTACGTCAACGTGCAGATTTCCGTGCGAGTGTCTGTCCGCGCAGCTCATGCGAGTGTTTGAACCCCCCTAGGATTACCCCATCTCAGACGTGCACACCATCCTGACCAAGGCCAAGGAGCTGCAGGACACCTCCTAACCTGCTGGGGTTGTGCTGTTGGTGAAGGTTTAATGTTGTGGATGGACCTGAAGACGTTGGATGGAGACTCCCACCGCTCCGGTTTCTGGACCTGCAGAAGCCTCTGGGTGGAGTGGGCGTGTTCTGGGCGGAGCCTCCTGCCGTTGTGGTTGCTCAGAACGTTGTGAGCTCCAGCGGGGAGACGAACGTCTGCAGATCCAGTCTGAGATTGGACCAAACCATCGTATGGAGAGACTCCCCTGAGCAAACGCGATCAGGAAGACATTTCTGTTCCTTAAGGGTTTTATTTGTAAGTGAAACGTGTCCGCCTTACCTGCTTATGATGTGAA